>JAGFMF010012160.1:1811897-1831259 GCA_019455555.1 Galemys pyrenaicus | reverse complement strand
TCTGCTCCCCGCTCTCTGTGGTGAATCCTCTCACCCCCCACACCTCTGGCCTGTACCCCAGTGCTTGTATGCATAAATAAATAAATCTTTAAAAATAAAAAATAAAAAATAAACCTTTAAAAAAACATCCCACACAGTGTCACCGTGAGCCCACACTCCTAGGAGAACGGAGGGCAGACTGGGGCAGCGTGGTTGCTGCAACCAGAGGGCAAACAGCCCAGGTGGCCATCACGGGAACGTGGGCGAGCAGGATACTGTCAGTCCCTGCATCGGAATACTACTCAGTCACGAAAAGGAGAGAAACACTGACAGTGTCCTGGATGAACTCTGGTTTTTGTTTTTGTTTTTTAAAAAGGTTTTATTTATGCACACAAAAACTGGGGTACAGGCCAGAGGTGCAGGGGTGAGAGGACTCACCAGAGATAGAGCAGGGAGCAGAACAGGCAGATGGACTGAAGCACACTGCAGAGGGGAGCAGTGGGGAGGCAGGAGAGGTCTGCTGCGCCCTGTGGGTCCCCTCGCTGGCCAGGGATCGAACTAGACACTGAAATGGCCAGTGGTAACTATACGTTACGTGAATTTTTGGCTCAACTGAAAACAAGCTGGGTAGGGAATCGCCGCAGGTGGCCCTCCCCACTGGCCCTGGCCGGCTGGGTGCACGGCCAGGGCCCCTCTCCTCCGGCCCTCCACCTTCCCCTCCAAACCCTGTGACCCCGCTCAGGCGCTCGGGATATGCCTAAGTTTGTGGTTCAGATGGCAGAGGTTAGACCTGGCTGCGGGGCAGTGATGGGGAGGGGGGCACAGCCCTGCCTGACCTTCGTCCTGGCCCTTGCCTCGGCACAGCTCCCACCCCGTCTGCCTCCGTGTCCTGTCTGTAAGGTGGGTACATGATGGGTGTGCAGCGCCTCGGCAGCAGTGAGGTTTAAATGCTAATGTTGGGCATGCTCCCTCTGCACCGTGGAATGTGCTGGAAAGTCTGCGCTGAACGGGACGTCACCTCCCAGGCCTGTGCCCCCACCTCTGTTCTCTGTATCCGGCAGGGCTCACCTGCCGCCTCGTCTGCCCAGGTCCCGTTGTCCAGCCTCTCACTCAGGATGGCCTGGGGCCCTGGCCATGCCTCCTTCTGCACACCTGACCCTGTCTGCTGGGGCTCTAGGGACTCACCATCCTGTGCAATCCCTGAGGATCTGTTGCCCCCGCCCCCAACTTTTTGGACACCTACGTCACTCACATGTGATGACTTTCCGGGAGAAAATGTTTTCTCCAGAGCGGCTTACATCTCATGCAGACTGTCGGCTGTTCGAGGTCAGTCCGGGGCCTCAGACGCGGTGCTCATGTTGTTTGGCCTTTGCTAATAGTTGTCTGTTGGGCCTCCCTGGTGACGCAAGGGGTTGAGCACCACACTGTGGAGCTTCCGCAGCCACTGCAGCACAAGTTCGATCCCCTGCCAGGGAGGGGACACACAGGGCCCAGCAGACCTCTCCTGCCTCCCGCTGCCCCCTCAGCAGTGTGTTTCGGTCCATCTGCCTGTTCTGCTCCCCGCTCTGTCTCTGGTGGATCCTCTCACCCACCCACCCCCGCCTCTGGCCTGTATGTACCCCAGCTCTTGTGTGCATAAATAAATAAAATCTTTTTTAAAAAAGTAGTTCTCTGCTTTCTGAGGAGCACCGCCTCACCAGTTGCCTCAGCTGCTGTCGTGGCAGTTGTCTGTAGCTCTGGATCTTTTCTTGGGAACGGCGCCTAGTTGCAGGTCCTGCCCACCCCCGCTCCTGCCCTCCCACCAGCTCTGTAGAAGGCCGGGAGCACGAGAGGTGAGTAGAAAAGGATAGAGGCTGGTCAGGGCACAGGACACTTGAAGTGCAGGGTTGGGGGAGCTGGCGATTCCCGGGGGTGTCAACGACCCACTGCCTGCTTTCCTGAGTGTTTTCCCTGCTCACAGCCACACCTGTCTGCCTATGCCCTGTGGCTGCTGGTGCACAACAATGGCAGAGCTGCAGAATACTTGCAAGAGACCTGCAGAACCTAAAATCTTTCCTATCTGGTCTTTTACAGAATATGTTTGCCGATACCCAGGAGGGCAGTGGGTTGCTTTGGTCTGACAAGCTCAGGGGCCAGGAAGCAAGTGAAAAGGGAGAAAACTGGATGAGATGGACTTGGTTAAAGAGGCAACTTATCAGAGAGACATTAGGGAGGAGTGGAGACTATGGCAAACTGAAGAGCCCAGGGCTCTAGAAGCAGCGGTGGGCTAAGTCCAGTGTTACCAGGGCTTGTTATCTCTAAGACCCATCAAAGATCTACATCTTTATGTAAACAAAAAAGACTAGTGGAGCGTGGGCATGTGGACTCAGCTCTGCCACTTCCTCATTATGTGCACAATATGACCTTGAACATTCACTGAATTTGTCTATAACCTGGGAGCAGCATCAGCACTTACTTCACAGGGCTGTGGTGACTGAAACATGTTAACAAGTTAATTTAAAAACAAGTTAACACAAACGAGACCACATCTCCCCTACCCCCACTGGAATGGAGTCTCAGGCAGACTCTGCCCTGGTTGCGTAAGCCTGTCTACCTCCTCAAGCCATCCGGTAGTCATTTAACAGGGAAACGAGAGAATAAACAAGCTTACACCCCAGGGCCCAAGAACAAAGCTACGGACAGACCATGTACCAGGTAAATATTCACTAAATCAACCTCCTGCCCTCTTCAGGTGGGCAGCTTACAATGCCCGTTGCCCGGCTCCGGCCCTGGACAAACAGAGCACGCGGGTCTGCGTCTGGCCTCAGCGCTCGGGCGCATCCCTGGCAGAGGCGAATGGCGTGAACTTGGAGCCGGGGACCCACTGAAGCCTCTCTGGACCACTCAGCACTGGCGGCCCCAGGCCGGGAGCAGCCTGGCTCAGGCCCGCCTGTAGCGCCTGCCCGAGGGCCTGCAGCTCACCTGCAGAGGGGCCTGCTGGGGGCACGGTGGAGCTTGGATTCTTCAGTTAACTGCCGCCCTCTCCCCTCCCCCTGGTCACACGCCGGGGTCTCTGGGACTCGGCAGCCGCTCCTCCAGGCTCCCACAGGACCAGGGCCACAGGTAACGGGACACGCCTTCTCTCCGCCCTGTCACAGGCTGGGGCCCCGGGCTTTACCAGCCAGCCACACGTGGCTGGGTTTTGTCTGAGAGGGCGCCTGCCTGGGCCACAGGTAGGGGTGCAGTGGAAGCTGGGGTGACGGACACACAGACTCTGGGGCTGGAGCACCTCAGGATGGGAGAGCCATCTCCCTGTGGGGCAGCCCCCAGGCACCTCTCAGCAAACCCCCCTGAATCTTGGGGGATGGATGGATCGGGGGACACAACACGGGAGGACCAGAATGAGAGCCCCGGCTCCAGGCGGCCACCCCTGGAAACTCGGCGACGCTCTTCTCCCGCCCAGGTGACAGGTGGCCTTGCCCCATGGACCCGCTGAGGCGGTCCCCGTCCCCCGGCTCCACATCATCACAGCCGTCCAGCCCCAGGACCCCGCCCTGCGAGATGCTGGGCCGCCAAGTGGGCATCGAGGCCGTGCTGGACCAGCTGAAGATCAAGGCCATGAAGATGGGGTTCGAGTTCAACATCATGGTGGTGGGTGAGTGAGGGGCTCAGCCAGGCAGCAGACACCCCACCCGCCCCGTGCACCTGGCCACCCCTCAAGACTCAGTCCCCCCGTCTGTTAAATGGGCCCGAAAGCAACATCGTCTTGGGCTAGCTGAAAACCTGGGGAGCACCCGCGAAACCCCAGCCAAACCCAGCAGGGCAACAAAAGGGGAAGCTGTGGCAGCGGGGGAGAGCGCCCCAAGCAAGAGCCTGCCCCGGTCCTTACGGCCACCGGTGCGACTCGGGACACGCTCCTGACCCGCCCTGCCTCAGTTTCCCCATCTGCTTAGCCAGTCCCTGGCATTTATGTCATCTGTGGTCAGTTCACCTGGAACTGCATTTTATAAATGCACAAAGAACGTGGAAGCTCAAAACGACCCTCTCGACAAGACAAACGGGATGGTGCAGAATGTAAAATGTCAGGGGCACGGGCCCCATTAAGACAGGCTTCCACCGGGGCGCTGTCCAGGGGAACATGACAGGAGCCACAGATACACTCCCTCATCGCCGCCTTTTAGAGTGAGACAAAACCAGGGAAACGGATCATCTGTGTACCGAACCCAGTGTCATCTAACACTCTGTGATCTAGACTTGTAATCGATAGCAAACGTTATCCGTGAGAGCCTTTCTGTTCTCTTAGTCTTGCTGAACCTGCTGAGTGAGGCTTGTATCTCTCCCACGGCACGTGTCTGTTCAGAGCAGCTGTGCAGCCGGCGGCCATCACCAGGTGTGGCTCACCTGGGGGCACAGTCCTGAGAACGACGTCAGTTGCACACACAGTAGTATCCTGTGTTGTGACTTTGGGGCCAAACCAGAGTTTGAGAAGCCCCCCGGCCGGGAGCACAGTCATCTGGACCCCGGGGCACATGCCCTGTGGTTCCATAAGTCAAGAGGGGCCAGTTGCTCCCTGCTGATAGAAGTCAATGGTGAGGCAGACCTGAGAGCTGTTAGTGGGGCCGGTACGGGTGGGGTAGGGCCTGGGTGCTTCCTCTCTTGAGCTGGTGCTGTGTACCAGGGTTTTGTAGCCTGTAAAAGGACCAGAGAGGGATGAATGGATACACTCAGTGTGGTCTGGCCAAATAGTGGAATATGATACAGCCAGGAAAAAGGATGGCACGATCCCATGCCTGGAGACGTCCAGGTGGGGCAGAAGCTGATGAGTGGTCGGCAGGTGCTGTGGAGGGAGGGGTGGGCGGTGACTTCTAGGAACAAGTCTGTCTTTAGTGAGCTAGAAATGTTTTGAGCTCTATGTTGAGGGTGGTTATATGATGTGCTGTATGAATCAAGCTGAACAGCAGACTTTATATTTTTTTTTAAGTTTTACTGATTTATGCACACAAGAGCTGGGGTGCAGGCCAGAGGTGCAGGGGTGAGAGGACTCCCCAGAGACAGAGCGGGGACCAGAACAGGCAGATCGACCGAAAAAAACTGTTGAGGGGAGCAGAGGGGAGACAGGAGACGTCTGCTGCGCCCTGTGGGTCCGCTCCCTGGCCGGGGACCGCACTCAGACCATGGCGGTGATAACGCTGAGACTTAACCCCTAGGCCAGCAGGGAGGCCCTGAACGGCAGGCCTGAAATGGTTTGCTGTTTGCAGTACGCATTTCACCTCCACACTCGGGGGCTTACGGACACTGAAGGTGGTGTGTGTTTTTCTGTCATCTGTAGAAAATAGTTTTCTTTCAAAAAAAGCATTTTCCCTCTAAAGAATGTGTTTTAGAATTTGAGACGCTCGGACACGCCTGACCACTGTCATCGTTGCCCCCAGGGCAGAGCGGGCTGGGCAAGTCCACCATGGTGAACACGCTGTTCAAGTCCAAGGTCTGGAAGCCCACCCTCCAGGGCCTGGGGGTGCCCACGCCCCAGACCCTGCAGCTGCAGTCGGTGACCCACGGTGAGTGAGCCCCGCCCCCACCCCGCCCGCCCAGCCCCATCCAACCTCTCCCTCCTCGCTCTCCTGCAGTCATCGAGGAGAAGGGGGTGAAGCTGAAGCTCACGGTTACAGACACGCCCGGCTTCGGGGACCAGATCAACAATGACAAGTGGTGGGTGTTCTTCCTGGGGCCGGCCCTGGTCGCCCCGGCCCCACCCCCAGCCCCCCGGGGCAGCCCCTGGCCCCCAGTTCCTTGGCCTGCTTGATGGGCACCCTCAAGACTGAAGTGCACGTGAGACGGGCGTCCCGCCTCTCTGGCCCGCAGGAGAGGGCGGGTCTCACGGGGGGCCCACCCCAGAGACAGCCCCTCGGCTACCCACTTTGTGGGCGAAGCTGCAGCTGGTCTCGCAGCTCCGGACCCTCAGTGTCCTCCGTCGTGAGTTGAGGGCTGCCGCCGCCTTGCAGGGCACCCACAGGCACACGCACACAACCCAGGCTGGCTGTGCAATTTGGGGGACACAAGGCAACGAAAACGTGGACCCGCTGTTCAAAAATCAAGAACCGGGAGACCGTGACCGCAGAGCCTGTGCCCGGCAAAGCCCAGGGAGCCCACGGGCACCGCCTGCCCGGGCACGGGAGCCAGGGACAAGACAGCCAGGCGCTCCCACCTCCGGGCACTCACGTAGTCCTGGGTCGGGGCAGACCGGACAAAGTCCATCAGTTTCAAGGGTGGATGCAACTCCGCCACGCACGCAGGACTCTGGGGGCGAGGGGCTGGCTTGCAGCGGGAGCTGTGGCTGTCAGCAGCGCAGTCGGGGGGCCTCCCAGAGGCAGCGGCCCTTGGGCACTTGGGCAAGGGTTGGAGGAGATGAGAGAAGAGGCGAGGCAGGCGGGCTTGCAGGGGCGAGGGGCCAGGGCGGAGGGCGGCCTGTGCAGAGGTGGGGCTGTGATGGGGGAGCCTCAGCAGGAGGGAGGGGGCGGCGCAGAGCAGCAGCGCCCTGGGGCAGCTGGCAAGCTCTCCTCTGGCCCTGGACTCAGGGCGGGAGGACCCTGCATGCTCTTAAACCATCTTGGCTGCTGCGTGGAACATCAGGGCGGCGGAGGGACTCAGCAGGAAGGAGTCAGCAACCCCGGCCAGAGGCCAGAGATCCGTGTCTGAGCCAGGCCCGCAGCGCGTGCTCCCATCCCCCGTAAAGCGGGCGCCTTGTCTCCCCACGTTGCAGCTGAGGAAGCGGAGGCCTCAGTGGAGCCAGGCGGGGTCTCTGATGAGGCGGGCGGGCGGGACTGAGTCCTGTGGCCGGGGAGGACGGCGCAGCCTCCCGTCCTGAGCGACACCACCACCCGGGAAGGCGGGAGGCTGCGGCCCGAGTGCAGCCTGAGGCCTGTCTGCCTGCACCCCAGCTGGGACCCCATCCTGGGCTTCATCAACCAGCAGTACGAGCGCTACCTGCAGGAGGAGCTCCTCATCACACGCCAGCGCCACATCCCTGACACCCGCGTGCACTGCTGTGTGTACTTCGTGCCGCCCACCGGGCACTGGTGAGGCGCCGCGGCCGGGCGGGGCAGGGCGGGCGAGGACGAGGGGCCCCAGCGGGCCACGGGCTGCACCCCAGCTCTAGCTGCTGCCGCCGTCTCGCCCGGGCAGCCTGAGGCCCCTGGACATCGAGTTCCTGCAGCGGCTGTGCCGGACCGTGAACGTGGTGCCCGTGATTGCCCGGGCCGACAGCCTGACCATCGAAGAGCGAGAGGCCTTCAGGCGCAGGGTGATCTGGGTGCCGGGTCCCAGGGCCGGGACCAGGGGCTTGGGGAGGGGAGAGTGCACCAGTGAGCTGAGGTCCGTGCATGTGACGCCCAGATCCAACAGAACCTGAAGACCCACCGCATCGACGTGTACCCCCAGCAGTGCCTTGACGAGGACGTCAACGACAGGGTCCTCAACAGCAAAATCCGGGTAGGTGGCCCCGGGGGCAGGGGGCCGGCAGGCCCAGGGCTGGGCGACTCGTCTTGTGCATCTGGAGATTCTTCTGTCTCTCTCGAATGTGGTGGGAGTTTGTCTGTCACACAGAAACGACCCCCCGTCCACAGACTCAAGGCGAGCAGGTCATAGGTCACGTCAGCAGCCTGCAGCATGGGCGAGAATGTTTGCAGCTGGCAGCAAGTCTGAGAAGGGACTTGTAGCCTGAATAGATAAAGAGCTCTTAGGAATCAACAACAGGAGACAAATGCAGCCACGTGCCACATCATGATGTTTTGGTCGGTGACGGGCCACACATGTGACACGGCCCCACAGGTGACCCAGGGGTGCAGTAAGCCCCACACCGGCTTTGTGTGAGGACAGTCTGATTCGCACAGTGACACAGCGACAGTCACCTGGCGCCGAATCCCTCAAACCGTATCCCCATCCCACACTGACGCACGGCTGTGTAGCCACGCGATGGCCATAAAAAGGGACGATGCTACTACAGCTGCTGCAGTGTGGAGGAAGCCTGAAGCACGGCGCCGAATGACAAGGTCGCGGTGACCTCTCATGGTGCTGAATGACAAGGCCACAGCTTCCAGAGGTCACATCAGAAAGGACGAGGGGCGCCCCAGGACTAGGCCAGGGGGGTGGAGAGCAGCTGCGAGGGGTCAGGCTCCCTCTCAGAGTGGCGAAAGTGCTCTGGATTCCAGAGGTGGCAGCTGCGTGATGCAAGGAGGAACGTACCTAGAATGCTGAGTTTCACACTCCAGAGGGTGAATTTTACGGTGTGCAAACGAGACCAGGGAAACTCTTACCAAAACGGGGAGGAGAGAAGGGAGGAAGGCGGGAGGAGGAGGGAGGGGAAAAGCTAGCATCTTCACTTCTCTGCAACAAGTGGGCTGTAGCTGCGAGCTTCTACGTGCTGTGCTGGGGCGTTCAGTCCAGTCCCACGGGATCCCGCAATGTACCTGGGGGGGCCTGGGATTCATCATCAGAGACCCGGGCCTCAACACCCCACTCCTTCCAGCCTACAGTGGTTTGTTGGGTTTTTTTAAAAAGATTTATTTATTTATTAATGCACACAAGAGCTGGGGTGCAGGCCGGAGGTGTGAGGGGTGAGAGGATTCCCCAGAGACAGAGTGGGGAGCAGAACAAGCAGATCTGCTGAAACACACTGCTGAGGGGAGCAGCGGGGAGACAGGAGAGGTCTGCTGGACCCTGTGGGTCCCCTCCCTGGCTAGGGATCAAACTCGTGCTGCAGTGGCTGCAGATGCTTTACAGTGCTGAGACTCAACCCCTTGCGCCACCAGGGAAGCCCGGCCTACAGCGTTTTTGCTTGAACTGGAAAAGGGCGACAGCCCCCTGAACTCACTGATGGGGCTGCAGCCCTACATAGCCTGTTGCCACTTGCCTTTGTGCAGTGCACAGACTGCACACCCGTCCATGGGGCCCCTGCTTCCCGTCTGGCACCCAGTTTCTCCACAGTCCCTCCTCCCTCCCCCACTGGAGCAACGAACAGGATTTCCTGTGATGATTCAAAGAGGCTCGACCTCTGCTAAGCTCTGCTTTCCCAACTGGCACAGAGCTGGGGAAATACAAAGAGAACATGTGCCAACTGTCAGTCAGTCACCAAATACTACCGTCACTGCAAACAGTCAACACAGAATGTCCTGTGCAGATCCGCGACCCTTGGCAAGGTCACCTCAGAGGCCAGAGAAAGTGGGTTTACTATAAAAAATTAAAATACATGAGATCGGGCCTCCCTGGGGGCACAGTGGGGTAAGCAACGCACTATGAAGGAAGCAAACCAAAACCACTGCAGCACGAGTTCGAGCCCCGGCCAGGGAGGGGACCCACATGGCGCGGCAGACCTCTCCTGCCTCGCCCGCTGCTCCCTTGTATGTATAAATAAAGAAACTCTTTTAAAAGTTAAAACATATACAATTAAAAATTAAAAGCACGCACACACAGCCTTCAAGAGGGAATTCTGCGGGCCAGGATAACCCGCAGTTAGGACGCTGCTGCTACTCCCTGCCTCCGGGAAACTTCAAGCCAAGCCGCCAGCAGCAGGTGGACAGCAGGGCCCGGGCACTTCCCTGCGAGGGGCCAGGCGCTGACATGTGGTTTGGCCTTCGCCGCCAGGCAATCGGGGCTCGCTCGGCTCCTTGGCTCCGGCTGCCACCCTGGCGTCCAAAGCGCTCTCACCCCTCGGTAGCCTTTGAGGCTGAGGCTGCCGCTCTCTCGCGGCCAGGAGGCCGGACCTAGCAAGGTCACCGCGGGAACGTGGCTGGGCGACATGCCAGGGGCTGCAGGCCCGCGAGGCCAAGACAGGCCTGCACAGTCCCCGGTGCAGTGGGGGCCACGGCACAGGGAGCAGCAGCAAGCTGCCTCGGCCCGTGCCGCCTTCTGCCTTCTCCCTCCCCACGAAGGGCCGTGTCCCCTTCGGCCTGGGGCCGCCTCTCCTCCCTGGCCGGCCAACCCCCGCCAACCCCGAGCTGGGCCTCCGCAGGACCGGATCCCCTTTGCTGTGGTCGGGGCTGACCGCGAGCACCTGGTCAACGGCAGGTGTGTCCTGGGCCGGAAGACAAAGTGGGGCATCATCGAAGGTGAGTGCGAGGCCTGGGGGACGCAGGTGAGGACGGGCGAGGGGTCGTGCAGGCCACAGCACCCTGGCTCTACCCTGGCCCGGGATTAGACCACCCACCGCCCAGCAGCAGTCCCGGACGAGCCCCCGTGCACCAGACAGACCCCGGGCTCTGGGGCCTTGGCCTCCCCACGGCCAAGTGGGCACGTGGAGGCACAGAGCCACCGCCACCGTCCCGGGCGCGGGCGCTGGCCAGTGCACTGCGGGCCGGTGTGCGCAGCGCCTGAGGGCACAGTGGCAGCAGAACCGCGGAGGCCATGGGAGGGAGCGGGAGGGGGAGGAGCAGCCCACCCGTGCTGCTCAGCAGCAGCAGCGGGGGACACGGGCGGGCGACCGAGCAACCACCGGAGGGAGGCGGGAGGCAGAGGTGCGGGCAAGACCCCTGCTGGCAGCTGTTGGGGCGCAGCCGGGTGCTTCCCGTGCCCCAGGCGGCCAGGCGGCCAGCCCCGCGTCTGTCTTGCAGTGGAGAACATGGCGCACTGCGAGTTTCCCCTCCTGCGGGACCTGCTCATCCGGTGAGGACCGGAGCGGGGCTCGGGGCACCTGGGGCAGCGGGGCTCGGGCGGGCGCCCAGGGCAGCAGCGTGAGGCTGACCCACCCCCAGCTCCCACCTGCAGGACCTGAAGGACATCACACACAACGTCCACTACGAGAACTACCGCGTCTCCAGGCTCAACGCCAGCCACGCGCTGCCCCGCGGGCCGGGCTGGGTGAACCTGGCGCCGGCCCCCGGCAGCGCGCCCGCGCCCCCCAGGCCCACCAGGGTCCGCGTGCGCACCCGCGCTAGCTCCAGCCCGGAGGACTGAGGGCGCCAGCCCAGCCGGGCCTGCCCCCGCGTGCCAGGCCAGGCGCCCCCTTATGAAAGCTGTGCTTTGGACTCGAGGTCTGGTGGGCTGTCTGGCCAGCGTCCTTGAGCTGCTGCCCCGGAGCGCGCCGCTTCGTCCGAGAGTGTGAGACCAGGGCCGGAGCCCCAAGACCTGGGGGCTGGGCCCCGTCCTCTGCCCCAAAGCAGAGCCAAGCTCAGCTCAGGGTCGCCAGTGTCCTCCCCTCTCCCGGCACAGGGCCGGTCCACGGAGCCAGAAGCGCCCCCCACGCCGGCCCCCACCCCAGTACCCCTCTGTGCGCGCCCCCACCCGGCAGGCTCCGCGGGGATCTGGCCGAGCAGCCGTGAAGCCCACCTGCCAGACCGGGCTCCGGGCCCATCACACATGCTTCCTGGGCCGCGGCTCCCTCACCAACAAAGCTGGGGCTGTCTCCCAGTTCCGAGGCAGGCGGGGAAGGGCCCTGGAGGCGAGGGCGGGCACAGGAGGGAAGAGCTGGCAGGACACCCGTGGCCAAGCACAGACGCTCCATAATTCAGGGAGGCGGGAAACTCCAGCCAGTTCGTGGGGAGCATCCATAAGTACCAGTGGGGGAGGTGTCCCCCCAGCTGAAATCGCCGGCCCCTGCAGAGGACACCCCACGGAACGTGCTGCGGGCCCCGTCACGCGTGTGGATGGCACGGGGACGGCTCAGAGGCCTCAGCCTGCCGTCTGCAAGTGGGGTCCTGGGAAAGCCAGCGGTGCAGTTCAGTCCTGGTCTGGAGGCCTGAGAAGTGGGAGACCATGGTGTAAGCCCCGGCCCAACCCCCACACCCGAGAACTAGGAGCACTGATGTCCAGGGAAGATGGGTGTCTCGTTTTAAAGACTGGAGAGATTCCTCCTTCCTCCACCTTCTGCTTTATATGAATCCTCGACAGAGTGGGTGCTGCCGCCTAGCTGATGAGGGCGACGTTCTTTACCCGGTTTGCTGACTCAAATGCTAACCTCTCAGGAAACCCCTCACAGGCATGCCCAGAAATTACAGTTTTACCGGTCTGGGCACCCACTAGAGGCCACCTCCCCCAGGAAGCCCTCCTTGACTTCCCCAGGACAACATACTCGCTGCCCCGTCTGTACACAGATCACGTTTGTTTTCTGCCCCGTCTCCCGTGTCCAGCTGGGAGCTCCGTGAGGGCAGACGTGCGACTCCGCCTAGCACAGGGCTGGGCTCAGGACCCAGATGCTGCATAAACGAACCTGTAGCATCTGCCCATCACTACTTACCCATGCAAATTCACAAGCCAGCTGATTGCAGTTTGGGGAGCTCTCAGAGCCCGGGGGCCCCGTACTGCACCGTCCCCAGCCAGCATCTCAGAGTGGGCGTGATGCTGTGTAGATGTGAGCACAACCCCAAGGCCAAGGTTAACCACCCTGTGCATGCCCTGGGCTCAGCAACTGCGTCCCAGGAGCAGATCTTAGGGGCAGGCCGGGGTTCTCAGTCTCGGCACCGTCGACATCTGGGGCCTTCTCGTTTTGTGTTCCTGGGGTGTCTGTGCCATGCAGGGCGTTGAGCAGCATCCCCGGTCTCCACCCACCAATGCCAGGAGCACCCCTTACCGCCGCAACACCAAACCTGTCTCTAGACACAGCCCGCGTCCCCAGGGGCGCAGCATCCGCAGCCCACTCCTCGGGTCCGGCGTGGCAACAGGAGATGGCCGCCTGCCCCCCACCGAGGGAGCTGGAAAGCAAATCAGGACGTCCCTGCCGTAGTCTCCTGTGGCTGCTGCAAGAAATCAGCACAGCTCAGAGACTTAAAACTCTCATTTATCCTTTTGCAGTCCTGGGGGCAGCAGCTGAGGTCCCCAAGTCAAAACTCAGGGGTGCGCAGGGCTACTGTTCTGGAGGATTCTCCTGAGTCCATCTGCCGGCCTCTCCGGCTCCCGGGCGCCCACCACCCTCCTCGGCTCGTGTTCCTGCTGCGCCTAGGTTCGGGGCCACAACACCTTCTGCCCTCTGCCCACCTCTTATACGGACCCTGGTGATGACTTGGGCCCACCGGGTAGCACACGAGATCACAAACCGCTGTCACAAACCGTTGCCCTAAATGCACCTGCAGAGTCCCTTTGTCATGGAAGGTGACAAATGTCTAGATCCCAGAGCAGGAACTCGCTGTGGGGGGTCAGTCTTCAGTCTACCACTTGGTGGAATGCAACGCGGTCCTTGAAAAGAACGAAGCTGGATAAATACAAAGTAAAGCGCTGCAGGGCCTAGGGCGACCTAGGGCTGAGGGGGCTTCCACTGTAAAGGGGAGTCTGGAGGGCTTTGCCAAGAAGGGGACTTTGAGTGGGACACGAAGGAGTAAGGCCCAGTCATGGGCTGACCGGGGGGCAGGGCACACCAGGCAGAAGAAATAGAGGGAGCTGCTGGTGCAAAGGCCCTGGGGCAGGAGTGCGCTGGCCGTGGGCAAGGGCTGCTTGGGCCGGACAAGCAAGAGCGTGACGACAGAAGAGTTGGGGAAGAGGCCGGCCCACCGTCACCTTGGAGTTCCCGTCACAACTGTCAGACGGGCTGACTGTCGAAGGCCACTGTAAGGAAATAGGAGTGACAGAGTAGACCGTAGTGGTAGCACGCAAAGTCTCTGGAAAGCTCCTCGAGACACCGGGTGCCAAGGTCACTTCCGGAGAGAGCCACTGAACTGGGAGACTGCGTGGAAGCGACTGAGTCTGCTGCCTCCCCTCTCCCCCGAGACAGGAAGGGCCCCGAGACAAGATGCAGGGAAAATCTGCCGTTCCCACTGGAGGGGAACACGGGGTAGAAGCTGTGACCACGGGCTGGGCCACGTGTCTCCTCTTATCGTTGATTTTCCCGGATTTATATCTTTATCTCCTGAGACATCTCTTATCAGTTGGCTGCTAAGGAGAGAGCAGTGACAGACCCGGAAGAAAAGACGGAAGTGAGACCAGGCCCGGCCCACCAAGCTGCAGGAGCAACTTGAGACGGTACCCGCACCACACCCGCAGCGGTGGAGGGGCACGCACAGCTAGCAAGGGTCAGGGCCTTAGCCGCGCCCGCTGGCCTTGCTCCGAACCCACAGACCCCAGCCCGGGCACCTCAGTCTCTTGTGCCCGCGAAGTCTCCCGGGGCTTCCTCCCTCTGGTGCTGCCCCCTCCCCACCCCGGTCTGCGGAGTCTCCTTTGCAGCCTTGACCAGAGCGCCTCAGCCCCTTCCCGAGCTGGGAGCCGGGCCCGCCGCCCACATCTCTAGCTCCAGCAGGTGGGCCAGTGGGCAGCGGCTGCGGCTGCTTCATTCCCAGTTTATCCACCGGCGTTGTTGGGGGGCGGATCAGACTGAGGGACCCCCAGATTCTCTCCCTGTCCAGTGACAATATTAGCACCTCCCCAGGCTCCAACAACCCCTCTGTGGCATCCGCACCAGCTCCTTCTGAGCACTGTGACGACCTTTTTTTAAGATTTTATTTATGCACACAAGAGCTGGGGTACAGGCCAGAGTCCCAGGAGGTGAGAGGACACACCAGAGACAGAGTGGGGAGCAGAACAGGCAGATCGACTGAAATCCACTGCTGAGGGGAGCAGCGGAGAGGCAGGAGGTCTGCTGTGCTCTGTGGTCCCCTCCCTGGCGGGGATCGAACTCCTGCTGCAGTGGCTATGGAAGCCCAACAGTGCGGCACTCAACCCCTTGCGCCACCAGGGAGGCTCCGACCTTTTTTTTAACAGCAGGGGTACGGGGGTTCCCAGGGAGTGTCACGTAGGCTCTCTGCTTACGCCTTTCCCTCCAGTTCTGGCTGCTCTTGCCGTGGCCTCTGTGCCCTGCAGCCTGGGCTTGGGCAGACTGAGTTGTGTAAAAGAAAGGGCTGGCCACAGGTCTCTCATTCACTTCCAGACCTATACCAGCCGGGGAGGGGCAGCCCTCCTCTGTCATACCCTGGGGCTCCCGGACTCCACAGTGTGGGTTCTGAGTCTGACACTGCTCCTTTAACTGCCCGGCCTTAGACAACCACCTGACCCTGCAGTCCATTTCCTGTGTGCGCACGGGCAGTAGCTTCAGGGCTGTGCGGTCAGTCTGCTGGAGACGCCGGGCTGGGAGAGGCAGCTTTTCTGACTACTTTGTCCTGTCTTGTAGGTGGCCGGTTTGCCGGGGCAGCCTCCGGGCAGCTTCACGGCACCGTGATGAGCCATCCAATTAAATAGCCATAAGGGATATTTTTAAAACGGGGAATGTCAGAATGAATTCCCGTGTTCCTGGTATAATAAGACGTCCACCTGAGGTGCACACTCAGAGCCGCTTCATCCGACAAGAGGCAATGTACACGTCCTGACCGGAGAAGGGGCAGAGTGGGGGCTGTCACACGACAGAAGCTCTTTGCAGTCAGAGACGCCTGCAGACAGCACACTGAGTGGGGGCCAGGCACACAAAGAAAAACTTTTCTAAGAAAGGAAAACCCAGCAGAAAGTGACAGAAATCTGACCTGTGGTTTCAGACAAGGGCTGTGCTTGGGCCTCCCTGGTGGCGCAGGCACTGTGAAGCAGTCCTCAGCCACTGCAACAGAAGTTCAATACCCGGCCAGGGCCAGGGAGCGGACCCACAGGGCGCAGCAGACCTCTCCTGTCTCCCCGCTGCTCCCCTCAACAGTGTATTTCAGTAGATCCACCTGTTTTGCTCCCTACTCTGTCTCGGGTGAATCCTCTCACCCCCACACCCACCTCTGGCCACTTCTTGTGTACATAAATGGATAATTTTTTTTTAATTAAAATTTACAGATTATACCTCCTGCACCCCCTCCATAAGTAAGCATCACCCTGAATTTGGTATTTATCCAAACCTCAAGCATTTGTTCACACTTTAAGTACAGTGGGGGTGTCACGTAGCATTGCTTTGCCCGCTCATGTAACTTATTGAGGTGGTGTCATGCGACCACCTGCTTTTTTGCTCATCATCGGAGATTCAGCCATCATCTGCCACTGACCCATGTTGCTTTTATACCCTTCCCAGATGTACACATTGTTTTTAGGTTTTGCATTTACAAATGGATTTACTCTGAACACAGAGACAGCCTTCCTTATTTAGAAAAGGTAGGTTAAGCTTTTGTTATGTGTTGGGCTTTCTGTTCTGCCTTTTAATCACATTGGCAGTTAAAGCAGAAGATGTTATTAGTCACATTTTCATTTTTTTTTTTTTTAGATTTAAAGATTTTTAAAGATTTATTTATGCATACAAGCACTGGGGTACAGGCCAGAGGTGTGGGGGGTGGGTGAGAAGATTCACCACAGACAGAGCAGGGAGCAGAACAGGCAGATCAATGGAGGTACACTGCTGAAGGGAGCAGCAGGCACAGCAGGAGAGGTTTGCCACGCCATGTGGGTCCCCTCCCTGGCCAGAGGCAGGGATCCAACTCGTGCTGCAGTGGCTGTGGTTTGCTTCATAGTGCGTTGCTTAACCCACTGGGCCACCGGGGAGGCCCCTATTAGCCACATTTTACAAGTAGTTCCTGCCATCCCCCTCCCTCACTCCAACTCAATCAAACCAGAGGGGAGTCCTGTGGCTTCTTTTCCAGAGTCTCAGCTTAGCTCTGTCCCTTGGTTACTGGCATCATCACCGGTGTCACCCAACTCTGGCCCATCCCGGAAGGCTTCAGCTGGTCTGCCTGGTCCTCGGGTCTCCGGGAGATTTAGACCACGAAAAAACCCAACCCTGCTGTTTCTTCTGCCCTCGGGATAAAATCCTCAGTCCTCGCCCATCTCGAGCCCCTAGAGCCCCTACCGATCCAGCCTAGTCTCCCCGTCTTCGCCCTGCGCCTGAGCCTGCAGTTCCCCGGTGGGTCTGCAACCGGCAAGCAACGCTCCCTTCACACCTGTGGCCACTCGGCACTGAGGAAGACACTCGGCACCTCAACCCCTGGCCCAGCCTTCACCTACACCCTGAGAGGTCAAGGCTTCCAGAACCGCTGCCAGGGTTAGCCCCAAACGTGACTCAACAGTGGTGCATTTATTTTGCCCACGGCCTGATCTTCTAGGGAGAACGGGGGCCGGGGGGGGGGGGGGGGGGGGCCTCAGCCCCGCGGGGCGCCCAGAGCCAGGCTGCGCTGCAGACGCGGGCGCTCAGTAATTGGCCGCTTAAAAACATCCATGAACGGCAGGTAGTGACCACCTTGAACGGTTAAGGTCCTCGGTACACAAAAGTGGGAATGAGGCTCAGAGCGCGCCAATGACCGACCCGCCAGCGCGGCGACCACAGGAAAGGGCATCCGAAGACCAAGCTCCCCGAAGACTCCAGCAGAGCCCCAGACTCCAAGCCCCTAAAGCGGGGTGCACCCTGGGAAATGTAGTCCGCGTCGCTCTCTGGTTCTGCTCCCGCGACTTCCGCTTCCGGTGCCACGGATCTCGCGCGAGGCTCTGGGAAAACGCGCGAGGCGGCGGCGGCGGCCTGAATCCGCGGCTTGACGTCCTGGGTCTCGCCTCGGTGGACAGTGTGGTGCGCCCGCAGGGAAGCCGGGCGGACGGGGAGCCATGAATGGGGGCCGGAGGGAGGCTCGAGTGGCTCGGCCCGGTCCACGTCTGCCCCTGCGACGTGAGGGGTCTTCGGGGTGCCGTGCTGAAAACCTGGGCGCTTCGGGCGCTGGGTCACGCCTTGCACAGCACGGCCTGCGGAAGCCTGGGGCTCTTCCCCGCTTCTCTAAGAACGCGGGTGGGCCCTAGCACTGAACAGAGGCCGCCGCGGTGCCGGCCTCCCCGCAAGCGTGCCGAGGCCCGGCCGCCGGCCCTGCGCGGGAGCCCGTGGCCGTGGTCGTTTCTGCAAGAGGCAGGCAGGACCGGGAGTAATCGGGGTTAGAAGGTGCAGGATGCGGGGCCTCCCTGGTGGCGAAGGGGTTAAGCACCGCACTTTGAAGCAGAGTTCGATCCCTGGCCAGGGAGCTGATCCACAGGGCGCAGCAGACCTCTCCTGTCTCCCCGCTGCTCCCCTCAGCAGTGTGTTTCACTAGATTTGCTTGTTGTGCTCCCCACTCTGTCTCTGGTGACTTCTCTCACCTCCTGCACCTCTGGCCTGTACCCCAGTTCTTGTATGCATAAATAAATATTTAGAGGAAAAAAGAGTACTCCAGAATGTTTGGTGTACAAAATGTGTTTTGTGTTGCCAGCCCAGACTCATCTTACCCCCCTGGCCCTTTGGGTGTTTGAGCAGGTGACCCCAGGTCTGGAGTGGGTGGTGGTCTGAGGAGAGTCTTGTCATTCAGGGTCTGGCATTGTGTGTGGGTCTTGATACGTGACATGAACTAACTGTGCCCCATTACCCCCTCGCGCCCAACCCCCCACAATTCATATGGTGTGACCCTGACCCCAATGTGACTTATCTGGAGCTAGGAAAGTATCTGGAGCAAGCAGTAGTTAAGGTTAAAGCGGGTGGGTCCCTCGCCAGAGGGGACTGTGGCCCTATTAAGAGGAAAAGAGAAGACATTCTCTACACTGAGCGGCCACATGGGGAAGTCAGGCCAGGAGTCCTCAGGTACCAAGTCCGCCAGCACCCTGAGCTCGGTCCCCGGCCTCCAGCACAAAGCCCCCAGTCTGTGGTATCTTATGTCGGCCCAAGCCCTGTGGTTTTCCTAAGAGGAGAACGTGACTCTTCACCCCATTCTGAGTAATGTCTGGGCTGACCACAAGGAGGGGTTTGGCAGACGTCACCCCACGAGTAGCTTTCAGACCAGGCCTGGCGGCCCTTGATCCCCTCTGCAGCCACACACCCTTTCTGCACGATGACGTCACCCGGAGGCTGCTCTCAGAAGAACCTCATGTTTTTTGAGGAGGTTCTTACCTGTCTGCTTCTCATTTGATTTAACTATAGGGATGGGGCAGCTAAAGTTTCAAATTCTGGGTGGTTCGAGATGTAAACAAGGGCTACTCCTGTCTCCCTGTTAATTGACCTTCTAAAGTTTAAAATGGAAACCAAACAGCTGACTCGCAAGAGAGACTTCCCAGCATCACACAGCAGGTATCTTTATCCCTCATCCTTCCTGTCAGTGGAAATAAGAGCAAAGCGGCTGATGTTTGCTGAGTGCTTCTGTCTCACCCCAAAGGGAAGTATGTTCATGCACTGCCTCAATCATAGTAAGTAAGCTCTGGGGCACCAGTAGCATAGTCAGAATGAAGTTTGTGGTCCTGGTTTACCTTTTGGGGGACCATAGAAGAACTGGGGTGTAGACTAGAGGTATGGTGGGTGGTGGCGAGAGGATTCAACAGAGACAGTGGGGAGCAGAACAGGTAGATTTACTTAGATACACTGCTGAGGGGAGCAGCAGGGAGACAGGAGAGGCCTGCTGCGCCATGTGGGTCAGCTCCCTGGCTGGGGATCGAACTCAGTTCTTTTTTTTTTTTTTTAAAGATTTATTTATTTATGCATACAAGCACTGGGGTACAGGCCAGAGGTGTGGGGGGTGAGAGGATTCACCACAGACA
>JAGFMF010012160.1:1707622-1811653 GCA_019455555.1 Galemys pyrenaicus | reverse complement strand
CCCCTCCCTGGCCGGCAGCAGGGATCGAACTCGTGCTGCAGTGGTTGTGGTTTGCTTCATAATGCGTTGCTTAACCCACTGCGCCACCAGGGAGGCCCCGAACTCAGTTCTTAGTGGTAGTGCTGAGACAACCCCTATACTACTGGGGGGGGGTCCCATGTAAATGTCTGTTTCAAAAGCATCCTCTACTCAACCTTCAGAGACCCTCCCATATATCAACCTTTGCCAAAGACAAAGGTTTTTGCTCCCCTAGAGATTCATCAGAGGCTTTCTAAGTATGAACTGATAAAGATCTTGTCCTAGGCTGGGAGTTTCTGTTCCAGGAAGTAACTTGTACCTTCTTTCTGCTTGCAGTTGAAGAAGCAGTAGAATTAAGACCAGAAATGTAGAGCCAGTACAAATGCACCCTTTAAATCTCTGTGGGTTGTGGTCACAGAAAACTACTCAGTGGGAGAGGACGGGGTGCAGGTGCCAGGCATGGCCACTCCTGGGCTGGGATGGCTGTGTGTGCACGCCCGAGGAGAAGGTGACAAGAGACCCGAGCCGGCCCTACAACCAGCAGAGACAGAACGCTGGCGTCCCCATAGCCATCTGCCCACCTGGACAGGGCCCAGCGTGGGCCCCAGCTGGCACTCGTTCATTTCTATAGAACCTGCCCCTCCTGTGTCCTTCCTCCATCTGTGGCTTGTTCAAATTCCCCTTCCTCACCCTGCTCCTAAAGCAAAGGGAGTGCCAGGTTTCTTGTTCTTGTTTGGATGGTGGTTTTTTGGGTGTTTTTTTGTTGTTGTTGTTTGTTTTAAATGTAATTCTGTTTAAACATCACTGGTCATCTACAGCCGGGGTCTTGTTCTGTGTGGTATGCTCACCACAGACTTGACTGTAGGGGGAAGATAAGCTGTGAGAAAGGAGGGCAAGATTCGAAGAAAAGAACGGCGTGGGAGGCGATGGGTGTGGGGATGCCAGAGCTAAGGGCACAGGAATACGCAGGTTGCCTGAGTGTGTCCGAAGCATTTACTTGTACCAGGAAGTGGGTGCTCCCCTGCCGTGGACACATAATCTTCACCGTGACCATTACATGCACCCCAGACTCCACCCCACACTGGGGACCGATTTCCAATTCACCTCCAGAGCACCATACATTATATTACATAAATTAACAAATGAACACCATACATTATATTACATAAATTAACAAATGAAACAAGCAGTTAATAACCAATACGCCCCAAGTAAGTAACTTGCTGGGTCTTCATTTCCTAGTCCTAAAATTAAGGGGCTGGATTAGGACAGAGCCGGGTCCCAACCTCACACCGGCTCTGAGCAGGTGTGCGTGTGAGGCCTTGGGCAGGTCGCTTAAGCTCCCTGCCTCAGTTTCCCCACTTAGAACACAGGGGACAGTGGCACCTGTTTCTGCAGGTTGCTCATAGGAGAGCCTGGCACATTACAAAGTACCTAATATAAAGGGAATGTTCATGCTCCCCCTCCACCGCAGACCTTCTGGGGCCAGGGCAGGGGGCACTGGAAGGGAAATGGGGAGAACAGCCCAGGAGCCGCAGAGCCCCCAGCGCTGGCGCACGCTTAGACGCTTAGACGGGGCTGGTCGGGATAGAGGCGGCCTCCCGCAGGCCCGCCTACACAGTCGCCATCCTGGGTCTCAGAGCCGCGCAACCAACGCTGCGAGGACTACACTACCCACAATGCCTCGCGGCCTGGTTCCCACGCCCGGGACCGCGGAGCCGCTAGAGGTCAGCGAACTACGCTACCCACAATGCCGCTTGTGGGCCCGCCTACCCAGACTCTCTCACGCTCGACAGCCGGCTCAGCCAATGGTGCAAGGACTATTAGCTCAATGCCTTCCGGGGCCCGCCCCCGATCCCACGCCCCGTAGCCGGCTCAGCCAATGGCCGGCGCGGACCCGTTCAGCGCCTGCGTCCTGGGAGGAGGGGCCCCACCCAAGTCCTGGGCCGGCCAGCCGCGGAGCCCCAGGCTGCCCCGTCCCTCTTGTTGCCCGGCCCTCCGCCCCCGGCGCGCCTCGAGCCCCCACGGCCCGCCGCGCTGCGGGTGAGTGCGGACGCGGGGTGCCGCCTCCAGCTTCCACCCCGTGGCCTGTGCTCCGGCCTCGGCCACGGCACACCCTCCGCCTGAGGGGCGAGCCGGGCACGCAGCCCTGCCGGACAGTCCAGCGCTCACGCCTGGCTGCGCGGCGGTGGTGACCGTGCCTGCGGGTGCCCACGGGGGTGCGGAGGGACTTCGGGCTTGTGCCCCCGCCAGTCCCCAAATCGGGACACAAATCTGCGTCCCCCTGGACAGAGGGGCCCCGGGCCCCCACCATATTCTCCAGGGGACCCCATCCCAAAAGGGTCAGCCCTAGTAATGACACTTGAGCGCTCCCCGACCCCGGGCGCTGTGCTGCCCCTTTCCAAACACCCCGTTTTATCCCCTCAGCAACCTGTATGTAGGTGACGTCTCTGCCCTTCAAATGAGGAAACCCAGGCCCGGAGAGCTTACAAACGTGCCTGGACGTTACCAGGGGGTAACAGCAAGGCCTGGCTCATCTATTTCACCCCTTTCCTTTTTGCCAGCGAGGGTAGGTGCCTATGGGTGCAGATACCCAGCTGGGTGCAGCCCCCCAAGTGATGTTATCGTCTGTCCACAGAGTCCTGAAAAACACCTTTTCCAGCATCTGGCCAGAGTTGCAGGGAAAGGCAGGTTAGACCCCGCGGCGTGAGCAGGAGCACGGAGCCATGGCCACTGCCAGCGGCGTCCAGCTCCCACCCCCCCTGGAGCAGGACGAGATCCTGATCGTGAAGGTGGAGGAGGACTTCTGCTGGGGGGAGGAGCCCTCCTCGGAGACGGAAGACCCCAGCCCCGAAACCTTCCGCCAGCTCTTCCGACTCTTCTGCTACCAGGAGGTGGCCGGGCCCCGGGAGGCCCTGAGCCGCCTCTGGGAGCTCTGCTGCCGCTGGCTGCGACCCGAGCTGCGCACCAAGGAGCAGATCCTGGAGCTGCTGGTGCTGGAGCAGTTCCTGACCGTGCTGCCGGGCGAGATCCAGGCCCGGGTGCGGGAGCGGCAGCCGGAGAGCGGTGAGGAGGCCGTGGTCCTCGTGGAAGGGCTGCAGCGGGAGCCCAGGAAGCGGAGACAGCGGGTGAGGTGGGGGCATTTTGGCCCTGAGGTGAGGAAACGGGGCCCTGCTGCTGTGTCTGTTTGGAGAGCTCGGGCTCTGGGGCCACCGCCAGCTGGGCTGTAGCAGGACCAGGCTTCCCTGCACGGGGGACTTGAAGAAGGCAGCTGAGAAGTGCTGCTCGGCCTCGGCCAGCGGTGCCTGCCCTTAGTTAAGCGCGTGGGGCTCCACTTGCCCACCGCTCGCGTGGTCTGGGCTCTGACGTTGTCCCAGCAGAGGCCAGGCACAGATTTGACGGAAGAGGCCTGGAGACCCTCGGGGCTGGGTCTTGGGAGTTGAGCAGTCCCAGAAGCAAGAACTAGGAAGAAAGACCCGGGCCACACTGACCAGAGGCCCAGAAGTTCCCGCCCTCCGGGACTGGGCTGTCCGGTACACAGGCTGCCAGCCACGGGTTGCGCTTTGCACTAATCACATCTTAAATGTTGTTCTTAAGTCACAGTGGCCGTAGTTCACGCACTCACTTGTCGCCCATGGCCAGTGGCTACTGGACCGGACAGCGCAGACAGGGACTCCTCCGTCACGAAGGGGAGTCTCCAGGCCGCACTGCTCTGGTGTTCGCTCCAGCGCCACGGTCTGGGGGTGAGCGGCCTCCTGCGGATCCCCTGCTGATGACTCCAGTTACAGAAACAGCCCTCCCTGGGGGCTGGAGGCTGCCGGTGACCGGTGACCGAGGCAAGGGGCTGGGCTTCCCCTGACCTGGGAGCTGGTGGGCAGATCTCCCTCTGCATGCAGGACCCAGAAGTGCTCTCTGATGCCACAGCGCCCGGAGAGACCGGAGAACAGCCCTCGGCGCGCCAGGCTGAGACCACACCGGAGGAGCTGTCCTTGGGAGAAGGGGCGTGGCAGTCTGCCCTGCAGTACCCAGCCCAGCTGAGCCACAGACAGAAACGTGGTCCCCAGCTCTGGCCAAAGAGGGGTGAGTAGCTAGCTGCCACTCTAGAGGAGAGGAGTGGGGCAGGGGAGGGAGGGAGGGTCCTCCTGGGCAGGGGGCGGGGCCTGCAGGGAGGCCTGCGCTGAGCTTAGTGGGGCAGCTGGGCCTGTCCAAGCCTTCGCTGCTGTGCACGGTGGGCTGGGGCCTTCAGAGGCGACTGCTCTTTCCCCAGGCCCAGGGGTCCCCCAGCAGCAGGAGACAGCAGCGCCGGCCGCGTCCTGCCTTTCTTCCCAGTCCCAGGTGAGCGGGCGCCACGTCTGGGCCTCCCACACCCTCGTCAGGGGACACTTCTCACTTCCTGGCCTTGTTCAAGGCTTTCCCATGTTACTCTGAGCTCTGCCTCCGGGGAAGTCTTGCCTGTTCTCAGAGGCACCTGGCTCTTAGGCATGCTCCAGAAGATTCCAGAAGGTGGTGGTGAGCTGGGGGGTCATCAGGCCCAGAGCCGTCCAGAGCTGTGAGCCCCTTGTCCCCGTCGCAGCTCTGGAGCCAGGCTCACGCACACACAGCCCCTGCGGCATCTGGCGGCCCCCCGGACTGCAGTCACCCAGCAGGCAACTTAGAACGTTGCCACTCCCTCCCCAGACCCTGCACCCCACAGTCACTCTGTGCCGCCCCACCCAGCCCCGCCGCCTTCCTTCTCACTGTGGTGTGTCTCTTCTGGGCTTTTTTCTGCTTGGGTTTTCCTCACCTCCCCACATCAGACTGGTGCTGGATTTGGGAGCCCACAGAGGCGACCTTAAGTACCCATTTGGGTCCCAGGGCCAAACGGGGCAGATGCCAAAGAGCACGGGCCCAGGGCTGAGCGCACAGTGGAGCAGCGGGTCCCCAGCTGTCCCCACACGCCAGCTCCGACTTGGGGCACGGGCAGTGAGGTGGCAGCGGTGGGTCCCCGGGCGGGGTCCAGCAGTGTTGCGCCACGTGGTGCGACGGGGGGGCCTGCTGCGCCAGGCCAGCCGAAGGAGCAGGGCAGGCCCAGAGTAGCCCTGGGAGCCAGGCTGACGGCCTGCACTCCTGCAGGTGCCGGAGACCTTGAAGGAGGTGCCCCAGTACCTGCCCCAGGAGGAGTGGGGTGGCCCGGACCTGGCTCAGCAGAACCGCAGCTGGGACGTGGTGCCGGAGCGCGAGGGTAACGTGCCAGGGGTGCTGGCTGGGGCCAGGTGTGGGCCGCGGGAGGGTGGGCCTCAGGCAGGCTATGGCCGACCCCCAAGGCCCAGGCAAGGAGGCATGGCCGCCGGCACCTTCCTGCCCCTGTGGGCTCTGGGAGCCTGTCCAGAGTTCTCAAGCCTCACATCCCCAGGAATACGGGGGACATAATGAAAGGAGGGGCTCACAGGCCGCACCCAGGGGTTGGAGAGGGGGCGCAGGGCTGCTTCCTGCATCCCCAGCAGCCAGCCGGGGAAGCCAGGGTGGCCATGTCCCATCAGTGGCCCAGCTGCAAGTGCGGTGTGCTGGGCCGTTCGTCCTCCCACCGCGTCCTTCAGACTACCTCAGACGCCTGCCCTCCTCCCTCCCTGGCTGTCCTCGCCGCAGCACCGCCTGCCTGCTCTTCCCGGGCAGCTTGCCCTGCCCTTCCGAGACACGCCCTGAAACTTTGTCTGTCGGCCTGCGGCGCCATCTTGAGTCCTGTACTCCAGGGAGACAAAGGGCTGTGTGTGTGTGTGTGTGTGTGTGTAAAGATTTAGTTTAAGGCGTAGACTCACATGACTGGAGGCTGGCGAGGCTGAAATCGTGCAGGGTTTCCGTGTTGCAGGCTCGAGACATAATTTCTTCTTCAGGAAAACTCAGTGTTTGCTCGTAAGACCTTCCCCAGATTAGCCGAGGCCCACCGGCGGCGTGGAGAACAAGCTGCTTCCTTGACCCACAGCTGGTGTAGGCGTTAACCACATCTGCAGAATACCCTCCAAGCGACATCCAGACTGATGCTCGAGCCAGTGTCCAGGCACCGTGGCCTGGCCTGTTACACAGAAAATGTAGGGGTCCGCCAGCGTCCCTGGCCTCTGCCCATTAGGGGCCAGGTGCAGCCCCCAGCCAGGCATGGCAATGTGGCCGCCTGCCCCCAGGGAGAGCCTCCAGCGCCTGGCTGCCGGGCATAGGCATAGTCTTCACAGCCACGTGCAGCTGGTCAAGGCCCTTCCCTGGCACAACAGGCGCTCGCCACACCACCTCACAGGAGCACCTGCTTTCCTGTCCCGCCTCCCCAGCTGCCCTGCCCAGTCTCGGGGGCCCCTGCCCCAGTGCAGGGGTGGACACCGCCCCGGCTGGACTCCCCCAGCCTTGCTTCCCCTTCAGCAACCTGCTTTCTGTCTAGGGCTTGGGGCACAGTTGGATGATGGAGAGGACGCCAGGGAGGACTCCCCGAGGAGAGCGGAGTGCAACCCAGCGCGCCCGGGCCTCAGTCAAGGCCCGATCAGGCCCCAGCGGCCCGGGGCCAGAGGGGGCCCCCAGGGGGCGGCCAAGCCCTACACGTGCCCCGAGTGCGGCAAGGGCTTCGGGAAGAGCTCGCACCTGACCAAGCACCGGCGCACGCACACCGGGGAGCGGCCCTACCGCTGCCAGGCGTGCGGCAAGGGCTTCAGCGATCGCTCCAACTTCAGCACGCACCAGCGGGTGCACACGGGCGAGCGGCCCTACGCCTGCGCGCAGTGCGGGAAGTGCTTCAGCCAGAGCTCCAGCCTGGTCATCCACCGGCGCACGCACACTGGCGAGCGGCCCTACGCCTGCGCGCAGTGCGGGAAGCGCTTCAGCAACAGCTCGCACTTCAGCGCGCACCGGCGCACGCACACGGGCGAGAAGCCCTACGCCTGCCCGGCCTGCGGCAGGGGCTTCCGCCGCGGCGCCGACCTCCACAAGCACCAGCGCAGCCACGGCGCCGAGGGGGCGCGGCTGCCTCCGGGAAGCCCCCCGGGCCCGGGCCTGCCCACGCCTGGAGCGCCGCTGCCCCGACCCCTGCCAGAAGACCACGACTCCTAGGGTCGCGGGGAGGGAGCCCGCCAACCCTCCTCCTCCAGCCTGACTGGGCCTGCTGCCGCCCCGCGGGAGAACGCCGCCCTCCGGCCGCTGGTTCGGAGCCCGCAGGCAGGCTGGTCCTCCCGGGAGCCACGCCCTCCTGCCGCCCTCGCCTGGCGCGGCTGTCTTCCCAGGGCACCGGTCAGGCCTCTCTGAAGAGGACGACGCTGGTCCCTGCGAGCTCAGCTGAGCCAACGCCGCCTGCGCGCCCAGAACCTTGCCTGCAGCGCTGCCCTGCCGGTGGGCCGACTTTGGGGAACAGCCCCCACTGAGGGCCTGCCTGCCTGCCTTCCCTGGGCCTGGCCGTCCCCTCCCCAGAGTGACACACTTTCAAGTGTAGCCTGTACGGGCTATTCCAGTGACCCCTCCCCCCCATTCCTGGGGTATCATTGAGAAAATAGGGTGATTTGGGTCACCATCAAAGAACTGTTATATGGGATGTACATTTATGTGGGATGCTTCCCCGGACCCATTTTTTTTTTAAAGATTTATTTATGCACACAAGAGATGGGGTGCAGGCCAGAGGTGCGGGGGTGGAGAGGAGTCACCAGAAACAGAGTGGGGAGCAGAACAGGCAGATCCACTGGAGCACACTGCTGAGGGGAGCAGCGGGGAGGCAGGAGGGGTCTGCTGCGCCCTGTGGGTCCCTCTCTGGCCGGGGATTGAACTCACGCTACAGTGGCTGTGGATGTCCCACAGTGCTGAGACATAACCACTGCGCCCCCAGGGAGGCCCTGGATCCCATCTTCTGACCTCCCAGACTGGGAAGTCTTGGCTGGACCCCAGGGACAGGCTGGCCTTGGTCTTTCTGAGGCGAATGTACCCCAGATCTGCCCACACCCACGGCCTCGTGAGTGGCCGACAGCGGTAGAAAGGCCTTGCCGGGTCTGGTCATCATAGGAGTCAGGGTAGCTGCTGAAAACAGTGGGTTCTGGGTCATTCCATGCAGGGGCGGGGCCCTCCTCGCTGGGGGCCCTCTCCCGCCATCCTGTCGGCTGTGAGGCTCCATTCTGTGGGGTCCCCATCACTAGACATTTCCCCCTCCACACAGCCCAGGTTCCACGGGACCCCCTTCTCTCCGCCCCTTAAATAAACCACAGCCCGTCTGCCGGCCCCGTGTGCTCTCTGGAAAGGTGGCCGCTGGACACTTAGCGCCTGGGCCAGCTTCTGGAGCCCGTGCCGCGGTAAGCCCCAGGCTGGCAGCGCCCTCGGCTTTGTCAGCAGGTGGAGGGGAGCCTCTGCCCCTTCTCTGCCCTCTGGCCCTGGCCTGCTTCTGGGCCCTCACCATCACCGTCCTAGGCTCAGCGCACTCGCACAGCCCGGTGCTGTGGGCCGGTGACTCTCCTGCAGGTGGGAAAGCCCCGAGAGTGTTGAGCTCCCTTCTCAGGCAGCGCCTGGCCCAGACCCACGCTGGCTGACCTGCCGCTGCCTCACCTCCAGCGGCCGTGACATAGTAGAGAGTGGAATTGTTTGTTTCCTGGACTCCGAATGGGGCCCTGGGCTGGGCAACGGGCGAGAAGCACCCCTGGGGGCCCAGCCGGTTACCAAGGCGGCTCAGCAGCCTGTCCCCAGGGGGCAGGCTCACAGCTGGAACAGTTGCAGCTGGTCAAAACCCACCCCATCCCCGGCTGGAAGGGCCGGAGCAGACGCGCCTTCGCCACAGAGGTGAAGGAAGAAGAGAGCCCTTCGGCGACCAGTCCGCCTGTTCTGCGCACCGGGCGTGCGGTGTGCCTGCTGTGCGGCGTGTCAGTGTGTCTAGCCACAGGCGCGGTGGCCAGGACGCAGAAAGGAAGCCGCACTCCCTGTCAAGAGTCTTTGACCTGCAGGTGCTCAAACAGGTTTTATTGTTCTTGACAAAGCCTTGTTGATGGGAATAACATGCCCAGTAAGAGGGGAAGTGCAGAAATGGAAGAAGCTGGAAGGCCCTGGCTCTCCCTCGCAGAACAAGCCCGCTGTGGTGCTTTTCCCTCTCAGTGCCCTCTCCAGAGGGGCTGCTGGGACTGCCGTGCTGTGGCCACAGTGCGTCCCGGCCTCTCGGCTCTGAGTGCACAAGAACGTCCTGGCCGAGGACTGGGGACGGTGCCCTGGCCAGAGGCTCCTGCTGATGGAGAACCGAGAGCGTGGGGGCGGCGGGGCGGCCGCGTGTGCCGCTGACCTCAGCTCCGTGCCTCTGCAGTGGGCCGGGGGAGGCGCCAGGGTCTCGCTGGCTGTCTCTCGCCCGAGAGGGCCCCACGGGCCCTAGGACGCCCTCCTAGGGTCCTGGCCCAGGAACTCTGCCCCGGCCCAGAACGTCCTGGGTTGTTTCCGCCTCGTCCTGGACCTGGCCTCCAGGGGCCTATATCTTCTGGCCCCCGGGACGCTTGCTGGCAGGCGGCTGGGGCTGAGCGGCCCCCATCCGGAAGGCCCTGAGCTGCTGGAGGAGCTGACTCTTCCCCGTGCAGTGCCTGTGGCAGAGGAGCCCCTGGGTCACCGCCGGTGGAGGCCCAGCCCCCAGCACGTCACTGCTGGAGCAGGACGCAGGCGCGGGCAGACCCCGGTCCCAGGGCCCTTGCCAAGGCCTGGCACAGGCGGCACGCACCAGCTTCTGGGAGGGACCCTGCCAGCCCGAGGGGCTCCCCGCAACGCCTGAGGGGGCAGCTGCACTAGGCCGCTGTCGGCCGGGCCACTGCCCACAGCTCTCGCCTGCCCTGTGGCCGCAGTGTGGCCCAGCACGCTTCCGAGGGTCTTGGCTGCAGCTGGCGTCTTACGCGATGGGTGGGAGCCCTCCTAGCTGATAGCCCACTCTCCTCCCGCCCCCTCTGCCACTGCTGTGGCCAGCAGGGAGCCAGACCTGGCAGGAGCTGCTTTTCAGAAAGAGAATGTGCTCACCCCCGCCGAGAGTCAGCTAAGGTGCCCTGGTGACATCGGAGGGCAGCAGGCCAGGCCTGCCATGCCTCCAACCCTGCAACTGCCTAATGCAACCCCCCCCAACACACATCCTCAGCGCCGGCCCTGCTGCCAGCCAGAGACACTGTTAGGTGTGCTGGGCCGGCCGGTGGACCCAGTGAGCCCCACAGGAGGCCTAGGTTACCGGAGCCCCTGAGCGGAAGGCGACGCAGGCTCCAGGCAGTCAGCGGGCTCCCCCTCTTCCTCCTCCTTCTCCTCCTCGCCAGAGCTGGAGCTGTCTCTGGGGCTGGAGCTGCAGGGTGAGGAAATGCGGCCTGATGTGCCCCAGGCCCTCCAGCCTAGGCCTCCCTGGCGCCCTCCCCCATCGTGGGTCGGAGCCCTCAGGCCACAGGCTCCCTGCCAGGTGGGGGGCCCGGGGCAGTGTGCCCAGCCCACTACTTCAGCTCTGCCCTTGCTCCTCCCCTCCCCGCGGGACCCCTGGGCAGCAGTGCCAACTGCCCTGGGCCTCTGCCTGTGCCTCCCGCGGGTCCCAGGGCGCAGCCACACCCCGCGGTGGGCAGGGCCTCGCGGCCGTACCTTTCCCAGGAGCCCTGGTGCGGCGGCTCTGGGGGCCTCAGGTCGATGAAGACGGTGGCAGGCTCCGCTGAGCTCCTGGGTCTCACCTGGGCCGGTGGGGGGCCCGGCCCCGCCTGGAAGCCAGGCCCTGCCAGAGCTCGCCTGGGGAGAGGAGGTGCGGGTGCCGCCGGGCCCATCGATGCAGGGCCCCGCTGGGGGCAGCGCCCAGCTGACCCCCTCTCCCCGCAGGCGGCCCTGCCACTTCAGTGGCAGAGTCCGCGAAGCCAGGTCATGCCCCCACCACTCAGCTCGTCCAGGGCTAGCGCCCCAGGGACCTCAGCAGACAGCGAGGTCTGGCTTTTCTGTGGGGGGCTTCGGGTCCCTGGGGACAGAACGCTCCCACCTGGCTCAGAAGTTCGCTGGCCTGAGATTCCGAACAAGGGGGCAGCAGCACAAAGGTGGGGGCAGGGCTACAGCGGGGCCCCCAACTTCAGTCTTTCACTCCACACCAGCCTTTCTCTGCTCCCCCACTCCCACCCAGAGGCACAGGGGGAGGTCCCCGGAAAAGGCCCTGCTGGTCCTGGGCTCAGATGTCCAGGGCTGCACCGTTGGGGAGGCCAGAGGGGCAGAGCCCCGCCCGGGGGGCACCATGGGTGGTGGAAGGAGGGCTGCTCCAGGGTGCAGGGGAAGAGCAGGTGCTTTGGGGGTGGTCCCAGCTCTGCCACGCACCGCTGGGCCAGCCCGCCTCTCTGAGCCCTCCCCTCCCAGCTATGCAACAGGGCTCAGAGCTCCCTGGCTGACAGCCCGAGGGGAAATGCCCATCAGTGCCGTCCACAGCCAGCCAAGGGAGCCAGGCTGCCCGCTGGAGAGGACAGGAGGCCCACCTGCTTCTGGCCTGCCAAGGCCCGCTGTCCGGCGGTGGGTCAGCGTGAGCCTTCCGGGGGAAGGCAGGCACTCTGGACTGCGAGGCGCCCAGAAGGGCCAGCCGCTCCAGGAGCCCATCCTGCGTGCGGGGCTCAGCACGGCCTGAGGAGAGACCAGGGGGCTGCGTGTGGGGTGCCAAGGGAGCCTGCACCGCAGCACCCCTCCCACCCTGTGTGGCACCTCAGCTTGTGGGTGGAGAGGGGACTGACTGCAGGGGAGGGGCCCTGAGAGGGTCGGGGGTGCCAGGAGCTGCCCGGCGCAGGCCCAGCAATGCGGGTCAGGCCTGGCTGACCTGGACACGCAGGCGGACGTGCGCTTCCGACCTGACTGCCGGGGTACGGAGAGGCAGGGACTCTGCTTCCAGAGACAGGCTGGGGCCAAGGCCGCGGCGGGCTAGGCCCCCAGCACCCGGCCCTGGGACGAGTGTGAGCGTGAGTGCGAGGGAGGCAAGTCTTTCGATGCCGGCACTGGGGTTTCAGGGCAGTGAAGGCCGAGTGGCCGAGAGGACTCAGTGGACGGCGGGACTGATGCGCCCAGCCCTGGCCCGTTAACTGAGACCATGGAAGAAGCTACTGCTGGGATTCCCGTGGGCGCTGGGTCAAGGCCAGACCTGGACCCTGAGAGCGGCCGTCTGCCCGCCACGCGGCTGTGGGCGTGGCGTCCCCTCCGTCTCCTGGCCTCCGCAGGCTCTGGAGCAGGCGGTCCAGGTCCCACTCCTCAAGTTGCTGAAACAATAAAGCTGCGGTTGGGAGGCTGCGGCGGGCCCAGCACGGCGTTCGCAGCGGCCGCCTCGGGGCTGGCCAGCCTGGCTTCAGCCATCCCGGGAGCAGTGGCGGAGACGCCCCACATTGGCGACGACAGGCCGGCTCGCCCCGCTGCGCGGGTGGCACCAGAACCGGCTGGGGCCTGGTCTAGGCCCCGCTTTCTGTGCCTCTTCGGGAAAATGCTTGTTTTTGGCATAGACATTGTTTGAGCTAGAAGAAACCGCTGCTGTTTAAAACTGTTTAGATTCAGAGGCAGTTGAAGCATTTTACTTTTAAGATACACACTGTCCGGCAGGTGCTGGCGCGGGAGGACCTGCAGGAGTGTGCCGTGGGGCCGGCGTGGCGTCAGCCGACGTGCCTCCCTCGCGTCTGGCCTGGGCACAGGCGCCGGGTGAGCAAAGGGAGAGGCCAGTTTCCTGAAACGGTAACTGACAAGGAGGGCGTGGATGGAAACGCCACCCGTGCGCACCTGGTGCCAGTTTTCTAGACACTACTAAGGAAATTATCAAGGGGCCTCCCTGACGGCACGAGGGATTCAGTCGCAGCTTATGGAGCATCCACTGCACAGCAGCTGAGTCCGGTCCCCGGCCAGGGAGGGACCCCCAGGGCGCAGCAGACCTCTCTTGCCTCCCGCTGCTCCCCTCAGCAGTGTGTTTCAGTCGATCCGCCTGTTCTGCTCCCTGCTCTGTCTCTGGGGAATCCTCTCACCCCCCACATCTCTGGCCTGTACCCCAGTTCTTGTGTGCATAAATAAATAAAAACCTAAAAAAGAAAATAATCAAAATTTGTAGATAAGGTTAATAAAAACCCACATGACATTTCAATGTCTCGCTGGAGTGTGCCCAGCAACACCACCTTCCCATGGGGGCCACCTGTCACAGCTGTGTGAAACTGAGATCGCCCCAAAGTCGCTGTGTTAGGGCTGCAGGACAGACTGAGGAAGGCTGGGGTCTCTGGCTTGCTGACCCTGCCCCCGGCCCCCCGTGGGGGTGTGGCTGCCGGCCTGCCAGGGGTCGGGGCCCTGGGGGTGAGCTCCTTGGCGTGGACAGCCTGTGTCCCGCCAAACCTCAGGACAGCCTGTGTCCCGCCAAACCTCAGGTGTCGACACCCTCACCCCTGAGGGGATGGCTCTGGAGGCCAGGCTGCTGGGTCACAAGGGAGCGCCCTCGCCCCTTCCCGCTACAAACTGGGAGGAGCCCCTCACGGAGCACCTGGACCCGTACTGCGCCTCCAGAACAGCGGGACGGACGTCTGCTGTCACAGGGCCCCGTGCGTGGGATGGCATGACAGTGGCCTAGGCAGGCCCCCCCAGGGTCCCCGAGCCGAGCGTGGTGGGAGACGCTACCTGGAGGGAGAGCACCAGTGGTCCTTCCCTGGGCCCCTCTGGGGGCGCGTCTGGTCTCAGCCCTGACACTGAGGCTGCCCGGAGGTCACTGCAGGCTGGGGCCAGCGTGGCCCGAGTGACTCTGTGGAGAATGTCCTTCTCGATCATCTTCCTTCTCTCCCTCCGGAGGGCTCTGCGGTCTGCGGAATCTGAGCCCTCTTGGGCTCGGGGGGCTGCTCCGGGGGGCTCTGTCTTCTGGTCTGCTTCAAGAGGGGAGAGGGTGGCTTCTCCCTGTGGTCCCCAGGGAGGACGCTGGGATCCTTCGGTGCTGAAGGACGTGCCCCCAGTGTCACCCTCCTGCCATGTGGGGGTCTCCTCAGGCATCCCGAGGAGAGAGTCGATGCCATCACAGCTCCCTGGGGGCCCGGCAGGCTCTTTTCTTTCCAGTAGTTTCTGTGTCCCTGTGTTCCACTGTCCCCAGGGCTCCGAGGCCAGTTCCACAGGCACGACCACGGGCTGGGGAGAAAGCAGGTGGCCTTGGTTCCCATCCTCAAGACATACCTCAGGGAGTTTTTGTTACTATGGTAAATACGTAAGAACAAGAGGCCTCCCTGGTGGCGCTACAGGTTAAGCACCACACTGTGAAGCACCTGCAGCCACTGCAGCACGAGTTCGATCCCTGCCACCAGCCAGGGAGGGACCCACACGGTGCAGCAGACCTCTCCTGTCTCTCTGCTACTCCCCTCAGCAGTGCATTTCGGTCAATCCACCTGCTCTGCTCCCCACTCTGTCTCTGGTGAATCCTCTCGCCCCCCACCTCTCCGGCCTGTACCCCAGCTCTTGTATGCAGAAATTAAATAACTGTTTAAAAAAAAACATGCAGTAACAAACGTGCCATGTTAACCGGTGACGCTGAGTGGCACAACCGTGCCCACTGCCTATCTCCAATTTTCACACCCCAGAGAGAAAGTCTGAACCGCCTCTCGGAGCCTCCCATTTCCCCCTGCACCAAGTGTGTCCTCTCATCTGCCTGGTCCAGCAGAGCTTATCAAGGGTTAGGATGTCCTGCTCTGCCCTCCCGTGACGAAGCTTACAGGCGCGAGGCGGCGCCGTCAGTGCTTGGCTCCTCTCTGCGGACAGCGTGTGGAGGGGCCGCACTCTCTGAGGGACACGGGGTGTTTTCCACCTTCTGGCCATCGTGAACAGGCCTCACAGCTCTGAAGAGGTGGCCTAGCGGGAACCCGGCCCTGGGACTCCAGAGCAGCCGGCGGCCCCACCCTCGGGCTGGCATCATTCCTGCCTAGACTTCAGAGACCCGGACAGCGCAGAGAGGGCATGAGCAGTGTGGGCACCGCCCCCCCGCACCAGCTGGGGCCTCGGCAGCCCCGGAGACCTTGCCTGTGTGGTCACCTCAGACCTGCGTGGAGACGTGGCCGAGGGGGTGACTTCGTGCCCTGGTGTGTGAGGTCACCGCTCACACTGAGCGCTGCGAGGGCCTGGGGGTGCACCGCACGTCCCAGTTCCGTGGCAAGCACACACCCCTGCACGGGAGACCTGAGCAAGCTCCCCGGGGCCTTTGCCCTGAAGCCGGACAGGCCTGTCCGCCGGGGCGGCTGTGATGAAGCTGACCGAAGGGCCTGTTGATAGAGGCAGCACTTTGAGGCCCTGGTCTGACCGGGGGCCCTGGCGATGGGGCGACTAGAAGGCAGGAAATTCGCCTGGACATTTTGGGGGCAGCTGAACCACACCACTAACTTGCAGAGTGGGGGCGGGGTGACATTTTCCGCTTGTTCCCCGTGTCTTCATCTCACCCCTCCACCGGGGGTGCCTTCTGACCCTGGGTCTCTGCCAAGACCCTATAAACCCAAGGGGCGTTTAGGGCACTGGACCCAGCGGGCTACGGGAGCGGCATTTATGGCCACATGGCGCCGGCCGCAGACGAGCCTGTCTGTGCCCGTGGACACACCAGCTGGCGTGAGGGGTCAAGGGCAAGGTCTGGGTGGGGTCAAAATTAAGCAGAAAATCCATTCCCCCACCGCCGGGCCTCGGGGTGCTTGGTTCCTGGGGGTTAAATGCATGGTGACAAAGCCTTGGGCTGCAGCTGGAGGAAGACCGGGTACAGACGCTAGGCTGGTGGCTGGAACACACTTAGACCGGGTTGCTGGTACAGCCGGTGAGAGTGATGGACTGCCCCTGCCCCCGCCACCTATTCTGCTCAGGGTCTCAGCTCCGAGGAACCCATGAGCCTACATCCCACAGACCTCAGGAGACGCGCTGGCCACGGCGACCCCACCAGGATCTTCGGCTAGCTCCTCCGACAAGTCTGGAATCAGGGCCGTTTGGTTTCGCTGGAAGATAAAGGGCTCCTCGTCCCCGAAGTCTGACTGTGAACAGACAGACAGACGTGGGATTACACGTGAGCAGGCCCAGCCAGGAAGGCCTCAGCCTCCAACCACCCTGTCCCCTGCCCTCCCTACTGCTCCCAAAGGACCTCAGCACCTGGCCAGTACTTGGCTGGTTTGGAAATGGGCTCAGCAGCACCACCTGGTGGAGGTGAACGGGCTTCTGGCCTCTGCAGGACCTGCCATCGCCAAAGCCTGGCATAAAGCAGGTGCTCAGTGAATGCTGAAAGAGCAGTGTCCAGCGCCCATGGTCCTGAGCCCGACTTAATGACATGGAAGCGAGCTTCACTGTCTCTGATGGGTCAGGGCTACGACTGGAGCCGAGGCAACGCAGAGCTTCGGCTGTTAACCCGCAGGTGCTACACCTGTCTGTGGCAGTTGCCAGGACAAGAAATACGCCAGGATACGGACGGGTGACAATTGAGTGCCGACGTTGGGCCAGGTCACAGGCAGAACCCTGAGTGTGTACCGTCATGTCTCCTTTGCAGAGAAGAAACAGACTGACCCAGGTGACGCGGTAGAAATCGCAACCCAGTGGGGAAGGGACCCAGGTCTGCTCAATGCGGGTGCCCCCGCTCGTCTTTGCTCTCTGCTGGGCCAGCACGTGGTCAGAGCCACACTGGTGGCTACCGCGTCCGTGCACCGCAACAAGCTCTTGAAGGAATGTTCCAGGGATGGTTTGCGTCACCAACATGGCCTGTGAGGATGCTGAGCACCGACAAAGCCATTCCGAGAACAGAGGTTATGATCAGCACAGAAGGTGACAGGCTCAGACGCTGTCCTTGCGTCAGCTTCACATCCGGCCTGTGAAGAAAGGGCAGTGGGGCCTGGGGAACCTGGGAAGGAGGTGCTTTCTTACCAATGAGGAGTCTGAGTCCAGGGACGGGAGTTGCTCCCGGACAGCCTCCAAGATAGCAGCCCAGGGAGAGCCTGGGGCCTGCCCCCCGTCTTTGCCTTGCCATGCCATGGGGGGGGCCAGACTCAGGAGGTGCTTCTCAGAGCACCATCACTCAAGGAGCCCTGTCAAAGATAGGGTTGAGGTGAGAGGGGCCAGCGCCAAGGGTCCAACAGCTTGCTTTCAAAGCACCTCTCACCCTGTGGGTAAGAAAACAGAGTCCGGACCTCCCTGGTGGCGCAGTGGGTTAAGCAGCGCACTATGAAGCAAACCTCAGCCACTGCGGCACAAGTTCAATTCCTGCCACCAGCCAGGGAGGGGACCCGCATGGCGCAGCAGACCTCTCCTGCCTTGCCTGCTGCTCCCCTCAGCAGTGGATTTCGGTAGATCTGCCTGTTCTGCTCCCCACTCTGTCTCTGGTGAATCCTCTCACCTCCCGTGACTCTGATCTGTACCCCAGCTCTTATATGCATAAATAAATAAATAAATAAAATCTTTAAAAAAAGAAAACAGAGTCCTATACTTCCCAGTCTGCATATATAGATAACTAATAATATGCAAATGAGTGTATTGACATGTGCACATGGTATGTAGCTTCGTGATATGTAGATTGACATATGATCTCTAGGTAATAAACATCCCAATATAACACAGGATGCACCTATATGTTTCATAGGCTCAAAGAAGTTATATTGTGGCAAAAAGGATTTCTTTCCTCAAAAAAGAATCAAAGGGGGAATTTCAAGCCCTGTTACACTTTACTGCCCCTCACAAAGGAAGAGACTGCAGACATTCTGGAGTTCCCAGGCTATTCTTCCTGGAGTGGCTGCTCAAACCCAGGCACTTCCCCCTTGCTCCACCCCCGTTTTGTATCCCAGAGTCTAACAGGAGAAGGCCTGGTCCATGACGGGCCAAGGGGGCTCTAGGAATGTGGGCCAGTGTCTGGGGAAGCCCTGCAGCCTGAGAGGCCCCGTGCCTATCAATTGGGGAGAGAAGGCTCCTTTCCCCACATGGCCCATTGAGTGGGGGCTTTCTGTTCATCTGTGCTCCCCAGGAGGAGGGTGGGAGCTTGGTGCATCCCCGAATGGGGCAGCAGGGTGGGGAGGCAGCTGGAACGTACATCACATATGGTCTTTTGCAAGCTCGGCTCTGCAGGGCGGAGGGCAGGCAGCAGTCGCCGGGGTCCCGCTTTACTGCAGACTCCAGGTCCTTCCTGCAGGCAAGGCGACAGGCGGCGGGAAGAGCTCGGAGGAGTGGAAAGTGCCCGACGCGATGCGAGAAGGCCTCAGTGGCCGGCGCTGTGGTGCAGACAGACCCGAAGCTGAAGGGTCTGAACGCCCAGCACGGGAGTGGGGCGCTTCCAGAGCCGCGCCCCGCCCGCCCCACGACCGCCTTCCGGCCGCAGCCCGTTAGCCCCGCCCCGGTTGTTATGACAACCAGACGCCAACGGCCCCCCCGGCCGGCTTTTACCCGCTAAAGCTGGGAAACCGAAAACCCGCGGCCCAGCCCCCAGCTCGGCCCCGGCCTCGCCTCCCTCCCGGCCGCTCCCGACGTGCGTCTCCGCGGTTGCCGTCGGTCCGCGGCCGCTCACCCCGGGCGGCCGTCCGGCCTCCCCGCCCCGTCCTGACAGGGCGGCAGACAGGCTCCAGCGCGCCGTTCGGTCGCGGTCGCCCCTCGGGCCGCGGGGCAACGAGCGAGGCCGCCGCCTCACTGGACTAGACCGCCCCCTCGACGCTCTCCCCTTTCGGGACTTGGCACGTCCCGCCTCTTGTGCAACAGGATTGGTCGCTCTGGACAGTGGCGGGGCGGGGCATGGCGAATAGCTCTTCTCATTGGCTGTCGTGGGCGTCACGCAGAGAGCCCGGCGAACTGACCGGAAGGTGCGACCGCTGCGACCGGCCGGGTGGCCCGCGAGCGTCCCGGCGTGCTCCGCGCTCCCCCGCAGCCACTTCCGGGGCGGGAGCGGGGCCGCGGGGTCCAGGAGCGGCGGCCGGCGCGGAGGGGCCGGGTGGGCGCGACCGAGCGCTGGGCCGGGCCGAGGAGCGCGGCGGTGGCGGCGGCCCGGGCCGGCGAGGCCCGAGGCCCTGCGCAGGTAGGCTCCGCGGCGGCCGGGGCGCGACCGGCTCTGCACCTGCCGCCGCCCGCGAGGCCCGGCGCCGACCGTCCCAGCCTGTCGCGGGCTGGCCGGGGAGTGGATGTGGACGCGGCTCCTGCCCCGGTGGAGCGCGGACGCGGAGCCCTGAGCCCTGAGGCGCTCCGGGGAGAAGGCGTCCGGGACGTCCCGCGGTCGGCGCGAGCGGTCCACTGGGACCCTCCCAGGGCCTGGACGAGGTTGGCAGAGCCTCTCCCGCTGGTGGCCCCCGTGCCCGGGGCGTGACAGTCAACCCCAACATCAGGGTGTTTGGGTTTTGTTAATTTTTCTGTTTGTTTGAAAAGCAACGGCTACTTAGTTTGCAAAATGGGCACAACCTAAAGGTAGAGTGAAGATTAAAAAGTCCCTATCCCCAGTGCTGCGTCCCGGAGATAAGCTTGGAAACCGGGTGCAAAAGATGTTTTCTACACGTATAAAAACGTGCAAGAACCGAGGCCTGGATGAATTCGTGTTGAGCACTTGGCGGTTGCAGGGCCACACAGGGAATGACAGAAGCTTAAGGGGCCCTGGCATCCCAGTTCTCCCGCCCTAGGCGCCTGGAGCCGGGACTGGTTCTGATTGGCCCTCAGCAATCTGCAGGGGGTGGTCATGTGGCCACACCCTCCTGGAGGCTTTTGGAGCAGGGGAGACACAGGCCTTGAGGAGTGTATTGGAAAGGATCCCTGAAGTGATGCGCGGCTCATTTGGATTCTTACCAGGTTCTGGGCTAGGACTGTTCAGGTTGGGGCTTCTCAGCGGCAGAGCTGGTGAGCTGGTTCACGTGGGCCCTGACTGTGTGGAGAGTGGTGCCCCAGGAAGCAAGGCCTTGCGCTGAGCTGTCCCCTGTAGGTCGCATCACGCATATATGTGCTCTGGTCCACATAGTCTTTGTCCTCCATGCTTTGGCTGCTTGGCCATCTTGGGCTGCCACCTGAGACTGGGGAGCCTTCCTTGGCAGAGACCGAGTTTCTGATGGGATGGTTATCATCTGTTTCTCCTCTCTCTTCTACACTTGCTTCTTTGTGCTTTGCCACTCTGAGCAGAGTAGTTATTCCTGGACCTACTGGGAGGTTCATGACAGCTTGATTTGCTTAGGATTCTAAGAACAAAGGGCTCGCATAAGTGCAGGCTTCATCCTGTGTTGTGCCAGCTTTTTTTTTTTAATTTATTTTTGTGGAGAAGAACTGGGATGTAGGAGAGACGCCCAGGGGTGAGAGGAGTCACCTGAGACAGAGCGGGGAGCAGAACAGGCAGATCCACTGAAACACACTGCTGAGGGGAGCAGCGGGTGGCAGGAGGGGTCTGTGCGCCCTGTTGCCAGGCATGGAACTCGGGCCATCCAGGCGATGGCACTGAGATTTAACCTCTAGGCCACCAGGGAGGCACCGCTGACCAAGCTTTGATCCTTCTAGAACGCCGTATAAATAACTGCAGTGGGCAGCCCTCTGGCTTCTTCGTGTCCCACGGCACGTTTGTGCTGCTCTGCTGAGCACCGAGTGCCGGTCCATTGTGGGTGTGCCAGCGTGTGTTCCCCTTTTCTCCGTGTGTCTTTGTTTTCATTTTGCACTTTATTTTTTTTTTAAGATTTATTTATTTATGCATACAAGCACTGGGGTACAGGCCAGAGGTGTGGGGGGTGAGAGGATTCACCACAGAGAGCAGGGAGCAGAACAGGCAGATCAACGGAAGTACACTGCTGAGGGGAGCAGCGGGCAAGGCAGGAGAGGTCTGCCGCGCCCTGTGGGTCCCCTCCCTGGCCGGCAGTAGGGATTGAACTTGCGCTGCAGTGGCTGCGGTTTGCTTCATAGTGCGTTGCTTAACCCACTGCGCCACCGGGGATGCCCTCATTTTGCACTTTAAAAGGACAAGCTTATTAGGAAAGGGGGAAAAGTACCTGCGTCGTCAAGGGTGGGCCGGAGCTGCCTCCACGTTCGGAGACAGTGCATCCCGTCAGACAGCGCGGGGCTACAGGCCGGGGGTGCCCAGGAAGCACTGGGCATGGAAGTCAGCGGCAGAGCCAGACTGGACCTAACTCCAAGCCCAGGCCTCCTTCTCCCACACCCAAGAGCTGATTTGGTTCAGCGACCCCATTAGCAGCTTCCTGCTGCCCGGCCCAGAGACGGCAGGCCCTTGAGCTCCTGGAGAACTCCCTCCCAGCGGCCTGGGGTTGATGAAGGGAACAGACGCCCGCTAGTCACCACCGTGTGCTGCCCCGTTCTGCGTGGGCACAGGCCCGCAGGACTGTCCGGGAGCTGCCCGCACCACAGGGTGGTTGGCGAGGAGCAGTTGTCTTGGCCCCAGCAGCACTGGGGGCAGTCTGCCGGGACAGTGACCAGCCTTCCACTGCAGCGGAGCCTGACTGCTGCGTGCAAGTCCTGGAGCTGCCCGGCACGAGAGCCCTGACCCTGGCCCTCCCTCCACAGCCATGTCGGAGCTCAGCGATGAAGCCAGTGAGCCGGAACTGCTGGACCGCAGCCTGTCCATGTGGCATGGGCTGGGCGCGCAGGTCAGTCGGGAGGAGCTGGCCGTCCCCCTGGACCTGCACACGGCGGCGTCCATCGGCCAGTATGAAGTGGTGAAGGAGTGTGTGCAGCGGTAAGAGGCCTCGGGAGTGTGCCCTCCGCTGGGCCGGGGCGGGATGCTGAGCGAGCGGGTGGTGGGCTGTTCTGCTTCCCCCGGGCAGCTGCCAGGACACAGATAAGCAGCACTTTCAGTTCCTAGGAAGAAAAACGTGGCTTGAACTTTCTTCACAGACTGAGAAATCTTTCACTTATTCCCACCAGAGTAATTTTACAGTTTTCACTTACAGCAGAGATGCTCACAGACAAACAAGGCAGATACAGAGGTGAGGCCCTGTGGCTTCCTTGACCCAGGGGGCTCATCTTCATCCCAAAGTTCCGACCTGGGGGCTGTGGCAGTGGAGGGTTTGATCGCGCCTTGAGGCCTGCCTCCGGGCCGGAGCCCACTCACATCAGCAGTGGCCCTGGCGCCCTTGTTCTTAGAGCAGCGTGATGCTGAGGTGGTTTGTGGAAAAGGCCGGTCTCCTCGCCTCCCCGCCTGCGTCCCCCCGGTCTCCTCGCCTCCCTGCCCGTGTCCCCCCGCTTGACGCTCACTGCTTCTGCTCCTCGCCGAGGACTTGGCGGGACCATGTTCCCGTCCCTGGGGTCCCACAGCCAGGCCTCCCCAAGCCTGGGTTTCTGGTTCCCAAGGCTGGCCGCCGCCTGTCAGGGCCCAGGGAAGACAGGCACACCGTGGCGAGGGCAGCTGTGTCCTCCCGGGCCCGGTGGCCCTGGGAACGTGCCGCTGGGTGTGCAGGTCGCAGCCCTCCCTGGCCCCAGCAGGAGCTGCTCCCTCAGCATGCTTGGGCTCTCGGCCCTGGGCACGCCGCTGGGACCCCGCTGGTGGGCTCCTCGGCGGCAGAGGGCCGGGGGCTGCTGGCGCCGGTGGTGGTGTTGGCTGGCCGGGATGGACGGCTGACCCTGAAAGCACAGTGGGGCCTGCGAGCAGTGGGGGCGCTGGAAGGGAGGCCGGGCCCACGGGAGCGTCCGGTTTGAGGTACCCAGAGCCGCGTGCCGAGGGCCAGGTGCTGTCAGCGAGGGTGGCCTGGAGAGGGTCATCTGGTTGAGCCAGGCTGTGCTCCCCCCGGCAGCTCTCCCTGCCGGGGCTGCTGCTGTAGGCCTGGTGCCGGCACTTTCCAGGAGCGGGTGCTGGTGGGGCGAGTCTGGCCTGCACGGTGCTGAGGAGCCGCTCGTGGGTGGGAGGTCATCGTCGTCCCCGCCGCGGGAGGGTTTGGAAGGGGGGCCGTGGAGTGACTGTTGTGGTGGTGCCCGGAGGTAGAGGCCAATTCCTCAGCCCAACCCCCACTCTTGGCCGGGGAGCCCGCACTTTTTTTCTATGGGAAGTGTGTTACCAGAGCTTTAACAAAAATTGGTGGGAAAGGTGGGCTTTTTGGTCACGGATTTTTCCAAGAATGTTCTGGTGGGGTGAGGCAACAAGAGGAGTCTGTTGTGGGGGCCGGTCTCCTTCACTGGCACTGGGCGTGCAGACGCCAGTGGACGGAGGGCGGTCAGGCCCTAGGTCAGACGTCCAGCCTCGGCACGAGGCCCAGCTTCTCTGTGTCGTGGGGTGACCCGTGCTCTGTGGGGTGTTGAGCAGCGAGCGTCCCTGGCCTCCTCCAGGAGAGGCCGGTAGCTTTTCCTTCCCAGCGTGAGAGCCAGCGGCGGCTCCAGACTGGGCCAAGTGTGGTGGGCCAAGCCAGCCCCTGCGGTGGTGGGAAAGAAGAAAGTTGGCAGCCGTGGGCTCGGGGCGGGCGGGTGAGAACAGGAAGTGGGAGGAAGATGGCGAGGGGGCCGCTGGCCAGCCCAGGCCCTCCCAACAGCCAGGGCGCAGTGGCTGCAGCGCCCGCTCTTGTTCTGGGCCACAGCCCGTCCCATGCGCTGGCAGAGGCGTGACTGGCCTGTCTTGGTTTGCTAGGAGAGAGCTCGATTTGAACAAGAAGAACGGCGGGGGCTGGACCCCGCTGATGTATGCCTCCTACATTGGCCACGACACCATCGTGCACCTGCTGCTCGAGGCGGGGGTGAGTGTGAACGTGCCGACCCCGGAAGGGCACACCCCACTGATGCTGGCGTCCAGCTGTGGCAACGAGAGCATCGCCTACTTTCTCCTCCAGGTGAGCCACACAGGGGCTCGGACCCCGCCACCCCGGGTCTCTGGCCGCAGCGCCCGCGCTCCTGTTATTGCACTTGCAGGCTGCGGGTGCCGCCTGGCGCAGAGGACACGCGCCCTGAGACGCGCCCTCTGTTCTCTTGAAGCAAGGTGCCGAGCTGGAGATGAAGGACATCCAGGGCTGGACCGCCCTCTTCCACTGCACCAGCGCCGGGCACCAGCAGATGGTCAAGTTCCTGCTGGACAGTGGCGCCAACGCGAACGTGAGGTGATTGCCGGGGCCTGATGGCCGAGGCGCGGGCCTGGTTTCATCCGACCCCGAAGAGGGCGGCTGTAGAGGCAGCCGAGGCCGGGGCAGCCCACCTGGCGCAGAGTGGACAGCCCCAGCCTCTGCCCCTGGTGGGACCCGGGCTTTTCACGGTCTGGCAGGGCGGGGTGCGGCGCCCCGAGCGCTGAGCCGCATCTTCCTTCCTGAACTCCGGGCTGACGATCCCGGGGCCGGCGAGTGGGCGGGAGGCTCGGTGCCCCTCCAGGCGCCAGTGCCACGCATGCCTGCGCACATCTCGGCCGATGGCGCCAGCTAGCAGTCCTGACTCGGGCACGGGACGCGGGTGGGGTCCAGAGACGAATGCGGCGTCCTCACCGAGGTGTCCCTGGGCCCTCGGACCTGGGCTTTGAGCAAAGTGACGTGTAAGGAACCAGGTCCTCGTGTTTCGCTGGTTGTTGGCTGAGATTCTTGTCCCCAAAAAAAGTTTTAATGAAATGGTGTCCTACAAACGGTGTTGTTGGGAGACTGCCATGCCAGGACCCCCCACACGGAGAGATCCCCCGTGTGGGGCGCCCCGCGTGCCCCTGAGAAAGAGGGGCGTGTCAGGTGTGTCCCGGCGATAGAGGTGTTCGCGTGTGAAGACGGCGTCTGGACGGACGGAAACCAGCCCTTAGCTCGGCTCCTGTCTTCAACCAGCGTCCAACAGGGGGGTTCGGGGGTGCCCGAAGACAGCGCTGAGCTAGCCTTGCCCAGCACAAAGCCAGGCGTCAGGTGCCAGGTGCAGAGGCCCAGCTAGGCTCCTGGGCTCCCTGTTCCGGGGACGGCGATGGGGGCAGAGGTGGAGCGTTCTGTGGGTGCGGGCCTGCTTCACTGCAGGTCAAGCAGCGACGCAGAAGCGCTTGGCGGGGCGGGGAGGGGGCCCGCTGGCCTCGGACAGTCCTGAGGCCGCCACCTGCGCGGGCCTGCCCCAGAGCACCCCCAGCCCTGCGCTCTGTCTGCAGGGAGCCGGTGTGCGGGTTCACGCCCCTGATGGAGGCCGCGGCCGCCGGCCACGAGATCATCGTGCAGTGCTTCCTGAACCACGTGAGTGACGGCGCCGTGGGCTTCTCCCTGGGCGGACTCTGCCCCGCGCCCCCGCTCCCCCAAGTCGGGGCTCCCGGGGTAGGAGGCAGTGACGGCAGACCCTGTCCGTGAGGAGTTCACGCAGACGCCGTCAGGTTGTGTGCGGCTGACGGGCACAGTTGTGCTGGGCCGCACCCAAGGGGCGCATCCGGCCTGTGGGTTGTGGTACTGGGGCGCTGTGGGAATCCCCAGGGGTGGTCCCGCCCGCTGGGGGTGGTCGCTTGTCCTCTGTTGTCTGTGTCCTCACCAGCCCTGGACGTCTCCCCTCTTATTAAATTTCTGGTGGGAAAAAGGGGGAGCCAGTGTTCGGTTTGCACTTACTGGTGAGTTGGATGTTTAAAAGTGCGCTTTTGACCATTTTGTTTTGTGAGTGGGCTCCTTGGTTCTGGCCGTCTTCTGTTGGTTGTCCGTTTCTCTTGCTCGGTGGTGGGAAGTTCTCCAGTGACACCCTTCTAACGTGGGTTTTTTCTTTGAAAACGAATTGGGGCACGGTGTGCGTGTGGTAGAAGTGGGGTGAGATGCAGTGGGCCTGCCCCGCTCTCCTGTTCACTTTCCCCAGCTGCTCCCCTTTGTTGTTTTTTTTTTAAGATTTATTTATGCACACAAGAACTGGGGTACAGGCCAGAGGTGCCAGAGATGAGAGGACTCCCCAGAGACAGAGCGGGGAGCAGAACAGGCAGATCCACTGAAATCCACTGCTGAGGGGAGCAGCGGGGAGGCAGGAGAGGTCTGCTGTGCCAGGGGTCCCTCCCTGGCTGGGGATTGGACTTGCACTGCTGTGCCTCGGATGCTTCACAGGGCAGCGCTCACCCCACTGCACCCCCAGGGGGCCCCCTTTGTTTTTAATTTGTCTGTCCTGGAGATTAGGCTGGAGCTGGGCCCCCTCAGAGGCTGGCGCGCAGGGGTTCTCTTATGTAAGTGGCTGCTCACCTGGACGTGGCCTCGGGGGTGAAAGCTGGAGGAGGCCAAGGACTAGGTTATGGCCTCCCGGGGCACCCCACTTCGCGTGGGCACCAGAGGAGAGTGAGGGCTCTCTCGGGCCCTCGCCTCTTCCTCACGCAGACGCTGGTGTCCAAGCACCCAGGGTGCACACCTTTGGGTGGGGGTGATAAGCCGCCGCACCCTGGGAGCTGAGGGGCCTAGCAGGAGGCTCCTGACTTCCCATCTCCCACAGGGCGTCAAGGTGGACACGAGGGACCACAGCGGCGCCACAGCCCGGATGCTGGCCAAGCAGTACGGACACATGAAGATCGTGGGGCTGATAGATGCTCACGCGCCCGCCTGGCCCAGGAGCCTCTGCTGGAGCCCAGGTACCGGTGCTGACGGCAGCCCCTCCCCGGCCTGAGACCTTCCTGCTCCCTGGCATTCGGGTGTGTGCTGGGCGGAGGCCGCGCCTGAGGAGATCGCGGTTGGCGCAGTGGGCTGACGGGCAGGCGCTGGCCACCTGGAGGCGGGGCCCCCCGGGAGGCTGCTGCTGGCGCCTGTGTTTCAGCTTGGCTTCTGGCGTCCACAGCCGAATCCGCCAACCTGGGCGCTCTGGGACGGCGCGCCTGCTGTGCCCTCTCAGCCCTCCCAGGGGCCTGCCCGCCACTGGGTCCCGGCCCATGGGCTGCTTGTCGCGAGGTTCTGTCCCCAGCACCCAGCACCCTGTTTGTGTTATTTCCTTGCCCCCAGGGCTGTGATGGGCTTCCTCACCTGGTAGACCCGCCCCCGGCCCCGTTCACTGTGCTCCTGGCCGCGCTTGCTTTCCTCTGTGGACTGGTGCCTCTGTCCGGCGTCTTAGCAGTATGGTGCCGAAGCCGGGGTTGGGGCCCGCTTATAAGTGCGCGCTCTGCGTGTCGTTGCTTCGTTCTGAGAACGAGGGGTGAGGGGTGTCTCCTTGTTCAGTGGAGTTTTGTGACTTGCACTTCTTCTTATGCACATCTTTCATGGGGCAGATTTACTCCTCAGGGTTGACGTTCTCTGTTTAAATGCTGCCCTCTGACCGCCTGTTGTCTGGGAGGCCCCGTCTGTGGGCTGAGCGGGTGCTCTGCCGCCACAAGCGTCTGTCGCTCGCAGCGTGCTCAGTGTTTTTACAGGCACGCGTGCCAAGCTCTGTGAAGGACTCTCTCGCATCTGTGGACAAGATGGGTGTACGTTTTCCTCTCCGATCCGTTAACGCGTTGTGTCAGTTTCTTACTAGCAAGCGCAGCTTTACGTGCTGGCGCAAACCGCACGCGGCATGTTACTTCTTACGGTGCTGGGCTCTGTTCGCTGGTGTTAATGTCTCTTGTGGGTGTCGCTCAAGCCTGGTGGTCTGTGTCCCTCGTTCTGTCCTGGGCGGGGACGCTGCACCTGTAAATCCGGAAGTCTCTCCGTTCACGCCTCTCACGTTCTGTCGCCTGCCGTCGCGCGTCCCTCTGGGGCCCTCTGAGCCTGCTTCCTGTCTTCTCTGTGGGAACCAGCCCCAACGCTTTCTGACTTCCCGCGTAGCGTTTGCCTAAGGAAGTGCTTCACCCAAGATTCCGAACTTATTTCCACGGAGCGCTGCAAGGTTTTTCTCTCGGCTTTGGAATGTCTTCGCTTCAGCGGCTCTTTGCCTCGTCCTTTCGTGTCACCCGCTTCACCCCAGTCGCCTCGCTCTGACCCCTTTCCTCTTCCCAGCCTCGCGTCCCTCGCGGCTTTCTCGCTTCAGCGCGGCCTGTGCCATCTGCACAGGAGTCCGTGCCCAGCTGGGTCCTGTGGCCGCGATCTTTGTCTCCGCTGACTCGTTTTCCTGTTTGCTGGGCTCGGTCAGCTCTCTCTTCTCTCCCTTTCTTGCGTGTGTGCGTGGCTTTCTGTGGGTTCTGAGCTTCTCGCTCAGGAGGCTTTTCTTGCCCTAGCTGCTCGTCTCAGACACCTCAGTTTGGAGCAGCCTGCTGCCCCCGCTGGTTCCTCTCTGTGGAGGAGGGCGCTTCCGCCCTGGGGTGTGGTTCCCCTGTGTGTGACGAGGGCGGTGCTATGTCTGCGCCAAGTGGCCTGCTCGGCCGAGGGGTCCTGCGTCAGGTCTCCCTGTTTCTTTTTGCGGACCCCTTCATTTTCTGCTGGACAGGACGCTGGACCCCTTCTGGTGGCCAGATGCTGGGTGATGGGGGCCGGTGGGGACAGGAGGACGCGATCTGCATCCGGGCCAGCCAGGTCCCTGGCTGGCCAGGGCAGTTCCACAGTAAAAGGTCACGAGGCGTCCAGAGCTTCGGGGCCCAGCCCAGTCAGCGCCACAGTGAGGCCGCCCGCTTCCTCGCCTGTCTCTCAGAGTAGAGTCACCTGGGAGCCTTCTCCAGCTGAATCCCTTCTGTGTGTGAGGGAACATGGAGAACCGCGAGGAGCTGCACGGGGCCACACTGCGGGGCCCAGCTCTGACCTCAGCTGGAGGCTGGAGCCGGCCCCTGGGCCCTTGACCTGCGTCGGCGCTGCTGGGCAGTGTGGCCGGCCCGCGTCCGGGAGGGGCCGGCCCGGCTGTCCGGCTGAGGGCAGGGCCGTGCTGAGTGTGAGCACAGAGCACGCCTGTTGGAGCAGATGTCAGGGCGGGGGCCCAGGAGGGGTGAGCCCGCCGCCCCGCAAGCCGGCGCCCCTCGCTGGGCGCTGCTTACCGCCCGGGCTGCTTTATCCCGGCGCCCCAGCCGGTGTCCTTCCGGTCGGCGTCAGGACTGGCACGTTCGCATGGCCACCAAGCAGACTGCCTTCTCTCCGTGTCCGACCCCCAGCAGGACCCGAGGACCTCAGCTCTTCGGACGAGTCCTGCCCGGTGCCGCCGAGACAGAGGCCCTGCCGCAGGAAGGGGCTCAGCATCCACGAGGGCCCGCGCGCCCTGGCCAGGATCACGGCAGTCGGGCGCGGGGCCCGGGTGCGGCCCCCTCGCTGTGGTGAGTGCCCGCCGCCCCCCACGCCCCCGGCGTGTGCCCAGGACCCCTCCACTCCGCACCTCTGACTGGGGAGCAGAGGGGGACGTGGCTGGCCAGGTGCGCCGTCCCACGAGAGTCTGGGTTTGGCTCATCCTTTGATTTCCCTTTCGTCGTCTAGAGCTTCGGGTGGGACTCTGGCTCCTGCGGCAGGGATGCGCTCAGCTCAGAGCCCCCCTGCCCCGCCGCCTGGGCAGGGTCCCCGTCAGGTGGGCCTCCAGCTGGGCCAGGAGGTGGCTTTGCTCTGGCCCCCCTTTCTCGGGGTGACAGGTTGTCACTCCCACCCTTCTGAGGACTGTCAACTGCTAGGCCAGGCAGGCGGGACTCCTGCACCCCGAGTTTCCAAATCTGAGTCAGTCCCAAGTTTGTCAGCTCCCGAAGGTTGAGTGCTGTGCTCCGGGGCCGGGGCGTGGACGGTTCTTTGGGCAAGTGGCTCTGGCGCTTCTTGCTCTGGCCTTGCCAAGGGCGCAGGCTCAGGTAGGAGCTCCGTCTCCCTTTGAGGCCGTCAGCCGCCGCGGACGGGCAGGCTGGGGTGGGCCCTTGGCCAGCACGCGTCCTCTGGGGCCCGCCTGGAAGGGACTGGCTTTCCCAGTCAGAGGCCCTGAGACTTGGTGAGAGACTTGGTTCCCTTCCAAACCCTCGGAGGCATCCTGGGCCGGTGGCTCAGTGTCCGTCGCCCCGCCTGCTCCTCGCCCCCGGCGCACCCAGCATGGTCTCGAGCTGCAGCAGCGCCTGCTCCCTGAGGCGTCCCTGCGCTGTCAGGCTGCAGGTCTAAGCCCTCTCCTCACCTGCACACCTCTCCCGGGTGCGACCCAGCCCCGGCGGCGCACGGCTCCCTCCCGAGGCCCAGCCCGGTGCTCCCTCCGCTTCCCGAGGCGACGGGCACCTGGGAGAGGAGCGTGTCTCCCGTGTGCTCAGGGGCTTCCGCACCCGTTCTGCCCACAGAGCAGGTGCCTCCCCGGGGCTATGTCACCTTCAACAGCAGCGACGAGAGCCCCCTGGGAGGAGGGGACCTCCGCCACAGGGACGTCACCTCCCCCATCAACGACCGGGACGTGGAAAGCAGCAGCAGCAGCAGCCGGGGTACGCACCCACCCCACCTCGCTCCCCAGTCCACCCCACCTCACCCGCTGGGCTTGGGCCTAGTCAGATTTAGGGGTTTCAGGTGTCCGTCCCCCGGCCATCCAGCGGGGCTTGGTGCTGTGAGGAGCTGATGCCCCGAGGACGGGAAGGTGAAGACAGAGGACAGCCCTTGTGGGGACAAGGCTGATGTGGGGTTCGGGCAGAGAAGCTTCTCGCCCAGTGTCCCGTGCAGGCCCGGGAGCACTGAGCAGTGGGCGTAGCTCCCAGGGCAACGTCTTCGTGCGTCCGTGTCACTCACCCACAACAGGCCGCTGGGGGCACGGCCCAGCACTGTTCTCACACGTGGGCTGGTCAGCCAGCAGGACAAGGGGTGGGCCGGGCCGGTCAGCGTGAGGTGCAGGAAGCGTGACCCGAAGGAGCTGGCGGCCAGGGTCAGTGCGGGACCCTGGCGGCCTGCAGTGAGGCTGTGTGAGTGCCCCGTCCTCCCCTCAGAAGAGCACCCCCCCCGTGCCGAGCGGGCGGCCGTGCGCAGCAGCAGCAGCGAGGGGCTGGCGAGAGTCGCTGGGCTCAGCAGCGAGGCCTCTCTGGAGAGCAACGAGGTGAGGACCCCCCGGTGCCCTGGCGGCGTCTTAGTCCGCTAGAGACGCGCGAGCAGGCGGCGAGAGCCGCGTGCGTGCTCGGCCTGGCCTCCGCACTGGGTCCCGGCCTGGCCTCCGGGGCGCCCGGTCGGGAGCACACCGGTGGTGGCAGCCACCCGGAGCAGCTGGCAGCAGGGCGTGGCCCCCGACGCCCCTTCCCCCGGGAGCGGCTCCGACCAGCGGGAGGCAGCGGGCCGCGCGCAGTGTGGCTGCGGCAGCCGCGCCCGCACCAGCTCTGTGACACGCCGTCTTGCCCCAGGACTCGGACCACACGCGGAGAAGCTCGGCTCGCAGGCAGGCTAAGAGCCACCTGAAGACCAAGAGCCGGCACAGCAGCAGTGACAGCCAGTTGCCTCCTAGCACTGGGCCTTTCGGGGTCGCCTGTCCCCCGGGACCCTACCCCCGGACTGAGGGGCCCCCGTACTCAGGACCTCAGGTAAGGCCATTTGCAGAACTGCGGCCTGCCCGCTGGAGCGGTGGCACTTGTGGTTTCTGAGGCGGGCAGGCCCCGTCGAGGGGAAGGCGGCTTAGATTCCGGAGGCCGCGCGGAGAGTGGTGCAGACTTGGCAGAACCGCTTGAGAAGCCGTCAAACAAGCGTGACCGTCTAAGACAAGGGGCACGACAAACCCGGGGACGGGGGACGCTGGCTCTCCAGAGACGAGACATGTGCGGAAACCAGCGTGGCTTCTAGACCACGGAAGACAGGCGCTCGGCGCCACAGGGCAGTAACCGAGGAAGCCCGGACTTCGGAGTCACTAGACGACTTAATTTTTTTTTTAGATTTATTCTATTGGGCCTCCCTGGTGGCTCAGAGGTAAATCTCAGCACTGTCAAGCTATCGCAGCCACCAGGGCCTGAGTTCGACCGCCGGCCAGGGAGGGGACCCCAGGGTGCTGCGGCCTCTCCTCTCCCCGCTGCCCCTTCAGCACGGTGCTTCAGTGGATCCACCTGTTCTGCTCCCGCTCTCTGTGGATCCTCTCACCTCCTGCAAGAACAGGGTATAGGCCAGAGGAGCGGGGGTGAGAAGACGTCAAGTGCCCTGACGTGACAGAAAACTAAAACAATATACCAAAAAAAAAAAACCAACAAAACAATATACCTATACTTAGGAGATGAAGCTGAAACTTTACTAAAAGGGACATTTCTAGCCGTAAACTCCTTTTGGAAAGTTTTGGTTCCTTGGAGATGAGTAGCAGTGACGGGTATACAGTGTGAATGGCCTCAAAACCACTGCAGTGTATGCTTAGAAACGGTTAAAATGATAAAATTTTATTTACAGTTTACACCCCAGAAGGAAGCAGGCCGGGCGGCAGCCGGAGACCGTAGCTGCCCGTCTGGCTGAGGGCCCCGGCGTCAGAGTCCCCGGGGCTCGAGTCCGGGGCCGTGCAGGCTGTCGCAGTGCTGGGGCCACCCGGCTCCCCTGTCTAGGGAACCAGACTGCAGAAGGGCGGGGGCCGCCAGGGCGGTCCGCCACAGCGCTGCTCTCCGCCGCCCGCCCTAGGACCTGGCCGCGCTGCTGGAGCAGATCGGGTGCCTCAAGTACCTGCCGCTGTTCGAGGAGCAGGACGTGGACCTCCGCATCTTCCTGACGCTCACCGAGAGCGACCTGAAGGAGATCGGCATCACGTGAGTCCTGGGCGCAGCCTCGCGCTGGGGGACTGCTGGCCCGCTGGAGGCAGCCCGGCAGAGGCCTCGGCTCTTGCTCCCCGACATGGGGTGCCGCGCAGGCTGGAGGGTCACTTCACTTCTCTGCCTTTCTGTCGTTTCTCTGCCGAGCGCCTCGTCATCTTCGCGGGTCGTGGCAGCTGCGCGTGCCCCTGCTCGGTCTGGGCCGTCCCCTGCAGTGTCTTCGCTGCAGGCGGTGGCGTTGTCCGGTATTTGGATCTTTTTCCCTCCCAATGAAAATGTGATCTTTGATTCTTAGGAGTTTTTGTGTGTTATTTCGTGTTCTGCTCAGCCTCCAGCAAGCCACCAGTGCCCATGCGCCGTCTGCCTCCTCCCCCGCCCCCCCTGGTAACCATCACATCCTCCCCGGGTTCCAGCTTACCCCCGCTCCGCCTGGCCTTGCGTGCTAGTTGCTGGTATTCCAGATGAGGGCCGCCCTCCTGTAGCTGTCTCTCTTCGGGTACCTCGCTGCACGGCACCACCATTCTGCCCGGGGCGCTGCTTCCCGCTGTGTGGTGCTCCGTGGGGCGTGCACTGCACTCCTCTGTTGAAGGCTGTTTGGGTCGGTTCCACGACCTGGCAGCTTTGGACGGTGCCGTGCACAGACGGAGAAATCCTTTTGTAGTAGGGTTTTCGTAGCACTTGGGTAAATGCCCAACGGGTGTTGCCCGACCGTCGGGGATTTCCATTTGTCTTTTACGGACTCTGCAAGCCACTTCACCAGGGCCGCCGGCTAGCACTGCCGCCAGAGCGACCGAGTCCTCCCGCGCCCCAAGCCGCCCATAGCTGTTGGTCTCACGGGGGCCATTCTCGCCAGCGGGGTGGCTCCGCGCTTCGGTGATTTCCCTGACGGCCAGGCACGTCGAGTACTTTCAGGAGCCTACAGGCCTCTCGGTGTCTTCTTTGGAGTGCTCTGTTCAGGTCCTCTGCCTGTTTTTGATCGGGTGGTTTGTTTCTTTGTGGCTGGATAGTGTAAGAACTTCGCAAACCCTGGAGGTCAGCCCCTGGCCAGATGCATGTTCCGCAGACACATTTTCCCCATTTGTGGGCTGCCTGCCTGTTTGTGATGGCTTCTTTGTAGGGGCAAAGGCTTTTAAGTTTGAGGCAGCCCCACGTACCTGCCTGTGTCTGCTGCGCTGGGGTGAGCCCGGCACGTCCTTGCGGGGGGCGTCGTGCGGTGTGCCTGCTGCCGCATGGCCTGCGGTTCCAGTTCTTGTGTCTAGGTCTCTAATCACTTGAATTAATTCTGTACTTGGAGTTCCTGGCTAATTTCACGTCACCGAATCCTGAGTCCTTTGTCCTGCTGTGCGTGGTGATGTGCCACCTCCTCCTGACTGAACAGTGCCGCGCCCCGCACACGCCCTTTCCCGGCCACCTGTCCGTGGGCACGAGGGTGGCGCCTGTGCGCTAGCTCCAGCAAAGGAGGACCCACGCTGTGCGTGCAGCCGAGGCTGACGGCTCGCCTCGGGCGGGCGCCCGGACGTGGGGTCGCTAGTCAGACGGCCGCGCTCCAGTTCTCTGAGGTCCATGCTACTTTTCAGAACGGCTCTGCTGGCTTGTGTGTGGTCCAAGTTTCCGTCTTTACGCTCTCCTGCTGACTTGCGCAGCCGGCTTGTGTGCTGGCTCTGTGGCGCACCTGTCCTGGGGTTTTCTATACGTGTCACGCAGCGTCTGCAGGGATTGCACTGCCGGCCCCTAGGCTCCTGTCTTGTCTGACAGCCCCAGCACAGGAGCCAGTCGTGGGGTGAGCTAGCACAGGCTGCCGGGGCCTCCTCCACCCAGGCACGTCCCTCTAGCCAGGCCTCTCCGCAGCAGGCGCGGCGATGGTCCTGCGTGGACAAGCACCGCTCCGGCGGTACACGGAGTGTCATGACCCGCCGCCCCTGGTGCTGGGCGCAGGCCGTCCGCCCTCCGGCCCACCTTCCCGCCCTGGCCTGGCTCACGCTGGCAGTATGTGTGCTCCCCCGCTGTCTGCTCTGTAACTTGGTCTACCCCCGAGTGCTGGCCGACCCCGGGCTCTGAATTCCTAGCGGCGACTGAAGGGCTCACACTCCCCGACGAAAGGCTCTGCGCCACAGCCTCTCCCTCGGGTCGCTCTGTCCGGGGTAGGTCCGAGCGGAGCCGCACTGCAGGCTTTCCTGTTCCTCGGGCGGGTCCGGTGCTCCCCCAGCTGGCTCCCAGGGCCTTTGCGTCCATAAGCCACCCCGTTCCATGTGTGGGAGCAGGTGAGCCCAGCGTCCTGCCAGAACATCTCGCTCTCCAGGTCCTCCAGCTGAGGCCTGGCCGGCCTGGCTGGCACTGCTGAGCTCAGACAGCTTGTCCGTTCTCTTGGGAGCGTCAGGGTCAGCAGAGCTGGCTGGCCGGAGCTCCCTGTCCAGTGCAAGTGGCAGCTGGCGCTGGGGGCTGGGGGCGCAGGACTGCCCCTTTTGACTATGGAACATTTCTAGGAAACTCAGGGTGGAAGGATGGTCCGTGGAGCCCTGCGCCAAGCAGGGTGACCCCCTCTTGCTCACTGCTACAGGCTGTTCGGGCCCAAGAGGAAGATGACCTCTGCCATCGCCCGCTGGCACAGCAGCGCCCGCCCCCCCGGCGACGCCCTGGAGCTGGCCTATGCCGACCGGCTGGAGGCGGAGATGCAGGAGCTTGCCATTCAGCTCCACAGGGTGAGGGGCGTGCAGAACGGGGTGTCTGGACACCAGGGAGTCTTGCAGCTCAGACACAGGAGTCACGAGAGGAAGGCTCGGGGGACACAAAGAGCAATGGTGAGGGTGGAGACGGGTGGGTGCCACGGCAGAGGGGACCCGAGGAGCAGCCCTCAGCCCAGGAGAGGAGCAAGCAGGAGGCAGAGCTGGAACCAAGCGCAGGGAGCACCCGGCTCAAGCGCTGCAGCCTCGCACCCGGGGTGCCCGGCCCGTGCCCACCGCCGCCCTCCTGCTGCAGCGCTGTGAGGAGGTGGAGGCCATGCGGGGCCAGGTGTCGCAGGAGCAGGAGCTGCGGGCCGTGGTGGAGAGCTGCCTCCTGGAGCAGGATGGCGTGCGCAAGGACGTCCACACACAGCTGCAGGAGGCCTGGGCCCTGGCCCGCAGCGCCACGCTCATCCTGGACCAGCTTCGGTGAGTGGGCGTCGGCGCGGCCCGGGGCAGGTCTCCCGCCATCACCTTCTCTCCGGCTCCACCTCTGCCTCCTGCGGGTAGACCCTGGGCGCCCTTCTGCGCAGCCCAGCACCCACGGCTGCCCACGCGCTGCCTGATGTCTTGCCATGCCCAAGGGCAGGCAGCACCTCCGTCACACTCAGGGTGGGTAGGGGTGCCCTCCAGCCCACTGTCTGAGCCGCCCCCCAGCAGCTCTTGGTCTTGTCCGGCAGAGCCTGCCAAGCGGAGCTGTCGGTGCGGCTGACGGGGGACGAGCCTCCCTGCCAGACAGCCCTGGGCCCAGCCCTGCCCACAGCCGGTAAGGGGAGCAGGCCCTGACCCCAGAGCCGGCAGACTGGGGGCAGGAACTCTCCGCCGGGCCTGCCGCTTGCTCAGTACGGTCCTCACGTTCACACCCAGGGCCCCCACACAGTCCCAGGCGCAGAGGGCGCGTGCACAGCCGCCGGTAGTGGGAGGCATAGCTGCAGGCAAAGGCCCGTGGCTCCCTCGGGCTCCACAGGTCCTGGGCAGCTAGCCGCGGGCCCTCTCCTTGCGGTCAGCGCCTCTGTCGGCACGCAGGAGAATGTAGCTTGCTCAGGTCCTCCTGGTCTTCAGGGAGGGCCCTTGGGCTGAGGTGGGGGCTCCGTCCAAGGAGGCTGCGGTCCTGCAGCTCAGCGAGGTGGAAGGGCCACGAGCCGCTGGCGCAGGCTGACCCGCCCTCTGCCCACAGATGCCAAAGGCTGGCAGGCCTCGCTGCAGGCCCTGAGCCTCCCTGAGCTGTCGGGAGCACTGGGAGACCGAGTCCATGAGATGGGTGAGTCTCCAGGAAGGCAGGCCGGGGCAGGGAGCCCACCGCCGCTACCTGGCTTCCCTGTGAGGGGCAGGCGTCGCTGCTGGGCTCCTGGCCGCACAGCCGTGACCGCCCCCGCCGGTCCGCAGGGCGTGCGCTGTGCTCCGTGACTCAGAGCCTGGAGAAGCTGCAGCTGCTGAATGGGAAAGAGAACTGGCGGGAGCCGTAGCGGAGGGACGGTGAGCGTTTGAGGCCAGGCCTAGGGAGCGGGGCAGCTTGGGCTGGGCCGGCGAGCACCCCCGCAGCCCTCCTTCTCCCTCCCCAGAACCTGACGTCGGGTGACTGATCCACCCTGAAGCTGTGCGCCCGGAGGACAAGAGGCCAGTGAGTGGGGCTGCCGCAGCCCAGGCCCAGCCGGCCCAAGGACCGGCCCGGAGCAGACAGGCAGGAAGAGGCTGTGGCTGGCGCCGAGCAGTGTGGCCCCCACAGCGACAGGACCAGGGCCTCCGCCGGACCTGGTGGGCAGGCTCAGGGCAGGCAGGGCAGAGCAAGTCCCTGTTCACCACAGGCACCGTGCAGAGGTGTGACCCGAGGGGTGAGGGCTGAGCACCTGGGCAGCATGTGACATTTGCTGAAAAATAAACCGAAAGGTCAGCCGTGGGGGTCTGGACTCCAGTTGATGACGTGCAGTAGGCACTGGCGAGGGGACCCCAGGCCCCAGCGCCCCGCTGGGTCTACAGAAGCTACCAGGAGCACGAAGCAGGCCCCACACTCAGCAGCAAGGTACAGTCATTTATTTACAGAGCAAAGTGCTTGGCCTGCTCGTGCCGGCGCCCCTCGAGGCTGAGCGCAGGGACCACTGTGCCTTACCAGGCCAGGCGGGCGCCACGGAAGCTCTGAGCCCACTGGCGGTCTTTGTGGCCGCGGGAGACCGAGTGGCAGCCTTCCTGTCCTGTGGTCAATCTGGTCACTTGGCCAGTGCTTCCAGTCGCTCCCTGGGCTGCCTGCAGACTGCTGGGGGTGGAGAGAGGGAGGCCTTCAAAGCCAGGCACGGGCCTCCGTCCACGGTCTCCGCACAGGAGCCGCCGGATGGGCTCTGTGGCGCAGAGGTTCAAGGCTGCAGGCCCCAGGGTGGGGGCCCCACAGCGCAGCCAACTGCGTAGTCCTTTCCCCTCAGGAGTCCTGCCTGGGCCCCACCGCGCTCAGGGACCGAGCCCAGGGAGCGGCGCTGCTCCGAAACCCGCCCAACAGCCAGGCTGACCGCCGCAGCAGGCGGGGGCTGGCTCGGGGCTGCTGGGTGCAGAAGCGTGGGAGCCTGCACAGAGGACCCTGCCTGAGGGCACTTCGGGCTCCAGGTGCACCCAGGACCCCGTGCAGAGGGGGGCATGGCCTCAAGTGGACGAGTGTCCTGAACCAGGAAAGCTGGCCTGCTGCACCCAGGCCCCCACTAAGCCTCAGGGGCCACTGTCCTGACTGCGGATGCCTGCTGGCCATGTGGTCAGAAGGGGGCGCGCACGCTAGAAAACACTCCCCAGGAGCTCAGGGTGCAGTCTTGGCCCGTGCGGGGCAAGTCGGCGGGGCTCAGGGGCAACCTCAGGAAGAAGAGGGCAGCAGCTTCTCCAGGGCCTTCTTTTGTTTCTCCGTGGCGGCAGCCAGGGCCTCAGCCAGTTTCTCCTCGGGCATCATGTTGAGCACCTTGAGGGCGAAGAGGAGCTGGTACTTGGCGGTGCTGATGAAGGCATTGCTCAGGAAGTTGGGCAGGCCACCCACACGGTCCTTCTGCGTGTACAGCGGGACCCGCACGAGCCCCAGCACCTGCAGGAGGAGAGGGAGGTCGGGGCCCCAGTGACGGCGGCCCTGGCAGAAGGGCCTGTGAGCATGAGGCCCAAAGACAGCCTGGTGGGGTCTGGCGAGGCAGCGGACGCACCCCAGGAGCAGGGCAGCCTCTCTTTCCAAGTGCTTCAGGCCACCCCATGCACTCACCACACTCAGCAACCTGGCCCGGCCCACGCCCCATGCTCCCCCTTCCACCCAGTGAGTCCCACCCTGGTCACCTCCAGTCCCTACAGACCATAACCCCCGCAGACAAGAGTTCATCCTCACCCGGCCCACCAGACCCCAAGCACCTTTCCTCCCGGCCCCTGGACCCGACCCCACAAGCTCTGTCTGCAGTTCTGTTTCCCGTTTCCGCCCCGCACCCCAACCCCCCCACCGATCCCACTCCCCACTCCCAGGCTTGGCAATGGCAGGCAGCAAGGCAGATGGAACACAGCCCCGAGGGAGCCCCAGTCCCGACCCCCCCCCATCCCTCTTCCCGCCCCGATGCCGGACAGCGACACCCCACCCTGCCCGGCCAGGGGACCTCAGGGGGACGTGTTACCCATCGGTGCCTTCCGCGGGGCCAGAGCCAAACCCCGGGGCGGGGGGCAGGGCCCGGGCGGCGGCCCCACCTCCAGGCCGTGGTCGCGCGAGTGCACCGCGCTGATCTCCACGGCGTGCAGCTGCTCCAGCGTCAGCTGCCGCGCGTACAGGTGCGCCACGACGCGGTGCGGGCCCTCGGTCAGGTGCGAGCTCAGGTAGTCGGCCTCGGTGAGGCGCAGGCAGCCCAGGCCCAGGCCCAGCACCCGGTTCAGTCCGTCCTCCAGCGACCAGAAGCGCCGGTCCACGAAGCCGCCGGGGAAGCCCAGCAGCCCATCGAAGCGCATCTGCATCTGCAAGGGAGGCCCGGTCACGGGCGCCGGGTCCCAGGGCGCCCGGCCCCGCCGCCCGCCGCCCGCGTCCTCACCAGCACCGAGAAGCGCATGGGGATGCGGCCGAAGAGCTGCCCGGGGTTGGCGGCGTACAGCATGGCGTGGCACGAGTGGCTCCAGCCCGGCCCCAGGCGCATGGCCTCCACCCGGCTGATCTGCTTCAGCTCCGGCACCGCCGGCGTAGACATCTTGGCACTGCCCCCGCCGCCGGCGCGCCGCCCCTTAAGTGCATGCGCGGGCCCGCCCCCACGGCGTCCCGCCAATCCCCGGGCGCCCCTGCGCCCGGGACGCGCTCCGCAGCCAATCGCTAGCGCTCATCGGGCCGACCCAGCGCTGCGCTCAGACGCGTCGTTGGGAGGCAGGAGGGGCGGTGTGCAAAGGGGGCGGAGCGCACCTAGGCACCAATGGCCGCACAGCCTGAGCGAAGCCCCGCCCATGGCCCGCGGAAACCACAACGCCCACGAGGCAGAGCGCCGGGCAGCGACTGGGCGGGGCCCGCCGGGAGGAGGGGCCCGCGCCACGTCACCCGGGCGGAGCCGACGCTCCCGCCCGCCCCGCCCACCTCGGTCGCGCAGGCTGGGCGCTCAGGTCCACCTGTCCCAGGCGGGCGGGGGGGGCGCCGGCCCGCTAGCCCTAACCCGTCAGGCCACCCACGCCGAGGTGCCTTGGGGGAAATGGGGTCTCCCCAAAGACCGGGCCGAAGCCCACCCGGCAGCCAGCCAGAATCCCGCCGACTGCCACCCACCTGCCAGTGCCCCCAAGGAAGACGCCTTTCCTGGAGGTGGCGCTGGAGGAGAAACTCCTGGGCTCAGGAGGCCCGGCCAGCACCCAGGGGCTCCCCGGGCCCCCCCACCCCCGGGGCTGGCCCTGGTGGAGGTCGTGCCCCTGGCCCGGCGGCCCAACCTGCTGAGCAGGCAGGTGGAGCTGGCAGGCCCTGGAGGGCGGGTCCCGCACGGGGCAGGGCCTGCGCAGGCGCAGGGGCGCAGAGGCCGGCCAGGGCTGAAGGATCGTCTCCCGTCTCCCAGCATCTCCTGGTGGGACCACAGCGCGGTGCTGTCCAGTGGGGCACTCCAGCTGTGGGCCTGCGGGGTTGGCTCAGAGGCGGCAGCCACAGCTGGCAGGGGAGACCAGGCTCCAGGACAAAGAACCCTGTGTGAGGGCGGCTGGCGGGGGCAGGGCCCTGCGGTGGGGCGGAGGGCACAGGGAAGGGCAGCCCGCCCTCCCTGTACAGACTCGGCGAAAGGAAAGGTCTGCCCGGGAGGAAGAACAGAGGCTGAAAGACCCCTGCGGCCAGGCCTGCCCTTCTGCCCATACTGGGACCCCCAGCAGAGGCCAGGAGGCACTGGCCCCACCGAGTGCCAACATAACTGCACTTGCCAAGGGGCTGGGGCCCGGCTGGCGGGCAGCAGCAGAGCAGGGCGTCTTCCGGGCCCCTGCTGGGCTGCAGTGAGGCACCTCACCTGCCCCCAGCCTAAGAGCTTGTTCGTAGATTAAGACCCTGGCTCCAGGGCAAGGCTTGCAGTGTCTGCCGGCCCCTCAGTTCCCAGCCACTGGGCAGCAGGCCAGTGCTGCCCCCTGGCTCTGTGCTGCCGGGCCAGCTGCTGGGGCTACCCAGAGCACCTGGCCAGCTCCTCTGCGCACCATTGAACGGCCTCATCGGAATAGCCCCCCTCCCCGCAGCCCCGTGCCCTCCCTCCTGACACCAGACCTGGGGACACGGGCAATGTGCCACGGTGGCCCAGGCTCAGCTCCCTCCACCCGCCTGGCACAAAGCAGGTGCTTGGCCAGCACCTGTGGGAGGCTCGGCGAGGAGCTGGGGCCGCAGCCACACAGCAGGCAACACCAGGCCCGAGACCAGCTGGCCGGCTCCCCCTGCTCAGCCCGGGCAGCCCCTGGACAGCCGGTAGTAACGGCCAGCCCTCGCTGGCGGCTCCCACGCCTCCCGCCACCCCCTCACCGCCGGTCGCGGCCAGCACCCCTAGTGTGAGGACCCAGAGGCGGCAGAGCTGTGGACAGCAGCGGCTGCGCGCAAGGAAGGCGCGGACAGGCTACTGCTGCGTGATTTTATTACTACAAATATACAGTAAAAACGGACAAACCCAGCCAATCAGAGCACATCAAATGATAGCACGAGCAGGCCCGGGACAGGCCGTCTGCAGCCGTCCCCCAGCAGGAGGCACCGCTGCCTCGCAGGCGGGGCCTGGCAGGAGTGAGGTGCCTGGACTGACGAGGCGGCCAGCCCGTGGTGCAAACACACGGCGGGAGGGCGGGCGCGCTGGACTGCTGCTCCCGCTCGGCCCGGTCCCCCAGCTGCTCACGGCCCAGCGTGCCCGCTGCTGGACCCACAGGCGCTGCTCCGCCCAGGCCCGCGCCCCCCAGGCTGGGCACCCTTTGCCTCTGCTGCTCAGGTTTCTTTTAAAAAGAGGTCAGCTCCAATGGGACCCGTCTCCCCAGTGGGCTGTTAGGCCTTTGACCCTCCTCCCCCAAACAAAGGTCCCGAACAGGGGCCCCGACAGAACAAGGTGGCGTGAAATGGCAGAGAGCCAGGGGGTGACTCGGTCCCCCCCAGGGCAGGAGGACGCCAGCACCACTGCCCTAGGGGCCCCTCACCAGGGCGCCTGGCCAGGGCAGCCCCTCTGCGCAGGGCCCGGCACCGAGGGCACAGGAGCTGCACCCGCACCTCTGCCTTGGCCTGCGCACGCAGCAAGGGCTGCCCAGGGCGGCTGCTGTGCAGCGGGAGCAGGGGGCACAGGCCCGGCGGCCGCGGGCTCCGGGGGCAGCAGCGCCAGCTGGCCACGGCACGGGCAGGGCCGGCGCTTCTCTGACTGCGGCGACCGGCGCAGCGTGTCCTGACCCCGGCGCGGCCCCTCAGCCGGGCTGTGAGGGCAGCACCCGACCTGTCCGCGAACTCGCTCCTGCCGGCATGCTGGGTTCGGTGCGGGGAACCCCCCGGCTGCCCTGCCCTGCGCTGGCAGGCGCTAGGGGACGCCCAGACCTGCCAGGGGGCTGAACGCTGCCTCGTCTCTACCATTTACAGATGCATCGCCCTCGGAGAGGTTCGTCAGAGGGGCCGCTGTGTGCTCCTCGGTCGGGCGGGGGCCCGGAGCCAGGGGCACACAGGGCTGCAGACAGGAGAGGCTGGGTGCTGGGCGCGGCGGCCCCTCGGCGAGGCGGAGGAGCTGAGGACTCCAGCGGTCGGCCTGGCCGGGCTCTCAGAGGGGGGTCAGCTCAGCGGCCCCGGGGTCAGGACTGGGACTGCCGAGCGGGGGCCGGAGGGTGCTGGTGGCGCGGAGGCTGCGGGGCGTCTCCACGGAGGTGGACCATCCTGCAGGCGGGAGCAGAGAGGAGGGTCAGGGCCCCCGTCGTCCCTCTCCTGCTGGCCTTGCCCAGCAGCCGTGTCCGTGGGGACCACACAGGTGGGGTCTCGCCCTCGCCAGCCCCATCCTGGGTCCGACGTCGCCCACGAGCCAGGCCGGTGACAGGTGCTCGGCGGCCCGGGGCCTGCCCGCCTGCCCCAGCTCCCAGTTGTCCCTCTGGGAAGCAGGTCCGCAACAGCGGAGGGACCACGCCCAGGTCGGTGCCGCTCACCACGCAGCCCTCGGGCACGGGGCCGTGACCTCCGCTCACCACGCGGCTCGCCAGCTCCCTGGCGGGTCTCACCCGCCTCCCGCTTCTGCCGCAGCTCCACGTGGCAACCCTCACGCCTCCCACTGCCGGGGTGAGGCGCCCGTCACGGGGCTGGGTCTGCTGGGGTGGGGGAGGCTACAAGGGCTGTCGGAGGAGGGCAAGGCTCCTGGGGGCTGAGCTGCCAGCAGAACAAGGGGACACGCCGGCCCTGGAGTCAGACAGCGGGGGAAGGCCCCAGCGGGCCGGCCGGCCGGGGCAGGGGCACCAGGCGCGCTGCGAGACCCCCGAGCCCTGGCTCACGCAGAAGCGGCGAAGAGCACCCCAAGTCTGCCTGCGGGGGAGCAGTGCCCGGAGCGCCTGCCGGGGCGCCCAGGTGGCCGGTGGGAGCCCGCCTCTCGCGGCGTCCTAGCGCACTAGCGTGTGTCGGGAGGCTCCAGAGAGCTCCAGAGGTGGGCGGGGCAAGCTGGTCTGCTGCTTGTGGGGTCTCAGCCTCGCCGAGTCACTGTTCCAGGGCCCGAGAGGCTGCACGAGCAGACGAGGCCACTGAGACCAGAGGCCCAAGCTGGGCGCCAGGCCAGGCCGGGCCACCCGCTGGGGGAGAGGCACAGGCTGCGGAGCTTCGGTCTCAGAACCCAGGGCCCGGGAGACGGGAGGGAACCCTGCAGGGAGGGCTGAGGCGCCCAGCACACCGCAGAGGCGCCCCACAGCGCGGGGGTCACGTACCAGCTCACTCCTCTAAACCAAGAGAGCAGGAGTCGGGCCCCAAGGCTGTGCGAGGAGGAGAGAGACGAAGCTGGGTTAGCAGCGCGGCAACGCCCTCGGGTGGAGGAGCAGACACGAAGACCCTGGAGTCCCTGGAGTCCCACGTGCTCAGGGCTCCCTGGGGCCCAGGGGCTGTCCCCGCCGTGGCCTGAGTGCGACCCCGCCAGGGAGCTGAGCACAGGGCGCAGGCCCCTCCGCCTCCCGCTGCCCCTCAGCCGTGTGCTTCAGGGGACCCACCTGCTCTGCCCCCAGGGCCCCTGGGGACTCCTCTCACCCCTCGGCCTGTACCCCAACTCCTGTGTGCAAAAATAACCCTTTAAAAGAGACCCAGGCGCTCACAGGACAGACGAGCTGGCCCTCGGGCTGGCCCAGAGCCCGGCAGAGCTGCAGCGCCCCAGGCAGGACCCGGCCCGCCCCTCCTCGGCAGCTGGTCTGCGCTGAAGCCCCACCCCAGGGCACGAGGGCGCAGGGCACTGTGCGCAGCCACCCAGGCCAGGGCAGGGCCGCAGCGGCCATACGGGTCAGGGCGAGACACGGCACACGCATGTGGTTCCCGGCCTGCCGGGTGTGGCGGCGGCTGGTCCCTGCGGGGTTGGAGCCAGTGCCAAGGCTGGGTGGTGGTGGTGGCGACCGAGGGCGGGGCACAGCACCGCGGCATGTGGGGGCCTCCACCCACGGGGAGAACGCAGGGGCCAGGGCCCAAGCCCATCACACCTCGCCGGGCGGCCTCCCCGCCCAGTCCCTGTGGACAGCCCCGGCCTGGGAGCCTGCGGGAGCATGGCCCGAGGCGCTCGCCGGGGCGGGGACGGGAGCTGGGGCCTGTCTGGACTCCGGTGCCTGACAGCGGCGGCCGGAGGAACGCGGCACACTGCCAAGGCCGCGTGGGAAGGCCGCACACCTGACCTTGGGCTGGTGCCAGACCAGGACCCACACTGGCCACGTGGCTCTGGGGCTGAGCCCCTCCTGGCGCCCCCTCTGAGTTCTGCACCATCACGCGACAGCAGAGCCCTCTGAAAGGACCTTCTGGAACCCTGCGTGTACTGAGGGCCGCAGGTGCTCTGCTTGCCGTGTGGTCGCAGTGTGCCTGCCCTCGCGTGCCTGCCTTGCCTGCTCGGCACTGCCCGGCAGGAGCCTCGTGGGACAGGAGCCCTCGGGCCCAAGCAGCTCGCCGCTGGTGCCAGGCCGGGCCACGGCAGAGCTGCGTCTCAGCGCCAGGCGGCACCCGAGAGCCCCACTCCAGCCCCGTCTCTGGGCCCGGGGAGACTGAGCAAAGAGGCCAGACCCCTCCGCGCTGCCCTCGGCAGCACCCCAAAGCCCCGTCTGACCCCCCGTACCCTGGCAGTCCACCCTGCGAGGTCCAGAGCCTGCGGCCTTAGCAGGCGGCTCTGTGCGGTGGCTCCCCGGGGCGCAGGCCCTCTGCGGGGCGCCCAGCCGCCGGCCCGTGGCCCGCAGGCAGGTGCAGCAGAGGCGCCAGCAGCAGAGGGACAGGTCAGCCCGGCCAGCGGGGCAGGCGTCACGTGGCGGGAAGGGGTCTGGGCAAGGCCCACAGACCGGGGAGCAAGCGGGGTGCGCTGGCCCAGAAGGGCTTTGGGGGCCCTGGAAGGGGTGGCTGCAAGGCAGGGAGGGGGAGCCGGACCCCCCAGATGGCCGACCACCCGGCCCCACCCACTCAGCCGCGAGCGCAGGTACCTGGCAGGTAGACGTCGGCGGGTGGGCCCGGCTGGCCGTGGCCGCAGAGCTCGGGGCCGCCGTCCTGCAGCACGTTCTCGAAGGAGGGCGCTCGGCTCCCTGTGGGGGGGCAGCGAGAGGACTGCGGGCGGGGGCTGGGCGGCTGGACCACTGGACCAGGCCCCAGCCCACGCCGACCCCTGCTCCCCAGGACCCCCGAGCAGGCGCTTGCTCTTGCTTTCTTCCCGCCAGTCCCACCCCCAGGCCAGGCTCGGTTTTATTCCCGTGCCCGCCACAGTGGGTAGAAGCCCAGTGCGTCCTCCAGGCCCCTCCCAGCCTGCAGCCCGCACGCAGGCTCACGGGGAGGGTCGCGCAGGGGATGGGCCGGGGCGGCATCCTGAGAAGGACCCAGTCGGGGCAGCACGACTCCGCTGGGGACCCCCACGGGAGCCACGTGACAAGGCGCGGCCAGGCCCAGGGCCGGCTCCAGTCCGACCCTCAAGCTAACGGCCCTGGCCCTGCCAGCACCAACTCAGCGCAGGAGGAAGGAGCAGGGCAGCGACACCCCGCCGGCAGAGGGAGGCACCCCTGCACCCCACGGCGCCGAGGGGCGGTGCCCGCCACCCTGAGCCGAGTCCCAAGGGCGAGGCCTGGCCAGCCGCCGCCTCCCGAGGCACACGGACAGGCCAGGTGAGTGCACTGGGCACTGTGCCTGGCCATGGGCCAGTAGGACAGCGGGAGGACCAAGAGGCCGGGCTGCAGCACGCACAGGACCCCGGGTGGGAGGAAGCGGCCAGGAGGCCCCCCGCGCGCCTGGGGAGGGCGGGCGGCCGAGCCAGCGAGCCTGCAGACTGCGAGGGCCTGCCCCAGCGCTCACCTTGCTTCAGAGCCGTCTCGCCGACCTCCTCCGTCAGGAAGCTCTGGGAGGAGGGAAGAGGGGCGCTCTGTGACGCTGCCTGGCGCCCGAGGCAGGGCTCCAGGCCTGGCCAGGGGGTTGGACCACTGCGCCACACCCTGCCGCGCCCGCTACACCCCTGCCCGCGCCCACCGCACCCCTGCCGTGCCTGCCGTGCCCACCATGGGACAGCGGTGGAGCCCGGGGAGATGGCCGAGGGCCTGTGGCCATGTGGCCCAGGGTGCCATGCCCAGGGCTCAGCCAGGGGGGCCGCAGGGAGGCCCCGAGCCTGGAAGCCAGCTGGGGCTCACCTCCGGGGAGCTGCTCAGCACCGGCCCCGCCCCGCTCAGTGGGGGAGGGGCCTGCACATCCCGGGAGAGCTTCTGCTCGTCCTCTTCGTGGATGGGGGACGACGGGGCCCGCAGGGTGCTGGAGAGAGAGGCGGTGGTAGGCGAGGGCGGGTGGACCCGCCGAGCCGGACGCGCTGGGGACACGGGCTCCAGACAGGCAGGCGACCGGGCCCACCGGGGCTGGCCAGGGCCCAGCCCGCTGCGAGCGGCACGGGACGCGGTGCGGGAGCAGCGGGCGTGAGGCCGCACTGCCGGCCATGCTGTGCGGGGGCGGCCGGCGCACGTTGGCGGGGATGCCGGGCTGCGGCTCACCTGTCGGGGGACTTGCTCCTCGGCTTGGCCTTCAGGTGGCTGCTGTCCATGACGCGGTCCACCCCGGCGAGCGGACAGCTCGCCTGCGACAGGCCGTCCGAGACGCCCGAGTAGGTGATTTCCTCGTACAGGGGGGCGGAAGGGATGGCCGGGGAGATGGCCCGGAGGCCGTTGAGCGCCTCGAGCAGGGAGATGGGCTCGTAGCCCGGCGGGACGCTGTCCGAGCCCTGTGGGGCAAGCGCCGGTAAGACAGCTGGCCAGGGCCACCCAGACCAGGCCGGGGCTGGCGCCCAGCTGCTGGCGCCCCAGAACCTGCTGTCTGTCCACTTCCAGGGCTCCACGGCCCCTCCCTCAGAGGTGCCCCGGGGCCTCTGGGGCAGCTGCCAGCCCCGTGCAGGGCTCCTTCGGCTGTTAGCTGAGCACACGAATCCCCACCTGGTGCCCGGGGGGAGGGCAGACAGGCAAGCCCCCCAAGCCTTGAGCGGCCCCCAGACTTTGTGTCCTACCTTGGTGGGTGGGGAGAGAGGGTTAGTGAGAGGAAAGCTCGGAGCAAGGGAGCAAAGCCATGCCAGCGGCGAGAGGCCCCGCGGCGCCCTCCAGGCCGGGCAGCGGCCTCCGTGCAGGAGTCCTGGGCTGGCCGGGCCCGACGAGCCCGCTCCCCACCCGCTGGCTGGGTGCCCCAGGCCCCAGGCCGAGCCCGGTCCAGTCTGCAGGATGCAGGGCCCTGCGGTGCTCCCGGCAGAGAAGGGCCGGGTGACGCCTAGTGTCCGGCTGGCCAGGGAGGTGACCCAGTGGCGAGGCGCAGACCAGGGTGCCCCGCCCGGCCCCCAAGGAGCAGCGCGCGCTCCACCTCCCCTCGCAGGCGAAGACCAACTGGCCCTCGTCCTCGCCAAGAACGCCCTCCCTCGGGGCTCGTGCCGTCCAGAGCCAACTGGAACTCAGGCGGCTGCCGGGCCCACCGCGGCCGTGGCAGAGGCCGTCCTGGCCCCTGCCCAGCCCCGTGGCGAGGGCAGGGGCCTGGGGCACGCACGCCGGAGGCCGCCCCGACCCAGCGCAGAGCCCGGCTCCTCCAGCCTCCTCTCCACTGCCAGCAAGAAAAAAAGGGGAACGGGGCACCTGGGGCTGGGCAAAGCGAAGCAGGTGAGGGCGGCCAGGGGCCGGCGCACTGTCCCTGCGCAGCGGCCGGCCACAGAAGCCGACAGGCGTGTCGGGCCCGGCAGGTTAGGACCACACGGGAGCCCCAGCGCAAGGCCCTCCCGAGAGCAGGCGAGGCGGCGGCCCACACTTACTGGTTCCCTTTTAGGTTTCTTGCTGGCCAGTGAGGCGGGGTGCGACTTTGATTTTTTAAAGGGACACTGTCAAGATAAAAACCAGACGTTTTACAAGAACCGCCGGGCGGGGTGCGCCCTGGCCCTGTGCTGCCTGCGGCAGGCCTGGCCGAGCAGAGGGTCTGCCTGGGCTGGGGTTGTGGCCGCCCCCAGTGCCGCCCGCCACCAACTGGGTCGCCCTGAGCAGCAGGTCCCGGCTGCCCCTAACGTGGGCGCAGGAAAGGAACCCCCGCGCCTCACTCCCGGTGATGCGCTGCAGCAGCCAGCCCACCCCACCGAGGGCTCCCCGGGCAGACCGGGTGCAAGGAGGCCCTTCCCCGGTGACCACGAGGGCGTGGGCACACGTCCTGGGCTCTCAGGGCTGGGGGCAGCGCAGGGCAGGAGCCAGGAGGGGTAGGCAGAGCCCCTGCGCGTCCAGCCCGGCGCCACGGCCAGCAGTCCGGAGCCAGCGCGGCTCCTGAGGGCGGCCCGGCGCGGGACACGCCTGTAGACCTCAGAAACAAGCCAGAAGTCTGAGTTTTGAGGGAGATTTCCAGACTGCAGACGCCCTGTGGGCGGAGGAGCCGAGCGGCCTTGGGGTGGGCAGCCGGGCGCAGCAGGGAGGCGGACAGGCACCCGGGGCTTCAGCCTCTTGCCTGAGGCTCCAGGAGCAACGGCCCCGGCCCCGGCAGCCTCCCCTGAGGTCTGAGCGGCCCCGCCGGGCGGCGGGCGCAGACCAGGCCCCTCCGCGCTGCCGTCTGGGCCCCGGCACCACCCGCCGCGCGCGTCCTCTCCCGCCCGCCCGCTCGGCGCTCCCTTTCTGGCCTGCGCCTCCGAGCCGCCGCCGCCCACCTCTGCGCTCTCTGCACGCCCACCTCCGCCCGTCTCTCCAGCCCACCGGCCTCGGAGCCGCGGGGCCCACCTCCACCGGGCTCTTGCCGCCGCCGGCGGGAGCCGCAGCACTGCCTCAGCACCCACTCCCGCCACAGCCGGCGCCGGGCCACAAGCGCACGAGGCCAGAGGCCCCGGACTGGCGCGCAGGGCTGCTGCCGCGTCCTCGCCGGCCCCCAGGACCCCGCGCCCGCCCGGGGGCGCTCACAGAGTGCTCTTCGTGCTCCACGCTGGGGGCCAGGACGGGGCTGAAGGACACGGGGGGCAGGGCCCCTGGCTTCTTCCGCACGGCCCGGATCTGCAGAAGGGCCCGGAAGGCTGCGGCAGAGGGAGGGGCCGCGTCAGGCCGGAAGCCAGCTCAGCACCGCCGGCCGCCAGGCCCCAGGCCAGAGCACCAGGCGGCGGCCCCAGGCCAGGCCCCGCTCCTGACTCAGCAGAACGGAGCCACCGCAGCCAGCCGAGGGGAGGCCTGGGGCAGGGTCCGCCCCCGCTCGGGACAGGCCTCTGGCCGAGGCCGCCAGCCTCACTCCACACGCCTCAGACGGCAGTGGACAGCGAAGGCGGCTCGTCTCGTGGCGCCAGCCCACGCGCACGCCCCCGGCCCGGAGGGCCACCTCGCCCGCAGGACCCAGGCGGCAGGCAGCACCGCGCCAGGGCACACCCCGCGCCCCGCAGACGCCGGAGCGGCACAGGCCCCGGGCAGCGCGTGAAGTGGCTGCGGGCTGGCGCCAGCCCCCACAGCCAAGGCGCCGCCCGCCCGGCCGCCCGCCCGCCCGGCCGCCCGCCCGCCCGGCCGCCCGCCCGGCCGCACTCACGCAGCCGGCAGATGGGGCAGCCGCTGGCCTGGTAGCGCAGCGTGTCAGCGCAGGAGCTGCAGAGGCACAGGTGGCGGCAGGGCAGGATCAGCGTGTCCCGCGGGTCCGACAGGCACACCACACACTCGCCGCTGCTGTCGCCGCTCTCCTCGTCCGAGGGCTGCGGGCGGCAGGGTCAGCGCCGCCTCAGGCAGAGGCCAGCGGGCCCCCGGGGCGCTGGGCAGAGGGAGCCCCAGGGACAGAGGGAGGCCTGGGCGCAGGCCCGGCGGCAACTCGCTCCCCCGCCCCAAGGCCACCCACAGGGCCAGACTGGGCAGTGGGACGTGGGGCGGACATGCCACAGCACGGGTGTCGCGGAGGACACGCCAGCGCCAGACCCAGAGACCGCGGAGGAGGGGACGTGCCCTGCAAAGCGACCCCCAGTCACCAGCCAGCCCCGGCCCGGCCCCGCGCTCGCCTTGGTCTCCTGGTGGTTCTTGTTCTCGATGCCGTAGATCTCCTGCAGCAGGTAGCTGACCCGGTCCACCTGCAGGCAGAGGGACGTGCGCAACTCCAGGCCCCCTCCCTCCCCAGGGCCCTGCCCGGGGCCACACAGGCTGGAGCGCAAGCCTGGGGGCTCCGTCCAGCCCAACCGCACTGCTGCCAGAGGGACGAGCACCTGCCCGGGACGCACAGGCAGTCCGGGGCCCACTGCCCTGGCCCCCGTGCCCTCTGCGTGGAGAAGCACGGCTCTGGGCCCACCCGCTGGCACAGGCTCGGGGTCCGGCCCCGGCGGCTGCGCAGAGGGCAGCACACGCACCCGTACCCCCAAACTCGGGCCCTGGCCTCCCGGAGCCAGAACCCAGAGTAAGGACGCCCGTGGGCCAGGCACAGGGCAGGGGAGCAGTCACAGACGGCCGGGCCCACCTCCTAGCCCAGAGGGCACCGCCAACAGACTTACGATCTGCTTCTGCTTCAGGGGCTTCACGGAGAAGCTGCCGTCCACGTGCTGCGGGGGAAGGACGTGGTCAGAGTGGCCGCGGCAGTGCTGTGCCCCGGCCAGGCTGCGGCTGCAGGCGAGGACCGCGTGGCTCCGGAGGCGGAGAAGCTGGCCGGGCTTCCGGAAGCAAAGCCCAGCCTGACCTGAAGCTCCCTGAGCCTCCCGAGGGCCCGTCTGTGGGCCGGGCCTGACCCAGGAGCCTGGCAGCAGCAGCCCCAGCAGGCCCAGCCGTGAGCCCCAGAGAGGGCGGCAGCCTCCCAGGCCCTGCAGAGCCCCAGCCCCGCCCACCCTGGCCCGGGCAGCACCCACCTTCTCAAAGGCGGCCAGGAGCACGTGGGCATGGCCGGGCACCTCCACAACTGGGGAGAGAGGAGGGCAGAGTCGGGCGCCGGCCCCTCCCCGCCCGCTCGGGCGCCCCCCGCCCGCTCCCTGCAGGGCTTTCTCCTGGCCCTGTGTCCTCGGCCTGTGGGCCACTCTGCTGTACCCGCTGCACCCTCTGGCCCAAACCTCACCCCCACAGCTGCCGCCCCTCCGGCCACCCCGACCCTGCACCTGCATCCCTGCTAGAAGAGCTGGGCTCGGCCTGGCAGGCCTGGGATGGCGTGGCCAGCACAGCCAGGGGCCAGGGAGGGCCGGGCCAGCTCCCCTGGTGTGTGGGGGGCTGGGCACCCCGAGTGGGGAGAGGGGCTGGCCCTGCGCCAGGCAGGAGGAGCCGAGATGGAGAGCGCTGGCGGACGGCCCTCCGAGGCTGAGGGAGCGGGGCCTCAGCAGACGGCCTCGGCCCCAGCACCCACGGGCCCACAGGAAGAAGGGACAAGCGTCCTCACCGTCCCCTTCATCCACCACGGCCTGGATGGCCACTGGAAACACACCCCGGTCCAGGTCAAAGCTCAGCTGCGGAGAGAGGCAGCAAGAACCGTCAGATTGAGCAGGGAGAGGGCGGGCGCGTGCTGCGCTCCTTGCTGAGGACACTGTCTGCAGCTGGAGGCCCCACACCGAGTCCGGCACGGCGCCCTGCCCTGGAGGGAGGCGGGGCAAGAACCAGAGCCGAGCTCCTGCGCAGGCGCCAGGGAAGGCCCAGGGGTCCGACAGCCAAGAGGGGCCTGGCACGGTTCCCCTTGGGCCAAGGAGGAAAGGAGGCGTCCCAGGGCGAGGGGCCACAAACTGCTGGCCAGGCTCAGCGCGCGCGCCAGAGGGCAGAGGACAAGGCCGGGCAGAGGTCCCCAAACTCAGGAGCAGCCTCACCAGCACGCGCCCCGGGCCCCAGAGCGGGAGCACCCACCTGTCTGCAGCCCTGCAGCCCCCACCCAAGGGGCTGGCCCCCCCACTCACGAGGGCGGACAGGGCCAGAGGCGCCCACGGGGAGTCTGGACAGGGGTGCGCGCGGGAGGGGCCTTTGCGGGGGCTGCCGGCCCCTCCCTCACAGCCAGCCCCCTCCCACCTCTCATGGGGCAACGCAGAGGCCCCGTCACCTGCTCTCCACACCCTGACCACGTGCGCACGGCCAGAGCGGAGCTAGGGCCTGGCCTTCCCTGGCCGGGGCACCCACACCACGCCCGCCTGGCACTCGACAACAGGGCACCCTCCCTCGGGACACCGGAGTGCGGCCAGGGCGCAGACGGCGCGGGGCCACAGGCCTGTGACTGCAGCGCCATGGGACGCCCAGGAAAGCGGCCCCGTGGGCAGACGCCAGACAGAGGCTGCGGCCGGGGAGGTGCAGGCGGGACGCGGGAGGAGGCCGAGGGCGCCAGGCGCCAACGTTGCTGCGGTCGGTGCGAACGTCCCCTGGGCCGGGGTCTCCCAGGCGCAGTTGCACCCCACCACCCCGAGCCAGGAGCCTGCCCCGCCGCGCGGTGTCCGGGAGACCAGCAAGCCAAGGCGCCGCGTTGCAGCCCGGCAGCCACTCCCGGGTTCTGCTTTGACGTGCCCCTCCGTGGCCTGAGCGGCCTCTCCAGGACGAAGGACACTGCCCGGGCCTCCGCCCGCTATGGCCCCACCAGCCCCACCGCCAGGTCAGTGGCACCGGACCTGGGTGGTCGGCGTTCCTGCCGCTCCCCAGCTGCACAGGAAGCAGCGAGCGGCCCGGCCCCACCCCGCCCCGGTGGAGCGAGCTTGGAGAGGGCCCGGCGGGGGCCTACCTCGTCGTCCCTCCACTCCGAGAAGTCGAGCTTGAAGGAGGGCAGGGAGAACTGCTGGCTCACCCCTCTCTTGTAGTGGACGGTCTCCGACTGCAGTGCGGGGCTCCTGGGGCTGTACCTGAGGGCGCAGAGAAGCCGTGAGGCCCGCCCAAGCTGGCCCTGCGCCCCGCCCCACGCACAGCACCTCTGGGCAGCCTCCAGTCTGTGGGCACAGAGCACCTGGGCCTGCACATTGCCCCGGGCCAGCCGGCTGCTCCCTGCCACCCGGGGCTCCCCACTGCGCAGCCGAAGGAGCAAACGCAGCGCGCACGCCTCACCCGCGCCACAGCCGCGGCCGCCGCACCTGCCCTGTCCGGCAGCACGTGCCACGGCCGACAGAGCCCGGCGGCGCCAAGAGGCCTGGGGGTCCAGCGCCCGCCCGTGAGCGCAGCCGGGGGTGCCAGCCCTCGGGGACACCACCAGGGACACGCCCGGCGGGGCAGCTTCCCAAGACCCGGACCTCCAGCTCGCCCGGGGGCGGGTCAGCGAGTCTTCCTGACACTGCGTTTGCACGCCGCGCTTAGAACCCCAGGAAACTGAGAACCGCTGACCGGAACCACCAGAAAACAAATAATAAACACTAAGTAGGAGCGAATGGGTAAAAATCAATCAGGAAGTGGGTGAAGACAGGCCCGAAGAACAAAGGCTAAACCGGGGGCTGGGGCCTCCCTCGGGCTGTCCCAGGAGGGAGCACGGCAGCCGGAGGCCTTGGGGATCCCGCACAGCCCGACTGATGGAGCGCCGCTGTGCGCCTCCTCCAGGCAGGCCTCCAGGAAGGAGCCACTCAGCACTCACAAGAGCCTCGGGGGAGAAGCTCCAGCCACCCCGTTTCCACCTAAGGAAACTGAGGCAAGAGCCATCCCCGGTCGGAACAGGACCCGGCAGGGCCGGGGCTCCAGGGTGAACTGGACCAGCGCTGGCGGCCGCCCTGCCAGCCCGCTGCAGCTGGACCCGAGGCCCCCAGGCCCTCGCTCAGTGAAGTCTCCGCGCGCACAGACGCGAGGGGCCCAGACACTCACACGGCCGCCCCGTTCAGGACCTCCTCCCCTGCCTGGCAGAAGATGGTGACGGCCACGCGGGCGTCGGCGTCGAAGGTGAACTCCAGGCTGTAGAGCGCCCGGGGCTTCTCGCCGTCCTCGCGGGGGCTGTCGGCGTCGTCTTTGTGCCTGCGGGGACGGCGGCCTTCAGGGGCGGAATGGCCCTGCCTTGCGCAGAGCCAGCGCCCGGGCTGCAGTGGGCCTCCACTGCCGCCCGCTCCTGGGCTGGGCCTCCGGGCCGAGGGGCTGTCCCGCAGCAGCACCCGGTCTGCGCACTCAGCACCAGGGCGCCCAGACCCTGCCAGACGCGCTGGGGGCACCACGAGAAGCCTGGCTCAAGGGCCCGTTCCACCGGCGGAGCCCGAGGGCCGCCCGCCCCCGCCCTGCCCGCCACACCGCGGTTACCGCACGAGCCGGAGGGAGTCTTTTCGGATGTTCACCAGGCTCCTCAGCGTCTTCACGGGCTCATGGGGCGCGGGGGCGACGTACGGAAACTGGGAGGGAAAACCCCAAAGCAACCTCGGCTGACGCGGGGTCCCATCCTCCCGCGCCCGCTTCTCGTCCGCCAGCGGCTCCTGCTCCCTGTCTGCACCCCCAGCCCCGGGCCGTGGGTGCCGGCGAGGGAGGGTGAGCGAGCCAAGCGGAACGTGCCCACCGAGCTTCTCTGGCCGCTGCCCCCAGAAGCCACCACGCTGCTCTCTGGCCACAGCGACTCCCCGGGGCCTGGGTCAGAGGCAGACCCTCCTGTGGCCCGCACACCTGCTGGCCGCCCCCAGGGCCCCAGACCGCGGCAGGACCCACAGGCACGCCGCGCAGCCGCTCCGAGCAGCGTGGCCCAGGGTGGCGGCCCGTGCTGAGACCCACCTGGACTGGGCGGTTGCCCAGGAAATTCAGGTCCATGTTCTCCCCAAAGAGGTAGCCCTCAGGGTGGGGGGTGTCGAACTTCTCGCCGCCCATAAAGAAGTGGGGAGCAAAGTAGTTTCCTGGAACAAAAGGAGAGTTTCAGATGAGGAACGGCAGGGAGCACCTGATAGCAGCCCCAGAAAACCTCCCCCGGGGAGGCAGGGCCCCCACCACTTGCTGCCAGCGCCCTCCCCGCCTCCCTGCTCGTCCCCCATCGACGTGACTCCCCGTGGGGGCTGAGCTGGGTCCCCACGAGACAGCCCTGGCCCAGCCCCAGGCCCGGACTCACTGCGGAGCGGGGCCCTCTCCGACATCATCGCCACACCGAGGACAGACCACACTGGGGCTACACCCAGCGACCGACCGCATGTGCAAGAGGGAGGGGACAGGGGGCTGGACCTGAGACAGAGGGGAGGGGGAGCGCTGGGCCAGAGGCTGGGGGATCACCTCACCCATCGCCACCAGGTCTGGAGACAGACCGTGGCCCTGTGGTGTTTCTGGGAAGGGAGGCAGCTCCCGCTCCCCACGCCCTGCCTCGAGAAGCGTCGGCACCGAGACCCTCACCTCTGTGATGACGACAGCAGAGCTGCAGGCGTGCCAGAGCTCCGCAGGGCAGCTCGGTGCCCGGCCTCCCAGCCTTCCCCGGAGCAGAGTCAGCAGACCCCCAGGCAGAGCAGCCGAGGGCCTCCGGGCCAAGCACGGCGCGGGCAGCCCTGGGGCCTGACGGACACACTCAGACGCGCAAGCCCAGCCTCCTCTGAGGCCTGTACCCCGGCATTCCGCACCCTCCTCCTGGGCCTCCACGTGGCTGAGCTCCGCCCACCGCACTGTCACTGGGTCACCCTGCTGTCCCACACGGTGCCTCAGGCCTGGCCCAGGGCCCTGGGCACAGGAAGGCCCTTCCTCTGTGCCCCCAGCAGGAGGCTCTGCGGACCCCACAAGGGCCCCATCTGTCCCCCGGGGCGGGGACGTCCTCACCCCTAGCACCCCGCAGCACCCTAGCACCCCGGCTTCCAGGGGCAAGGGCTGACGGGTACCCTTTTTGAGGTGCTGGGGCCCCAAGCTGCTCCCAACTCCAGTGCGCCCCCAAAGCCAAGGTCACAGCTTGCCGGCCTGCTCAGGCACCCATTCCACGCCGCGGCCAGTGACGTTGCCCCACCTTCCTGGCCGCTGTCAGCCGGCCACCCCGCAGCCCGCCCAGTGGCGCCTACCAATGGCCCACCTGCGTGGTGGTGGAGGCCGCGACCAGGGTGCACAGCATGGGGCCCGTGGCCCGAGAGGCGGTGCCCTTGAGAGGACCCTGCTGAAGCCTGAGCCCCGCCGGGCGAGTCCCCAGCCCTCAGCGGGCAGCCCGGGCGGCCTGTGCACCTACCTCGGTCTGGCCCCCTCCCTGGAGATGTGCCAAACGCTGCGTGTCTACTGCGCCAGTCTCACAGGACTGTCCTCCCCCGCTGCAGACGCCGATGAGGGGCCCCGGCGCCTGACCCGCTGAGAGTCAGACTGGGGTGTCCACGGTGCTTCCTTGGGCGCACTGGCTAGGGCAGGTCACCAGCAGGATCACCAGTGTACCCCGGATCTCAGCCAGCAGGAGCCCCACAGGAGGAGAGAGGGGTGCCCCCCACACCAGGCCCTCCTTGCCTTGAGCAGGGCGGGCTGGCAGGTCAGCCCCTGACCGCGTGGCCGCTCTGGGCGACAGTCCCAGTCCCTGGGCTCAGGCACCCCTCAGAATCGAGTGCAGGTGTGGCTGCTGCCCGTCCAGCCCGGCGAGCAGGTCACCCAGCACGGCCTAGGAAACACCCGGACCGGAACCGGGTTTCAGTCCCCGGCTGGTCGCGGTACCGCCCCAGGGAGGGGGGGAGAAGGAAAGGACGGGGTGGGGGCGGCTCGCTGCGCTGCACAAGACACTTCAGTCCACGCAGCCCGGGCGGCCGGCAGCGGCCCCTGCTGTCTGCAGGTCTGGCCAAGGCAGGGCCGGAGCGGCCCCGTCCCCGGGGTGCTGGTCTCAGGACCCCTCCCAGGCGGGCACCCAGAGGCCCACAGCCCAGGACAGAGGGTGCTCCCGGGGCCCCCACGTCTCATCTCCCCTGCTGGCTCCTCCATGGCCACCTTGGGGGTGGGGTCCTCCTCAGCTCATGCCCTTCTCTGGGACTGCCCCACCCCGCAGTCCACACCGGTGGGCTGGGCCAATGCCCCATGCCCCCTCTCCTGAGGAACCCACAGGCCCAGAGGCCCTGCCCCGGGGCTGGCTGGGCAGCCGGCTTCACGTAGGTCCAGCAGCCGGGCGCAGGGCCAGTGGGCGTGGGGCCTGCGTTCCCTCGGCTCCCACTTCCTGGTCTGGCGCTTGGGTTCCGGAGACACCCCGGCTTCCAGCACAGCCCACTTCTCACCTAAGCAGTCTCCACAACCCTGGATCCCCACCCCCAACCCCAGTCCCCCATCCCCCTCCCCCCACCCCCCGCGACAGGAGTTGCACTGGGGCCTTGTGAGGGCAGGACGCCCAGGAGGGACGAGGCGTACAGACCGGGGCGGCTCGGTGGCGGCAGGGAAAGGCGCGGTGAAAGCGCAGGTGCTGCTGGCGGCAGGAGGACAGGCCCCGGGCAGCACCAGCTGGGCCTGCCGGGCGCCCCGAACTGCTCCCCGCCCCGGGGTGAGCCGCTGGCCCTGGCCCCCCGCCCCAGGCACGGCCGAAACTGGGGGCTGACGGGCGCCCAGGCCCGGACCCACGTGAGCGGGGGCTCCCCCCGCCCAAGCCACTCTGGACACCAGCAGCGGCGCCGACACCCAGTGCAGGCCTGCACCATGGCCTCCACGGCAAGCCCAGGAGCTTTCGTGCTTCTGACCAGCCAGCTCCACCCAGGGCCTCCCGTGACTCGGCCTCGGGTCCCCTCCACGGGTGGCCGCCTTGAGCCACTGCCACAAGGACCCGAGAGCACAAGTCAGCAGCCGCTGACCGCAGGCACGTGGGCCAGGGCCAGGCGAGCTGACGGGGAGGCCCGCTGGTTCCCCAACTCGGAAGCTCCCTTTGAGGCTTTTATGGGGCTGCGGGACACAGGAAGGGGATGAGCTCCCCGGCCCCGGAACTCCACCGCAGGCCCTCTACCCTGCTGGAGGTCAGGTGGGGCTAAAGCCCCGTCCCCAGACCGGTCTCCCAGCAGCCAGCTGCCCCCTCAGCTGCTTCCAAAGGCGCCCTCCACCCACCTCCCGCGAGGGCGCATCGAGGCTCTGGGGCTGCAGCCAGGACGCGGGTGTGAAGCAGGCTGGTCACGAGAGCCCTGCCGCAAGGCCGCGTCACGGGGCAGCTCCAGCCTCACCAGGAGCCTGGGGCCGACGGCACAGAGAGTGGGTGCCGGGCACCACGGGTCTGCGTGCCCCAAAGTGGCCACGGGGGCTGCATTCCATGCGCCCCACCATGATACAAAATGGAGAAAATGGACCCAGAGAAATGAGACTCACAGGAACCAGAGCCAGACATGTGGCGGCAGCAGCCCGGCCAGCAGAGGGCACGCGGAGGCTGCACGGGCACCACAGGCGCCCGCAGGCGCAGAGGCACAGCGTGGCCCCGCTTGGCCCCAAGCTCACGGCATGTCTACGTGGGGTCGAGTGTAGTGCGTGCACACACATACGTGCGACGCGCATCTGTGTGGCGGGTCCGTCGCAGCGCTGCGCGCAGCGTGACCCTCCTTTTCACTCCCGCCCCTTCTGGTAACAGAAGGACACACCTTGCAGGGTCTCACACACACGCACACAAGCACATGTGCATGATCACACGAGGCAGGTACATGAACGAACCTTGGCAATCGTCACCTTGCAACACGCAGTGCACAGAGCACGCCGCGCATGTCCAGGCCACACGCACCGCGTGTCCGTGCGCGTCTGTGTAGCCGCCGCAGCTCACAGGCAGCTGAGACAGTCAGGCTGTGTTAGAAGCCTCAAAAACACCAGCACCCAGCGACCCTCGTCCTCCTGATGTGGCTAGCAAAACTGAAGACCTGGAAGAACCGCCTTCTACAGTCCAGTCCAGGGCACCCCTAAGATCGTCTCCAACCACACGCTGGCCCCCAGGGCGCCCTAGGGGACAGCTGGGGACTTACTGAGTGGCTGAGGGGCAGGAGGCAGAGGACAGGCGGGCGCACGGGGTCGCTGCGGCGGCAGCAGGTTAGGGCCACCCCAGGTGCCAGCACCCACGGGTCGGTTGTGCTGACAGGTGCCCGGGGATGGAGCCGGAAACCAGCTCGTCCTGACCGCTGCGCAGGCTGGACACGCAGAGCCCGAAAGCAGGCTGAGAAGGCCTGGTCTGCGGCTCTGTCCAAACGCACAGGAAAGGGACAGGAAGCTGTGGTCCAGGTGACAGGAGGTGCCACCTAAGCCTTCTGGGACTGCTGCACGCCCCCGCCAGCTGCGACGAGGTCTGAGCGGGTCACCTAACCACCTGGTCACGTCGCCACAGCAGCTGCCACGTGGCAGCGTCTCAGGTGGCAGGCACCGGTCTGGGCACCACACCGTGTGGCCCCGTTTCACAGATGAGAGAACGGTGACCCGGGGCTAAGCCATTCGCCAAAGGTCACTTGGTCAAAGACAGGCTGGAAGAGCATCAAATGGAAGAGCACCGCGCTGTGGGGCTTCCGCGGCCACTGCAGCTCGAGTTCCATCCCCGGTCAGGGAGGGACCCCAGGGTGCAGCAGACCTCTCCTGCCTCCCGCTGCCCCCTCAGCAGTGTGTTTCAGTCTATCTGCCTGTTCTGCTCCCCGCTCTGTCTCTGGTGACTCCTCTCACCCCCACACATCTCTGGCCTGTACCCAGCTCTTGGATGCATTAAAAGAAAAAAGGAGGATGACTTCAGACAACTGCTCCGTCAGGTCTGGTTTCTCAGGGGATCCCCACCTGGCGCGCTGCCTGCCCTTGGCCCAGGACACAGCCCACACGAGTACTCCCCGCCAGCAGGCAGCAGCGCCACCCAGCCCTGCCGGCATCTCCGCCTGCCCCCTAAGCACACACTCTCTGCTCCCCTATTTCCAGCAGTCCCAGACACTCCCCTTCTTTCACCTTCCAAAATCAGGGAGGACCCTTCTCACACTCGAGTGGGCAGTGGGTTTCAAACGGCAGTTCCTAGGTCCCAGCAGGCCCCGCAGGCCTGAGGCAGGGCCTGGCAAAGGCATGTCTCACACCTCCCTATGCCAGAGCCCGCTCACCCCGACCAGCAGCCTGGGGGGTGTGCCCAAGGCCGACTGTGAGGCTCAGAATCACAGATGCGATGGACCAGACGCCAAAGCTGCGGCTGGGGCCAGATGCTGGGACCTCCAAGTCCCTGTGGTGCACAGACTCTCCTCCTCTCCTCTCCAGGGTAAGTGGGATGGAGCACCAGGAGCCGAGGAAAGCCCCCGTGTGGCCACGCTGAACCTCAGAGGCAGCAGGACAGAGTGGGAACAACTGGTCTGTGCACTGGCCTCCCGGTCCTGAATCCTGGACCCGGATGTGCTTACATCCAGCTGAGACCCAGGAAGTCCCTTCCTTCCTGGTGGCTCGGGTTTCAGTCACAAAAAAGGAGACTAGGGAGCCCAGTGGGCCCCCTCAAATATGCTTCCGTTTCCCTGCCTCTCCCCATGGATAATAACCCACCTCTCGTTCCCGCCCACTTTCCCAGCCCACCCACTGCCACGCGCCACGGCACAGGAGCCCTAAGTTTCTGCCTGCAGGGAGTGGGGTGTCCACAAGCACTGCCCAGTCTTCTCGCCAGGCCACCAAAGGCAGTTAAAAGCGGCGACGGGGTGATGTCAATCCTTACAATGACCACTTTGTAAGCAAAAGCGCCGGGGACGGCGCCAAGTCGCCAGCGTCTTGCCCCGAACCTCACCCGCCCGGAGGTGGCTACTGAGCGTCTCCCCCGGGTGCAGGCGGGCGAGCTGGGGCGCACAGCCGCAAAGGGGCCGCCCCAAGGTCAGCAGCCGTTCGGGGCCGCACCCACACCCACACCAGGGGTTCGGGCCCAGGGCGCGCGGAGCTTCCGGCCGGGAGGCCCGAGCAGCCGCCGCCCCCGGCCCGCGGCGAGCCCCGCACCCGCCTCCAGGCCCGCGCCCGGCCGCGCGCTCACCGGACTTCGGGGGGTAGCGATAGGCCGAGTTCGCCTGGATGTCGATGTCCTCCACGCCCGCGATGCGGCGGCTCAGGATGGAGCCCATCGTGCGCAGCGGCCGCGGCGGGCCGGGCCGGGCAGAATCAGGACGGGGCGGCGGCGTCCTCACGCGGACATGCCCGGACCAGGCCGCACGGACGCTGCCCACGGCCACCAGCGTCTCGGCTGCGAGCCCCCACCCCCGGCTCGGCCCCGGGCCCGACGCCACGGCGGCCCTCCGCCCCGGCCCGAGGCTCCTCGGGAAATGGAGTCCCGGGCCGCCAGGCGCCGGCGTGGGAAACACGCCCCGGAACTACATTTCCCAGGGAGCACCGCGCCCGGGCCGCCAAGGTTGTTGACAGGCGCTCCGGGACACACCAAGCGCCCGCAGTCGGGGGGGGTTTCGACGACCGCGCCGCCGGCCCTTCCTCCGCGCCCCAGGCGCGCACCGACGCCGTCGCGCCGTAGCTGCCCAGGAGCACGTCCACAGGTAGCGCTTCGGGGCACCGGCGCCTCCCACGTACCCGTGCTCCGAGCTCTCTGAGCCGCCGCGGCTCTCCGCTTGCGTCCAGGCTCATCTCGCGCCCCGCCAGCAGAGGGCGCCCCCTTACCTGGACCCTGGCTCACCTGGAGCGGCCAGACTCCATCTTGCAGCCCGCCCACAGAGGGTAGACCTGCCCTTCTGCAGACGCGAGAATTGAGGCAGAAAGAGGGGGTCGCACAGGAGCCACTGGGGCCACGCCGCAGAGCCAGCACCGAACCCTCGAAGGTTGTGGTGGACCTACGCGGCTCTGACGCACAGACACACCGGAACACAAGCAGGCCGAGTGGGGGCCTGCCTCTCCCCGCTTTTCAGTCCAAGACCTGGGTTTATTATTATTATTTTTTTTAGATTTATTTACTGATGCACACAAGAGCTGGGGTACAGGACAGAGCTGCGGGAGGTGAGTGAGAAGATTCACCAGAGACAGAGCAGGGAGCAGAACAGGCAGATCGACCGAAACACACTGCTGAGGGGAGCAGCGGGGAGGCAGGAGAGGTCTGCTGCGCCATGCGGGTCCCCTCCCTGCCCGGGGATCGAACGCGTGCTGCAGTGCAGCGGATGCTTCACAGTGCTGCGCTCAACCCACTGCGCCACCAGGGAGGCCCAGAACTGGGATTCTGAGAAGAAAATGACTGCCCGAGTGAAGCCTGCCATGCCAAGAAGGCACCCAGGGAAGGGCCGGCAGCCACAGGCTGAGTCCCAAAACACAACTGTAGCTCAGTTCAGACTGAAATGAGCCCTACACCTTCCCACAGGCCAGAACTGAGGGAACAACCTCCCTCCTGTTGGGGAGCTGGGAAGCCAAAAGGAATAAAATGTTTCTTTATTCATAACCCAAGGCAAGGTCTTGGGGAATCCTGATTAAATCCCTCTGCCCCACAGCTAAAGCCCCCAACCACCGAGCACCTACTACAGGCTGGGCATTGCCGGAGGGCTTTGCAACGTTCTCATTTCATCCTGTGATGTAACTTTTGTTTCATTTCCATTTTACAGAAGAAGGAAGTAAGGCTGGGAGGGCTGAAGCGCCCCACTCAGCCTGCACAGTAGGTAAGTGAAGCTGTAATCTGGACAAGCCACTCCTCTCCTACTGCACACTCCCTGCGCCCTGAGGAGGGGCTGAGGCTGCATGCCAGCTTTCTTCCTCCTGTGCCTAGATGAGCCTGAAGACACCCCCACCCGCTGTGGTCTTTCTTTTCTTATTTTAAATGTCTCTCTGTTGACTCACATAACACTTGTATAGCTACATACATACACAGCCTAACACTGCATTCAATTAACCAGCCTCCCTGTTCGGGAGGACGAGAACTGAAGCCCCTGCTGCTTCCACCGAAGCACAACCCTCAGAGTGTGGCCCCCCTATGGACCCTGGTCTGGGCAGCCGTTCCCACAGGCTGGATGTTTGATTCATTAAACATTCCTCTTCATAGAGCTTTGGGATTAAGGTCTCGTGTTCTGTGCTTATCCATGCCCTACTGGGAGGCAAGCCCTTTCTGATTCTGTACTAGTTCTAGTATAAACAACTTGCCTGATTCGTTTATTTATTCAGCAAATATTTATCATGCAGCTACTATGTGACAGGCAATGAGCTAAGCAACCAGCCAGACAACAGGGATCAACAGGGTGGAAGGCCAGACACAGGGCACGCAGGCTAGGGAGGAGAAAGACACTAGAAGGGTTACCCAGTATGTAAATTTAGAGCGTAGTAGGGACTGGACAGGTGCCCTGAAATAATATGAAGCAACTCCTACTGATAGGGCACTCAGAGGCCGCTTCTCAGAAGGTGACAGTTAAGCCAGGACCTGAAATACAGCCAACCACACAAACTCTAAGGGGGAGGTTAAAGCAGATTCCAGGAGCGTATGCACAAAGGCCCTGAGGCAGCAAGCGGCAGTGGTCAGGCCTCCAGACCCCCCAGTCAGCCAGCACTGGGGCCCTTGGAACACAAAGCCCCGAGAAACATTTTGTGGCCTCCTGATGCAAGTCCCTGAAGTCTAGACTTCTCGTATCTCCTGAGGGGACAGAAGCCTCACCTGTTCTTTCTTGTGCCCCCAGAGCCTGCACCCAGCAGTTGTCTGATAAACACTCAACATCTGCAGCATGATTAAAGGAGATGGGCATGAGGCAACGGGGTGTAGAGGTTGGGGGGTGCAGAACTCTAGGCCGTCCCTCCCTCTGCCTGGACCTCAGGTAAGAAGAGGATGCTACCAGAAATGGCATTTCCTCCCTCCCCCATGTACTGGCTGGGGCTGTCAGGCTCCATGAGGGCCTGCTAAGAAATCCAAAGTCCACTCTCCCATCAGACTGATCCCAGCTGAAAACTGGTTGTTTTTTCCTTTCTCTGCTGCCTTGGGGGAAGTAAGTCATCCAGCCCTGTGGGCCAGCGGGTGACTTTTGCCCCTGCCGGTTCCCTCTGACCCACCCAGCCAGCCACAAAGTCTAGAGGAGCGCCTTCTCAGTTGGGCGAGCCTGGGCAGGTACCAGAGCGGTACCTGCCAGAGGGCGGGAGGGATAAAGGTACGTCCTTCCTCCTAGAGCAAGGAAAGGCCCCTAGGCCCTGCCAGGTCAGCACCGTCCTCGGCAACACCCTGGCAACCTACTGGGTGCCAGCGCTTCTCCCCTGGCAAGCACGTGAGAGTTCTCAGGTCCAGCCTCAGTGTTCTCGTCTAAAATGGAGCTGGAGCTCCCTATGGCAGGCCAGACCGAAGTGTTGGAAACGATGTGTGCGCAGTGCCTCACGGGCATCCCACACGGCAGTTCTGGAGGAGCTCCTGGCTCCTCGCTCTGACCCTGGCTTTACCCACGAGGACGCTAAAGCTCTGAGCCAGAAGACCTTGCTCAGCCTCGGTCATTAAGTGGCTGAGTCAAGACAGCCCCTCCTGTCTGCCTCCGCCACCTGCTCTCAGCCCACTGGTTGCTGTCCCAGCGTGACCCTGGGAGCAGGGACCCTTCAGGCTGCCCACCCGCGGTGAGTGGTTCCCCTGCTCACTCACCCCGTGCTGCATGAAGGTGAGAGGCCCTTCTTGGGAAGAGCGGTCTAGAGCACCACCAGGCTTTGCCAGAAATTATACATGAGTGAGTCCAAACGGCTGAAATGACATCCGAACATGTTCCCCAAGCGGATGAGTGACTTCTGCCGGGTTCAGGTGCACGTCCACCCAGCCGCAGACAGTGCTCTTCCTGCCAAGGGCCGAGACCTCCCAACCCTAGTCCTCAGAGGCCCTTGAGCATGCCCACTGCAGGAGATTCGTCCTCCCAGCTACCCGGCCTCCAGCCTCCCACCCCACCACAACCCTGGGCCTATCAGACCCTGTCCCCCAGTCCCCATTATCCTCCCATAGCATAGCGGCCCGTGAAGGGGTCGGTCCAGGAAGGTTCCACAGACAGCAATGCCGGCCGCCCCATCCTGTTTGGGCCAGTTCCCTCCATTGAGTGCACTTCTGTGGGCAAGGCGCTGACTCCCGGGAGCCAGACAGCCCAGATCACCCAATTCCGCCTCCCACCATCGGGTCCCCACATGACTCATGCAGTGATCCGACCTATTAAAACCCCTCAACGACCTTTAGCCTATCGCCGGGGACTACGGCTGCGTCCTGAGGCTACTCCCCACACCCCACACCCACGCAATTCGGCGGGTCCTCAGGACTTGGACTCGGGCTCCCAAAGCCCCGGCGCCGGCCTGCCTCCCGGCCGGCTCCAGCAGAGTAAAGGCCCTGTGAACGGCTGCTCGGCCCATGAAGTCAGGGCCCGAGGAGCTCGAGGAAGAGGCCAAGGTCATTCAGAGCGACGGTGACTACCAGACCTTTGCCCCGACCCTCCCCGCCCCGTGCGGTCCCGAGCCCGCCAGGTCCCGCACGCCCGACCCGCGACGCCAACCGGAAGCGGCGCGTGCGGGGCTGTAAACACGCCCCACCCCCCGCGCTCACCGGCCCCGCCCCCGTCCGCCACGTGACGCGTCCCGCGTCCACCCCGACCCAGCACCCGCCCCCGCCGGCGCCTCATTGGGCAACCAGCTTTGTTTACCTTATATGGCCAGGTCCTAACACTCCGCGGCCAGCCATTGGCCGAGATGCGGCCTCACTCAGTTGACGTCACTCGGAACGGAACGATGCAAATAAACCGGGGCATTCTGGGACTGGGAGTTCGGAGCCGCCCCGGCGCTGGCTCCGCGCGGTCCTGGCGCCCGCACGTTGAGGGCCGAGGTTTCCGGGGATTTGTGCGTGGGAAAGTGGGTGCCTGGAAGCCGCGGGCCCCCCAGGCACCGCCAGGGGCCGGCCTGGCCTTTCTGCCCAGGCGCCTTCCCTGTCCCTGGTTTTCGTCCGGGCCGCCGTGTACTGCCCGAGCGCCGGGCAGGGAGACCCGCTCCAGTGGGTGTGCGAGGTTGTGCTGAGCGCCGGGGCGCCCAGGAAGGCTTCCTGGAGGCCGGGCCCGGCGTCGCGCCCCGACGGGCAGGCCCATTCATTCACTGGCCTCCCTGGCGCCGCCAGGCGTTCGGGGCCCGCGCTTCGCGCCGCCGGGGGTGCCAAAGTTCTTAGGACCCTCCCCACGGGCGCGCCCGCTCAGCTTCGAGGATGTCGACCCCGGCCGTGCCCGGGGAGGGGTGCGGGGTCCTCGGGGCGGCGGCCGGGCCCGCACCCCGGAGGGCCCGGAGCCCGACGCCCGCCAGCCCGGCGCCGCCCCGCAGCCCCGTCCGCGCGCGGCGGAAGCGGCGGGACTACAAGTCCCAGACGCCCCCGCGGCCCGCCAGGCGAGGCTCGGTGAGTCAGAGCCGCACAGTAAATATTTGTATTAGCCGAGCCGGCTCGCTAATGGTGGACGCGTGAGGCGGAGGAGCGCGGCGGGCGGGCGGCCGGGGCGGCGGGCGGCGGCGCCATGTCCGTGAACATGGACGAGCTCAAGCACCAGGTCATGATCAACCAGTTCGTGCTGACGGCGGGCTGCGCGGCCGACCAGGCGAAGCAGCTGCTGCAGGCGGCCCACTGGCAGTTCGAGGTGCGCGGCCGGCCCGGGGGCGGGTGTCCGTTCCGCGTGGCGGCGCGGGCCGCGGGCGTGCGCCGGCCGGTGCGGACACGTGCGGGCTGCGCGCCCGCCGGGGCCCGCGCGCTCGGCCCGAGGTCCGGCGGGTCGCGCGCCTGGGTGTCGGGGCCCGGCGCGCACACGCGGGATGCGGGTCGGGCCCGGCGGGCGGCCGCGGCAACGCTGCGGGGCCCCGAATTCCCGCCCCGGCCCCCGGCGGCTGGATGGGGAGTCCCCCCTCTTTTGTTCGGGTAACGGCCGGGGTGGGGCGGCGGCGCGGCCCGAACGGACCGGCGGCCGGAAGGAGCACGCCCCAGGTCTGGGCCGAGCCGGGCCCGCGCCGCCCCCACCTCCGGAGCGGCGGAGTGTGGGGGCCGCAGGGGCGGCGTGCCGGTGGGCAGCGGGTGGCGCGCGTGTCCACGTACATGTGCATTTGTATTTACGCACGCGCCACGCTACGTGTGGGCATGTTGGCGTGTGTGTAAACACGCAGTCCACCCGGGGCGCGGGGGTGGGGGTGTGCGCCGTGTCCACGCTCGTCGGGCTGTTGCAGATGGTGCTCTGCGTGCGCACGCGAGTGTGCGGGAGGCGTGTTGGAGCCCCGCGCACGGCGCCTGTGTGCATCTGCGTTCCACAGGTGTATCTGGTGCCCGCTTCAGCGCGCGGCCGACGCCCCGGGGCTTTCAGCCGGCGGGGTGAGAGGGGGGTGGGGGGGCGCTGCCCTTCTGGCTCCCACCCCCTGCCTCCCGACCCACAGATGCCCAGTGCCAGGGGGGTCTGTGCTGGCAGGAGGCCATCTAGCCTCCCTCACGCCAAAGCCCGGAAGCACCCCAGGGTGCGGATCTGGCCAGAACCCCTTGAGCTCCACCCCTTAAAAATGTAAGGTCGCTGTCCCCATCCGTTGGCGCCCAGTATCTGAGCCCAGTTGTGACCCAAGAACCTTGTTTCTTGAGGGGGAGCCTTCCCAGGAAGGGCGTTTGGGTCTGCAGGGGGTCCCCGGCTCTGGGGCTCAGCTTTCTGGAGGTGGGATAGAGTTGGAGAGGCAGTGGCCTATCCACCCAGTGGAACTTCCTGAGTCTTAGGGAGGCTACTGTGACTCTCTGGGCAGGCCGTCCCCTCCTCCTGGCCGACCCTGGGGTTTGTGAGCTGACCTCTAAGCATTGACACCCCCCTTTCCCCAGGCCCAGCAGCCCCGCCCTGCAGGAAGCTCCCTAATCAGCCTGTTGGTCTCAAGGACTGGATGTGGCAAAACTTGCAAAACCACATTCATGGCAGTTTGCGAGTCTCCATGTGCAGCATGCGTTGCTGCCCCTGCCTGGGCTGGGCAGGCAGGTGGCTGGAGCCGGAGCCGCCCTGCCTACCCCTGCCCGCTGGGCCTGGCACCCGCTGAGCGGTCACTCTGGCAGCCCCGGTTGGCTGGCCCCATCACAGGAGTTGACTGTAGCTCTGAGGGTTGAAATACCTGGGGAGAAACTGTCCCTGGAGGGACGGAGCAAACTGCAAACTGTGGGCTCTGGTGACCCCAAAGATAGGAGCTCTGTGCTTCCCAAGTGTCTTTTGCCAGTCATAAAGTGAGGGGTAATACTAGGGAGGTTCTCTTAAGGTAAAAATTAGTCATGAACCCCAAACCTTAGGTCTCTGCTTGAGGGGTTCCTCATGGCCAACCTGCCTCCTGTGCGTCCCCCCACCCTGATGGGCAGCACACACCGGCTGAGGGCTCACCCAGGCAGGCTGTTTTTGGTCAGATTCTCTGAGTCAGGTGTTAATGGGGACAGAAGGTTGGGGGGGACCTGTGTGCTTTAGGGGGTGGGGCAGACAGAAGCAGATTCACCTGTGTGAGTCCTCACAGGTGGCCTTTGGAATTGCAGTGGGTGGAGGAGGGACAGCTTGGGGGTGTTCCCTGGGGATCCTGGAATGGAACTGGGTCATTAGGAGGCCTTAAGAGACCAGCACCCCCAATCCCGACCCCACCCCCATCTCCCCATCAGGAAATTTGCAGAATAATTCATTTGGACTTGCTTTAAGAAAAAAACCAGCCAGCCGGCTGCCCCCGGCCCCAGCCTGACTGGGGTATACTTGGGCAGGACATCAGCTTCGGCTGGTTGTAGTGTAGATGGCGAGCCTGAGGGGGGCGCTGGCCAGCAGAAAGGGGGTGGGGGGAGCAGGGTAAAGGGCTGGGGCCCCTCAGACTTGCCCCCCCACCTGGCGCTGTTGCTAGAGCCTTGGACGCCCTGACTTTGCTCAGAGTCCCTCCTGCAGGGACCTGAGCCAGCATGTCCTTGGGGGCTCCTGGGGACCTCTTTAGAGTTCCTCCCCTGGGGTCCCCTCTCCCCTTGACCCCCAAGAACTCCACCTGCTCTGCCGCCATGGGAACTTTCTGGGGGAAGCTCAGACTAACAGAGTGCGAAGCCCAGACCAGCCTCCTGGACTCAGGGTCTCCCAGGGTGGGCCCCGAGGCCCTGCTGTGCGTGAGCGTGGCCTGGAAGCGGCCTGCTGTTGTCCCCTGCGAGCCCCAGGCCCAGGCAGGCAGGGCTCCCCGGTCAGCCAAGGAGAGGGCGGGTGGTCACAGTCTGGGACACTTGCTCCCCATCCCATTGGTAACAGCAGGGCCAGCATCTCCCAAAGCAGAGGCTGAGGCCCGTGGGCAGAGCAGGTGTGGCCTGTCCCTGGGCCGTGGTGACCCCTGCGGCGCCTCAGGGCCTTCACTGCCCACCACGCCCCTCGCCCCGCCCGCCGGTACTCCTCAAGGGTCCTGGCGAGGCGCCACCAAGACCGTCCACACCACTGGTGCCAGGGCCAGCCTGGGTCCTGAGGGTAAACGGGTGCGTTTTTCCCAGCAGACGGCCCTCAGCGCCTTTTTCCAAGAGACCAACATCCCCTACAGCCACCACCACCACCAGATGGTAAGTGTCCCCTGGCGTCCCAGGGCGGAGGCTGGGGGTGCGAGGCTGGGCCCATGCCCCCGAGTGGGGCGCCGGTGCGTGCTGGTCAGCAGGCTCAGTGGGCCCCGGCTGCCTGGGGCCATCCCAGAGGACCTGGGAGCAGCACACCGGGCTGCTGGTATGGTGCTGTGGGGAGGCCTTGCAGCTGGCCAGTTGGAGGGCCCGGCCTCTGGCACCAGACAGTTGCCTTGAGTCCCGAGGTACTGCGCACAGCTGCCCACTGCCCGTGACCTCTTGGGGGCCAACCCTCCCAGAAAGGGGCGCTCACCCTCCCTCTGTGTTCTTCCCGACAGATGTGCACTCCCGCCAACACCCCCGCCACACCCCCCAACTTCCCCGACGCCCTCACCATGTTCTCCCGACTCAAGGCCTCGGAGAGCTTCCACAGCGGCAGCCCGATGGCGGCCACCGCCACGTCGCCCCCGCCGCACTTACCCCACGCGGCCGCTGGCAGCTTCGCAGCGCCCAGCTGGCCCGCCGCGGCCTCGCCCCCCGGGGGCCCACCGTCCCACCAGCCTCCGCAGCCGCCCCTGTGGACTCCGGCGCCACCCTCCCCAGCGTCAGACTGGCCGCCCCTGGCCCCCCAGCAGGCCGCCTCAGAACCGAGGGCCCACCCGGCCATGGAGGCTGAGAGATAAGGGAGGCCCCTCCCCCTCCCGGAGGCCAGGCCCCCTGGGGCGGGGGAGCGGACCCTGCGGCCCCTGCACCCTCCCGTCGCAGCCTCGTCCCTAGCCTCGCGAGAGCCCGAGCCCGGCCGGCCCTCATGGCTGCGGCCGCGGCCGGTGCCGGGACGACTCCGAGACCAGCCGGCCTTCCGAGGACTCGTGCTCGCCGCGGAGATCGTGGGCGGCCGGCCGGGCCGGGCCGGGCCAGGCCAGGCCACGCCCTGGGAGCGCAGAGCCCTGTCGCATGTGCGCGTCGCTGTGTCCGTGTATTTATACGTCTGTCGCTCTTCGAGCAGCGGCCCAGGCGTGGGGCAGCTGGACTTGCATGTGAGCGTGAGCCCCGCCCGCCGGCGCCCGCGGGCCCTGCGCCCGCGCCCCCTGCCGCCAGCCCGCTGTCCTGCGGAGGGAAGGATGGTGGGCGCTCCAGGACGCCCCTCCCCCTGCCTGCCTGCCGGCCGCCTGCATGCCTCCCCGGCGCCGGGGTGCCCTGCCCGTTTCTTCCCCCTCGAACAAAGGAAAAGAAAGACCCAAACCACCACCAGGCTCTGTGGTCTTGCCTCTGGTCCTGCGCTTTGCTGCCAGGTGCTTCCCTGTGGAGGGAGGGCGAGGCCACACCGCCCCACCTGTCTGCACCACGTCACTTCCAGTCTCCTGCCCATCGGAAGCGCTTCCCTCCAGTTGGCTTCGGCCAGTGCTCCCAGCAGCCCACCTCCATCTGCCCCCTTCCCTCTGGCCGTGCTGCAGACGGGCCCTGGGCGTGGTGGTCAGCCTGCCCGTTTCAGGCTCCGTGTCTGGCCAGGGAGACCCCCCCGGGGCCCAGTTCTGCCTGGGGGGGACGCCCCTGGAGAGGCCCCAGGTCGTGGTGCCAGGCGGCGCAGGCACAGACGCAGAGCCGGCGGGCTGGTGACTGACTGCGCCAGGCCTGGGCAGAGCAGAGGCGCACCGGTAGGGGTGCACCAGGGCTCCCTGGAGCAGCCTGCGCGCCCACCGCCCCAGCAGGGCAGAGGGTCCAGACCTGCTACTGCTCAGGTCACCCTCGCTCCCTCTAGGACGCCCGCCTGAGGGCCCCGGCGAGGAGAGCCCCTTGGAGGTGCTTGGCTCTGTGCAGAGCCCCAGGCTGAGGCCGGGCTCTGGGAGCAGGGCCTGACTGGCCGAGTGCTCACGGCGGCCCGGACAGCCCTCAACTGTCATGAGTGACGTCCTCCCTCGAATGCCAGCGGGGTGCGAGGTGGAGCGCAGGCTGAGGAAGGTGCACCCTTGGCCTCCTGAGCCTTCACCAAGCGTCCTCGGCTGTGAAGGCGTTCTTGGGGCGTCTCCCAGTCCGGCGTTGGGAGATGAGCTAGGCAGGGTGCCGGGTCGCCCGCTGTGGGGGCGGCGCACCCGAGCACTGCCAGCGGGGCGTCACGGGGTCGCTGTCTCGGGCCCCGGCGCCGGCACATTGGAGGTGAGCCACTGCTGACGTGGGTGGGGGTCCCGTGCAGTGGCACGGCTGCAAGGTGCAGTAGCACCCCAAGTTGTGACAAAATGGGAACCTAGCTAAATGCCCCCTGGCCCCCCACCCTTCTGGCCCCGGGCTTCTCACCCTGGGCTCCCCCCAGATCCTTGGCCCCAGGACCTAGGGCGGGGGCCAGCAGGGAGGCAGGATGGTGGGACCCTGGACACCCCAGGCTGCGGGTGGACCTGCGGGTGCACCGGAGCCTTCCGCAGCACCGGAAGGGCCAGCCCTGCCCACTGCAGGTCCGAACTTGCGGAGGAGCAGCTTCAGGTAGCCCCGCACACACCCTCCACTTGGCTGGGACACCAGACTTGGGGTGCCCAAGTTTAGGGAGCACAGTGCCCCCTGTGTGCCTGAGGGCCCTGTTCAGGAGGAGGGCTCAGGAATCAGCTTTATCGGGGCCCCGGGCGAGGTTGGAGCCGGCAGCAGGCTGGGCCAGGGGCCGGGGCGTCCCAGCAGCAGACGCCAGCCAGGAGTGGGGAAGCCCTGGCCTGCAGCGCTCGGCAAGAGGGGCCCAGACAGCTGGGGGGAGCCCGAGCTTGAGCGTGACACGGGCCTGCCCGACCAGGAAACAAGCCAAAGGGTGCTGCAGCCGGGGTCTGTGGGCCCTGGTGCCAGGGGGCCGGCCCGGGCGCCGCTTCTGCGGGTCGCGTGTCGGCTGGGGTGAAGGCAGGTGCCCGGGTGGGGGGGTGCCCTCCAGTCCGTGTCGGAGGCCGCTGGCCGGCCTGCCTGCTTGGGCAGCGCTTCGTGGCTTTGACTCGTCTGCAACGTCGTGGTCCCATTCCGCGGAAAGCGTGTTCTGGTTTACACTGGAGGGGCGCGCTCTGGGCCAGGGCTCCGCAGCAGCTCTGGAAGGGCCTGTCGTCCCTCCCGCCAGGCGGTCCTGGCCCTGGCTGCCGAGTGTCCCCGAGGCCGCCTGGGGTCCTCAGGAACACACTGCGCTGGGGCCTGCTGGGCTGCATGCCCCGAGGGGCTTTGCAGTAGCTGGCGCCAGGACAGACAGCTGACAGGCGGCTCCTGGTGGGGGAGACCTGAGCTGGCCGGAGGGGTCCTTCGAGGCCAGGCCGCGTCCCACCCCACTGGGTGCTTGGCCATGGCTGGAGTCCCGGAGCAGGTCAGGCGAGCCTTGAGCAGACGCGCTCCTGGGCAGGGGCTCTGCTGGGCGAGGGCCACTTCCAGGTGGCCAGGGCCTTGTTGGTGTCCACCAGGTGGAGCAGCTCCCGCCTGGGGCGCAACCGCTGCTGGCACCTCCTTCCCTGGGCCCAGGAGACCACGGGGGGGGGGGGCGGGGCGAGCGCTGCAGGTCGTGCGGGCCTGGGGGTCTCTGCCTGCGCCCCCACGCGGGAGCCCGGTCCAGCCAGCCATGCGGGGGCCAGGGGGCCGGTGTGCCGACTCTGTCCCGAGGAGGGCCCCTGCAGCGCTGCGCTTCCCCTTTCTGCTGGCGCCTGCTCCTGGAGGTCAGCTCACTCGGGGTGACATCTGCTGCCCTCGGCTCTGCCTTAGGGCTGACGGTTCAGTGGCTTTGAAAGGGAACCCGCTCAGCCGTGGTGGCTGAGCTTAGGGGTGCAGGTGGTCGCCCGTAGCACGCCATCCTGGCACACCTTGGCGAGTGGCCTCTCCATCCCCTGCCTGCAGACAAGTGCGCGCCACCCCACAGCCAGCCCAGCCCTCCTCCGCCCTCCCTGTGCCACCCGTTCACCTCGCCCTAAGCCTGCACATTCCGGGGGCCCTTTCTCCCCTCGAGGCTGGACCCAGGGCCTTGTGGCGTTCCCGCTCTGCCTGCTCCCCAGGGCCTTCCTGCTGGGACAGCTCGGGGGCCGAGTAGGTGCACCTCCTCACCAGCTCCCAAGCCCCAGGCCTCACCCTGGCCACTGCCCTGGGCAGGGAGGCTGGCTACAGGCCCCCCTGGAGCCAGGCCAAAGGCCGGCTCCCCCACAGGGACTCAGCAAGCAGGGCTCCTCGCTGACCTGAGAAGTGGCCAGGCCAGCAGCTTTGGGGCGAAGACTGGCCTGGGAGCCCACGTGTCAAAGGGCAGGGCAAGCCCAAGCACAGCCCAGACGGAGGGACCGGTGTCCCAGACAGAGGGACCGGTGGGGACTGCCTGCAGCCGTCAGCCCCGCCCCGCTGCTCGCTGGGACTAGGCCTCGGCAGGCGTGATGAAGGAGGGGAGTGTGCCGCCCCGTGACCCCAGTGGCCAAGGCCACTGGGCAGTGGCTCTGGGAGACGGCCCCACGGCGGGGGCTGAGGGCAGGCGCGGCCACCTCCTGCCTCACCCACAGAGAAGCAAGCATGAGGTTGTATCCTGGAGAAGCTGCCAAAATACTCCTCTGTGACGTGGGGAGGGGCCGCCCCAGGTGGAGTGGACAGGTAAGTGGGGGCGGAAGAGAGGCCATGCGGGGTGACCCGGTGGGCTGGGAGGGGGCTCCCCTCCAGAGCACCCAGTTTTCCTCCTGACAACTTGACTCCCTGCCCTTGCAGGGACCTCTTGGGCGCAGGGTCACGCCCCAGGCTGCACAGAATGACGTGCTCTTAGTCTGTGAATTCTGTGTCAGAACCAGGTGGTGGGCGGGAGGGGCGAAGGAAGCCTCGCAGGCTGCAGCTCTGCCCCGAGCCTCGCTGGAGGCCGGGAGGCAGCCGCAAGCTCAGGGCAGGCACCAGGAAGACTCCAGACAGGGGTGCGGCCCAGTGACCGTGGCCCAGCGCCCAGGACTAGCCAGGAAGTAAAGAACGCTCGACTCGCAGGTGCCCGCTTCATCGGGCCGGCCTGGCGGAGACCGTTAGCAGAACACAAGCAACGCCCCAGGGCCATCGGGCCCGTGAGAAACCTGGTCTTGGTAGGGACGGTGGCCCAAGAAAGTGGACAGTGGCGGCAGCCGGAGGGAACGGGCTCTAATGGATCATCCTGACACAATAAAGGCAAGTGGCCGCTGTTCGCGCCGCTGCGGCTCGTTGTCCTGGAAGTCGGTTGGGACAGGGCTCCGCGGGGCTGACGCCGGCGTGTTCGAAAGCAGCGGTTAAAAGGCCTCAAGTCCAAAGGCGGCCCCGGCCAGGCTCCTCCGTGCTCCCGTGTGCGGCCCGGTGGGGCCGTGAGGGGCGCAGAGCTCACGGCCTGGCAGGCTCCTCGCTGTTGGCTCCGGACTCGGGGCGCAGGGGCCTGGCGGGCCTGGCGGGGCCTGGGGCCCGCAGGGGGCCCCGCAGGGGTGGCGTGAGCGGCGGCAGCAGAGTGTGGGGCGGCAGAGACGGCGGCCGAGCCAGCGCGGTCTGGTACAGGCCCGAGTTGGCTGAGCGAACACCGTGGGGGTGCAGGGCTGGAGGGGCAGGAGAGACCAACGAGGTGTCCCGAGAGCCTTCCGGGAGAGGCCGGCGGCACGCGTCCTGCTGAGGAGACGCGCGAGACCAGCCCCGCTCCACTCGGCTCCCGGACCTGCCACCTTGACCTTCCCAGGGCGACCCAAGTGGGAGGCCCAGACGCAGATGCTGAGGGAACGCGGACGTGGAGCCAGGGACGCGGCTCTGGCCAGCTCTGGCCCCCACTCAGACCGTTTATCTGGGGGAACGTGTGTGGGCGTGGAGGTCAGCGCCCCAGCCTGGCTCCCAGGGCCGGACGGCCAGGGCCCGCGCGCAGCCAGCTGGACGGGACGGACATCCAGCCTGGGCCCTGGAGGGCTCTGGGGCCGCAGGCAAGCAGGAGCCTAGGGTGGCTGGGGGCGCTGGCCAGGGGGCGCCTGCCCGGGGCGAAGCAGGTGGTCAAGGGGCGAGGTGGGCAGGAGGGCAGAGGCCCGCCGGCCGGGGAGGAGGGGCAGGTACTCACAGGCGGAGCTGGCCCCGACCGGGGAGGCGTGGCGTGAGCGCTCCCCCAGGTTCCTCAGCGGGGGGTGTGGCACCTTCACAGCTGGGCGGCACAGGGGGCACATCGGCATGGACATGCCCGGCTGAGGACCCAGCCCACGCCCCGCACTCGCCCTCCCGGCCATCCTGAATCTGCTCTCCCGAAAGCCCAAGGCCGGGGGAGGTCGCTGCTGCGCCAGGACGCGGGTGGAGGCTGGGACGTCCGGGGATCAGCTGCGGCCCCCTCGGTGCCCCAGGGCCAGGCCAGCACAGCGCCCCCACTGCCCAGTGCCCAGTGCTGCTGGGTGCGTGAGCGTCAGCTGAGTTCGCCTGGCTGGAGGCCGTGCACCCCGGCCCGCCCCAGCAGCCGCAGCACAGCGCTCGCCGGCGCCCCTCCTGTTGGGCGGCTCACGGAGACGGGCCTTGACCGCTGTCACCTCAACTCTGAACCCCTTTCCACATCCAGCCAGGAGCCCCTGACCCGCCACTCAGGCTGCGGCTGGCTGCTGCGGGCCAGGAGGTGGGAGAGAGGAGGGGGGACTCGCTGGCACCCAGCGGGGCATCCAGCTCTGGGGTGGGCGGCCAGTTTCAGGGCCACCAAGCTCCCGCAGGCGGCACCTGAGCCCTCCCCAGGCCGGTTCGCTGGAGCCTGCTGCCCCGGGCACCAGGGGCCAGGGATTATTGCTGAGTGACGCCTCCCCGGGAGGAGCCAGGGTGTGGGTCTGCTTGAAGGGAAGCTCGCTCTCGCCCGCACCTGTCAGCACCAGGGCCTGCCCGCACCTGCAGCCGTGGGTGGCCAGGAGGCGGGCCTGGCCCCTGCCGCTGGCACGTTTGCTCAGAGCTCCCCCTGGGCCCTCTGGCCCTGGTCAGTCACTCAGCCTCAGGCTCTGCTTCCCGAGGACCTGATGCCTTCCGGCCCCGGTCGTGACCCTGGGCCTGAGGCAGGACGCTCCTGTGTCCGTGGGTTCTGGCCGCCGGCGTGCCATGCCCAGCTGGGAGCACTCCGGCTCCCGGGCCCCCAGGTCAGCAAGACTGCGCACTGCTCCCCTCCAAGGTGAGGATGGTGTGCTCAGGAGGCGGGGGACGGGGTGCAGCGGGGGCCCAGCACTCCCTGCTGCTGAAGCCCCTGTTGGTGCTTCTCTACAAAGACAGGTGTCTCTCCCTCCTCCCCCACCAGAGCCTGGCGTGACCCCAGCACGCTGACTGTGGACTCGTGGCCTCCGACACCCCCATTGTCTGAAGCCCCCTACGGTCCTTTGTGGCGGCAGCCCTTGGCGGGCGGGAGCCCCCTTGTCCAGTGTCCCAGTGGATCCCTTTCCTTCCCGGGTCGGTCCAGCAGGCGCCAAGCAGGGCAGGACACTACTGGCCGATCTCTGCCTTGGGGCTCCTGGGTTACCCCATAGTGTGGCTCCCGCCCAAGGACAAAACTGAGGACTCCTCTCCCCACAGCGGGAAATCCCAACGGAGCACGGGGAAGACACCCCTCTGCGTGGCCAGTCAGAGCCCCAGGCCCCAGCAGGGCCTGGCCACTGCAGCCGCCCGGCCACGCCCTGCCCACGGCAGCGAGGACAGCCTCAGTGTCCGCATGGCCTCCCCAGCCCGGCCCTGCCCAGGCCTCCCGCCGACAAACTCCTCCTGGGCTCCCAGAGTGGGCTGCCGCGGACCCCAGGGCCTTTGCACCTGCTGGTGCCACCTGAGCCCGCCCAGGCGCCGTTCCCATGCCAGTCCTTCCTCCTGAACGGCACTGGCCTTCCCCGCCCCTCACTGCCCACAGCCTGCTTTAGGAGGGCCCACAGCACCCCCTCAGCCAGCATGCTTGCCACGCTGTTCCGACGCCAGGGCCCTCCCTCGGGCCGGGTTTTCACCTCCATAATGCCGGCGCTCCCCTCGCCGCGGGCGGCTTATGGCCTGCTTCTCCCGCTCGAGCGGAGACCCAGGGGACAGACATCTTGCTCCCTATCGCCCCCGCATACGGCCAGGCCCCATGTTTGCCAGCAGCTGTGAGGACCCGCGGTCAGATGCGTGCCGGCTCTGGGCCCTCCCGCAGCCTCCCACGCTGCGCAGACAGGCCGGGACGCCGGGCACCTCACCTGTCAGCTCCCTCTCCGCGCCGGCCACCCCGTCCTGGTCGCTCATCCGGCCCTTGTACAGGACCCCGTCCACGCCCAGGAGGTCCACCTCCGCCTGGTGGGTGGCCCAGCCGGCTCAGGGGGCTCGCACACATGGAGCCCGCCCGACAGCCCCAACCGCCCGCCACGGGGCCGCGGGCGCACCGTGTCATAGTCCAACACGTCGGGGTCCCCGTAGGGGTACAGTGTCGTCAGGTCGCGCAGCCCGGTCTTGAGGCGACTGTCGTTGGCTGGGCCGTCGCCCCAGTCCTGCGGGGAGCCGGGTATCTTCAGGCGCCCCGGCCTCCCCAGGTCCTGGAGCTGCTGCAGCTGCTGCTGCTCCCTGGGGGCGGGGCAGTCGTCAGCCACCGAGCCCGCCCACCCCAAGCCCCGGGCAGGCCCCCAGGAGACGGGCTGCTTGCTGCCGCTGGGGGCACCGGGCGGCCAGGGTGGGCTGGAGGGGAGTTGGGTCCTTGGGTGCCCTGGTCCGGCCTGCCCACACGCCCCCAACCCTCATCTCACGGGGTCCAGCAGGGGGAGGCAGGCCACGGCCACAGGCCGTGCTCCTGCTCAGCCCACCTGCCAGTGACCCCCGGACCTGGGTGTCGGGGCGCTGCGGGCACAGCCGGGGCCCTGTGAGCCAGCACGGGTGCCAGGTCTGCCACTTACTAGCTGTCACCCGGGCCGGGTGGGGAGCCTGTTTCTCCAGCCGTGAGAGCGGTGGCCACAGCACACCCCTCAGGGGACGGCCCAAGGACGGGCGTCCCTGGTCCTGACCGTCAGGGCGGAGCCTGCCCCGCCCAAGGCTCCCGGGGCCCCAGGCCATCGCTGCCCTCCTCCCGGGGTAGCCGGCTCTTGGGGGTCAGTTTCCATAGCCCAGCCGTAGCGGGGCCCACAGGCACATCGGTCCCTCTCGCCCCGCCCCCTCTTGTAGGCCTTTGTGCAGCGCCCGCCAGGCGGGACAGGCCTGGCTCTGGGCCTGCAGGACGGCGCTGCGGCTCACAGGCACCCCAGTGGCCATGTGGGAGCCGGGCCCCGCACCTCATCTGCTGCCGCTGCAGGTGCTCGAAGCTGTCGGCGCTGGCCGGGCGCAGCCGGGGCAGCAGCTGGGCTCTGCGGACGGTGATGAGCTGCCTGGTGGAGACAAGCCGGAGGTGCAGGGCTCAGGCCCTCCTCAGGAGGCCCCGCCGGCTCGTCGCCCCCGCGAGGGCCCGGGCACCCGCGCGACCCGGCCGACAGCCGCTCTGAAAGCCGGACAGGCCAGAAGCAGGGAGAGGAGGCTTCCGGGCCTGGGGGCGGAGCGCGAGGGCGCTGACAGGCCTCTTGCCGGGCGGACGGTCCAGCAGCAGGGGCAGGCGGCGGCTGCGCAGTGTGAGAAGGCGCTGACGCGCCAACGGCCTGTTTCACGCGGACGCGGGTGCGCCTCCCCTCCGCGACGAGACCCGCTGGGTGGACGGCCCGCGGCCGCGCGTCCAGCTCCGGCGCAGCAGAGGCACGACGGCGGGCGCGTGGAGAGCCACGTGGACGGCCCCGCCGCCGCATTTAGGCCGGGCGGGCAGTGGCACACGCAGGCCGCCAGCCGCACGTCGACAGAGTCCAGAGAAGCCGGGCGGCCCTCCCGCGAGGAAGGGGCGCTGGCGGTGTCGTCCGGTGACGAAGCGGGCAGGGCCCACGCCGCCCGCTCTGCTCACCCGCGCCCTGGCGTGACGCCCCCGCTGCGCTGTGGGGCATGGCCCTGGCCCCGGTGGCGCCCACCAGGACGCTAAACGGGTTCTGGTCTGCACGGACAGGAGCCGATGGAGACAAAACTCGAAGTGCACTGGCCGGCGTGCAGGCCTCTGGCGCGGGGCGGCCGCACTGGCCCTGCCGCCGGGCCCGTTCCCCAGGGCGGCCTCTCCGGGAACCCACTGCGGCTCCCTGCCGCTCACCGTTCCTTTTATTCCCTGTGCGGCCGCAGCTGGCTGGCTGAGTCGAAGGAAATTCTGGCTGTGGCCCCACCGCCTCCGAGCGAGGGGACCCTGCCGGGGCACCCCTTGTCCAGGCCAGGCGAGCACCAGAGGCCCATCAAGCAAGGTCCCAGCGCTTACCCATGGCCGGGAACCTCTGGCAGCGCCCGCAGAACTAGGCAGAGTCGCCCACAGTCCGGCACTGCACTGCCAGGATGACCCTCAAGACTGGACGGGGCGCCGACACAGGCCAGGACCCCCAAGACTGGACGGGGTGCCCACACAGGCCAGGACCCCCAAGACTGGACGGGGCGCTCACACAGGCCAGGACCCCCAAGACTGGACGGGGTGCCCACACAGGCCAGGACCCCCAAGACTGGACGGGGCGCCCACACAGGCCACAGGCTCCCAGCGCGCAGACGCTGAAGACGGAGGCAGATGCCGGTTAAGGAGGGCGCCGTCCCTGCCACGGGGTGTCCCGCAGCGCCCCTCCACGGCAACCCGCAAACCCCAGGCTCGGGCGAGGAGCCGCCCCCCGGCCCGCCTCCGCCGGAGTGAAGCGTCCAGAGCGCCCAACGCGGGGACCGAGGGGCGGCGCGGGGTGGGCCGGGGGCGCAGGAGATGCCGGGGGACCGCACAAGTCGGGTGATCTCGGACGCGCGCCCCTCGATAAAGATGAAAGCGTCAGGCCGCGAACCTGCACGCAAGCGCGCGCCCAGCTCCGCCCCGGGCTCCTCCTCCAGGCTGCGAGCGCCACCCGACGCGGCGGACCGCGGACCGCGCAAGGCGGGGGCCACCGGCGAGACCCGCGGAGGCTCGGGCGGGCGGCGCGGGCGCCCCTGGCGGCGGTACTCACGGGCTGTTCATCAGCGCCACCTGCCGGTCGCACGAGAGGCATTTCACCCGCTCAAAGAGCTTCCTGCGAGACAGGGGGTCCTCGCTGCCGCGTCAGGCCATGGGGTCCAGCAGCCGTCTGCCTCCCCAGACCGGCCGGCCTCCCCCAGACCCGCACCCGCAGGCCTGGCCGCCTGGGGCGGAGGGGGTTGGATAAAAGTGGATCTCCTTGCCCCAGGCGCCACGGAGGTCTTTAAGACCAGGAGCGTTCTGGAAAGTTACCCTTCACGGTGGACACTGGGGGCCAGAGGGTGGTCTCGGGAGCAGAGCCTCCCAGGGGCAGCAGGCCCCTCTGCCTGGGGTGCCCAGAGTGCCTGGGTAGCCTGGCATGGCCCTTCCCTCCCAGCCTGCGCTTCCTCATTCGTGGCTAAGGGACTCTGGAGCAGACGCGTCCTCTCCAGCCGCGCCAGAGCCGCCCCCCGGCCCGGGTCACTCAGCCCCGCTCCCCCACCCTGACACGCTGGGCAGCCTGCCCCTCTCTGCCAGGCCACGGGCTGGGGGTGCCCCGGGGTCTCCCCTGGAGAAGGTCTCCCCAGCCTCCAGGACGGCCCCTGCCCGCGAGGTGCTCACTTCCTGAAGCCGGCCGCGCTGTCGGGGTCAAACCGGAAGCCGTCCACCAGCAGCCGCCTCACTGCCATCCAGATCTCGTCCATCTCCACCCTCAGACTGTCCATGTGACGCCGGGGCAGCTGTGGGCAGCCGGGAGGAGGGTGAGCGCGCGCACCTGCCTCCCCCGCAGCGGGCCCTGCAGCCGCGGCAGTCCCGGGAAGCGCCACGGGGCACACACCGAAGCCAGGGGCGCAGGGAGAGGGACGTGGCAGGGCTGGGGGTAGGTCCGCAGTGCGGTGGAGGGGCGCACAGCTGCCTAGGCCGAGAAGCCCCCCGGTTACTGCCTGCCGGACACGAGGCCACGCCCACCACTCAGCTGCAAACTGGAACCCCAGAAGACATTTCTTGGGGGGGGGCCCTTCACCTGACAGTCAGACCTTCAACACAGAGCTGCTGAGTGGGATGTCCACGGTCGGTGGCTCTCACAGAGCTGTGCCAAAACATTCCCAGCACTCGAAGAAACCCCTTTCCCACCAGCAGTCACCCTTTACTTCCTCCAAACTCCCAGTCCCTGGAAGCCACTCATCTACCTTAGACCTGTCTAGAGAGTAGCCAATTCTGGAAATTTCTAGAAACGGACTCTTATGTGACGTGGACGTCATGTCTGGCTTCTTTCCCTCAGAATCATGTTCTCCAGGTTTATCCAGGTTGTAGCAGGTGCCAGTGCCTTCTTCAATTTTCATGGCCAAGTAATATTCCCCACGCCAGACCATGCTGTTTAATTGTTCGTGCACTGACGGGTAGCCGGGATGCGTCCACTTGGGGAGGCGGGTATTAATGATGCTGCTGTGGACATTCGTGCACAGGTTTTGTGAGATCAAGTTTTCACTTCATTTCTCCTGAGCTGGGAGTGGGAGTGCTGGGTGACAAGGCAACTCTGTGTCTTGCTGTGAGCAATGGCAGGCTGAGTTCTCCAAGGTGGGGCTTTCCGGTCGTAGGAGTGCTCCCTCCGGGGCCCAGATTTTCACCTCTAACCACCACTGACCATTCCAGGGCACCGAGCTGCTGAGGAGTTGCCTGACTCCGGTCTGAAGAGGGGAGTGGGGAAGCTGAGCCTGAAGTTGGCATTTTAGAGAGCGAGCAAGTGACCCCAGGAGGGGGACGAGCCGGAGGACGCAGACCAGAGACCGTGCGAGGACAAGAGCGACCAAACGACAGGACGAACGAGCGTCCAGCAGTCCGGGGCCAACCCTGACCCTCGGCAAAGGGGAGGCGAGGGTGAAAGCAGGAGTAGGGCGGCGCCGCTGGGAAGGTGGGCAGTGCACACGTCCCCCGGAACTTGGTGACTGGGCCTGGTGCGCCCTTGCTCCGGTCTCTGCCGCCAGAACTGAACGGCAGCGAAGGGCGCGGCCGGTGAGGGGCCCCTCACAGCTCCAGCCGAGGCTACGGGCTGGACGGGACAGGCCACCTGCAGCCTCGGCGAGATGCTGGCTCGGTGCTGAGGAAGCCTGGACGCCGGCGGGCAGTCCGAGCCGCCGCAGGCGCCTCGCTGCTTCTGGGGGAGAAGCCTCCCACCCGGTGGCACCGCGGGGCCTGGATGCGTCTTCCTTGGAAAGGTGCAGCCTTCAGGACATTGTTCACAACCTCGGGCTGCACCGTGAGCCAGGGCTCCCGACGTGGGAGGGAGCTGGGGCGGCTGCAGCCAAGTCCCTGGACCCTTACTCTAGCCGGTTCTCTCCGGCCGCTCCTTCTCTCGCTGCCGCTGAGTCAGGAGTTCTGTCATCACCCCACTGTGTGGCCGCACACGTGGGCGGCTTCACGGGTGCTTAATAAGCGTGAGGCTGGTTCTCCTGAGCCGTGTCCAGGCCTGCTCCGCGGGCGGCTGGGGGCTGCAGGGGGCCGGGGGGCGCCTGCACCAGGGCAGCTCTGCTGAGGTGCTGAGCCCTTGCAGCGGCTCCACTGTCACAGGGCGCTGGGCTCCTGCCCCGGACCCGCCCGTCGGTCCTTTGAGGTCCAAAGCAGGCGGCTGTGACTGGTGGCCACGCCGCCCGTGCCTGGTGCGTCTCCGGTCAGCAACGCCAGCAAGTGGACAGAGGCCGCCCCGCCCCGTCCCCCTGCCGGAGGGGCAGGTGGATTCCTCTAGGACACCCTGGACAGGGCCGCCGTGTCAGCGCCGGGGGCTCCAGACCGCCGGGGGCTCCAGACCGCCAGGCTGGCTCCCTAGCCATGCCGTGCGGGCGGGGCTCGGCTCATGCCCCCGGCTCTGCGTGGAGGCCCCTGCGCAGCGGGGGGTCCCCAGGGGAGGAGTGTGCCCCCAGCAGGCCTCCCCCCAGGGGCGGCTGGACAGACCTCCGCAGCCCTGAGCCCTTGGTGAGCCACCCAGTCTGACGCACAGAGCAGAGCTGTGAGGGCCGCCGTTTGGCCGCTGGGCGTGGGTGCGGTGGGAGCGCGGCCGGCCGCGCAGGGCTCACCTGGGCCTCCAGGTCCCTCCTCAGGCGCTCCAGGGCCTTCTTCCAGCCGTCCTCATGGCCCGTGACCTTCAGCAGCAGGCCCTGGACCAGCTCGTTCAGCTCCGCCGCCACTGTCTCCACGTCCACCCGGTTCGCCTTGCCTGCCAGGACGCCCCGGTCGGCTTTCTAGAGAGGAGGGGCCTCGGGGAGACAGCTGCCGGGGAGCCGGAGGCTGGGGCGTCAGGCCCCAGGCCCCTTTCTCTAGCCGGGGCTGGACAGCCGGCCTGCCTCACGCTCAGCCCTGGGCCGCGTCGCCTCTGCGCGAGGCTCTCAGAGAAGCCAGAGGGACGGCGCGTGGCCGCCGGCCTCCCAGCGACTGTCAGCAGCCCCGTGGCGGCTTCCGAGGATGGGCAGTGGGCAGCCTCGGCGCCCCGGCTTCTCCAGGGAGCAAGGCGGCAGGAGGCCTGGACGCGCCTGCTTCCTGGGGCAGCGGGGCCTCGGCGCTCACCTCACGGAGCTCCTGCTCCACCTGCTTCTTGTCCGCCTTGTTCGCGTCCAGTCTTCTGAGCTGAGCCTTGATGCCCTGAGAGCACACGCGGGGCGGCAGTGCCGTGGGGCCCGGGGCGGCGTCTGAGGGCCGGCGGCACGCGGCTCCAGCCCACCCTCATCCTCCCGGCAGCCCCCACCCCGCAGGGAGCCTCCTGCTGGGGTGCATGGCCAGGCGGTTCGGTTTGGGGTCTGTGTCCACACCCGGGAAGGCCCTGCTGGGTGGGGATAACCCCGTGACCCATTTCAAAGGGACGTCCTCAGGCCTGCTCCTCACACTCCCCCAGGAGGCGACACTGCGGTGCAGCCTCAGCCTGGCTGGTTTGGGGAGGGGCTGCGAACGCCACCTGGGCGCAGAAAGCACTCCGTGCAGTTTCACTCCGCGCTCCTGCGTGCCTCCGCCTCATGCTGACCCTTTGTCTGGGTCAGGCACTTCCTGGGGCCAGGCAGCTGGTGGCCAGCAGGGCGCCGACCGGGCCGCGGGCTCGGCCGTGTTCCGCGGAAGTGGACCCACACCGTGCCGAGCTCGCGGCTCCCCTGCCTGGGCGCGCCAGGGGCCTTGGCGGGCACGGAGGTCCAGGCGTGGGCCCTCCCCTCCCAGCCCGCCCTGGGCCACCCGCCTGCCGGACCTTTAGCTCATCCAGGCGAATCTGGACCCTCTCCACCGACTTGTTCAGCACGAGGTAGTGATCCTTCATGACCTCGATCTGGTGGCCCCAAACCCTCTCCAGTTCCTCCTCCTAGCGCAGAGACCGGCGTCCAGGCCCCGCAGCTGGGAGGGGGCTCAGCGCAGCGTGGGCTGGCGGTCAGCTCACAGCCGCCTGGACGCCACCCGCCCCGGCCAGCTCCGCCGCCACAGCCGCAGCTGCCCCCGGGGCCGCTCGCCCCTTCTACCGCGGGGTCCGGGCGGGAGGCCCGGCTGGGGACGGGGCCTGCCTGTGGCCTTGAGCTCTGCCGCGAGGGCACTGACCTTCATCCTGGACTTCATGAGGCTGCCAACCTTGTCCTGCAGCATGTCCACTGTCATCCCCAGCTTGGAGGAGGCCCTGATGTCGGCTGGAGGCAAAGGCAGGCGGTGGGAGAGGCTCGTCTCCGCCCCACGAGGCGCCCGGGGCGCTGCTGTCCGGCAGGCAGCCCGGGAGCCCCGGGCCCGGGAGCAGGCGCGTCCAGCGTCGGCCGACCCGCTGCACCCACAGCAGCACCTCTAACACGTCGTCGGGGAGACCCGTGGGCTGCTCCACGGCCCTGCGTGGTGCCAGCGCTCATGACATGCGTGCAGCCCCCGAGCTCCAGCTCACCCCTCCCGGACGGCCACCAGTACAGGGGACGCTGGCTCCCGGCGCGGGCCTCGGGGAGCCCCTGGCGGCAGCCCCGCCCAGCAGCGGCCTGGTGGAGCAGCGGCGTGCCTGCGTGCATGGAGCATGCCGGCCCGCGCCGCCACAGGGGCTTTAGGAACAAAGAAAGGAGCTGCAGGAACGTGCCCTGCGCCCAGCTTTGGAGGAGCCGTCCAGGCACGGCCAGGAAGCCTCAGCCAAGGCCCGGCAACCGCCTTCGGCTGCTGGGTAAGTGCGGCAGGCAGACGGGAGCGGGGACTCGGCTTCACACTTCACGCTCAGACGGACGCGGCCCGGCTGTGCCCGGCGTGCGGGCGGCGTGACAGTCCACTGCTCGAGGCCCGTCCGGGCCCCGTCCTGTGGGTCTGACGAGGGCCGCGTGACGGCGAGCGTAGCGGAGAGCGAGCAGGGTGACAGCCTGTGGGGGCCCTGGGGGCAGCGGCAGCAGCACCTGGGAGCAGCTGGGGGTCACCTCGGGACAGGGTGAGGCGTTAGGACTGAGGGGGAGGGTTGGGGAGGGCAGTAAGGGCTACGGCTCCATCCAGAGCGCCCGGGCACAGCACTCTGGGGTGCGCCCTGCAGCCTGCGCATGGGCACTGAGGCGTGGCCAAGGCTGAGCACTCTGTGCGGCAGTCTCTGCCCCCCGAGCCACTGCCTGTCCCGGCGCGAAAGGGGAGCCAAAGTCTCCTGGTCCCGGTGCCACCCAGGCCTGCCTGGGGCCTGGAAGGGACAGCGGCGGCCCAGCCGTGGTGCCGGGTCCCAAGTCAGCCTCCAACTGGCGCTGGCCACGCCGTGCGGCTACCACCATGTGCCCCGGAGGAGCTCCCTCAAGGCCACCTCGGGCCCAGCCGCCCCTTCTCTTGGGCATCGGACGACGCTCATGGTGGAAGAACAGGCCAGAAAGAGGCCAGAAGCTGAGTGCAAGGGTCACGCCAGCGGCTGGACGCGGGACCTACACAGGTAGTTGAGGCGCTGCTGCAGCTTGGTCGACAGCTGGGCCATCTCCTCCTTCAGGGAGTCGTGGCGGATGGGCATCTGCGCGATGTGGCTCATGGACTGCTTGACGGCGTCCTTCTTCTCCTCGGGCGTCACGGCCTGCCTGGCGGACAGCAGGGCCTGCACCAGGGCTGGGTCGGAAGGGAGGGGCACCGGCAGGTGCGGCAGCGGCACGTCCTCGTACTCCCCGTCCGGCGTGTCCTCCACCTGGACGGCCTTGTTGCGGTCCTCCACGGCCCCGCGGGCGGACCCCGCGCCCAGCTCATCGGCGAAGACCCCCATGGGCCCGGACGCAGCCTCGGTGGTGGCCCTGGTGGCCAGCTTGGTGGCCGGGACGTCCTGAACGAGCCTGACAGCGGCCCGGACCGTCTCGGCGGCCGAGGCGGCGGCCGCGGCGTAGGCGGCGGCCGCGGCGGCCGCGATGGAAGCGGAATTCTTGAGCTGCTTGAGGGCAGACGGGGGACCTGCAGGGAGCACGTCGGGGGCCCTGTCCCGGGGAGCCCCCTCCCTGGAGGCTCTGTGCTGGGTGACTCTCGCGCCAGCTAGGGGGACAGCTGGCTCGTCTTCTGAGAGCGTGGGGAGCCCCTCTGCCTGGTGAAACTGGGGCCACAGCTTCGGAGGCCCGTGAGGCTCCTGTAAGCTCTGGGGCTGGCCAGGCAGGCCTGGTGAGTGGTCCGCGCCCAGCGAAGGCCAGTGGCTAGCTGCGGAGACGCCTCTGGGAGGAGGCCAGCCTCCCAGGGGCATAGGCCAGAAGCCCGGCGCTGCGGGCTGGGCGTCTGGGGCATCTGCGGAGACGCCTCTGGGAGGAGGCCAGCCTCCCGGGGGCATAGGCCAGAAGCCCAGCGCTGCGGGCTGAGCATCTGGGGCAGCCGCAAGTCCAGGCACGGGCCCAGGCCAGGGCACAGGCCCAGGTCCGAAGGGCGGTCCCGGTCCGAAGGCCTGCCCAGGTCCAAGGGCCGAACCAGGCCCGGGGACAGGCCCTGGCCCGAAGGCTGGCCCGGGCCTGAAAGCGGGCCAAGGTGCGGCCGCGAACCCCGGCACGACGCCGAGCCCCAGCTCGGGCCCCAGTCCGGGGGTGGGAGGCCCGGGTTGGGGCTCCTGGGGCTGGCCCGGCGCGTGGGCCTCGGGGAGTGGGACTGCTTGGGCGGAGTCCTCGTCCTGCAGCTCCGCGGAGGTCTCGGGACCGTGCCAGACGGTATGCAGGAGGCTGGAGCCCTGGATGGCCTCCTGGACCTGGCCGCGAGCAGGAGCTCCGGGCTCAACGGCCACCGCCTCGGTGGCCTGCTGCGGGGTCTCCCTCTGGATGTCCTCGGCGACCTTCCACAGCTCCGCGTCCTGCAGGTGCTGGGACTTTCTCTGCAGAGAGGCGCGTCAAGGGAGGAGAGGCCGGTGCACGGGCCACGGCGGGCAGCTCCCGCCGCTGCGGGCACACTCACCGGGGAGAACATGGCGTCGTGCAGGCTGCTCCAGAGCACCGTGTCCTCGGCTTTGGGGATGGAGACCACTTTATTCTGCAGAGACATCTGGGGGGAGCGAGGGCGTGAGCCCCAGGGGTGCCTGGGCCTCCCCAGGTCCTGTCCTCTGTACCCCTCCTTCTGCCAGCACCCTGAGCCTGGAGGGGGCGGGCGGGGGCTGGGAGGGGCACGGCAAGGCCCTCACCATCTCCCGCTGAAGGGCGCTCATCTTCTGGTGCTGCGACTTCAAGTCTTTGGAGATGACATCCACTCTCTCTGGGCGCACCTGCAAAACAGCCGCGCCGTGGGCCGGGGCGGCCAGCGCGGCGTCTTCTCGCGGGCACGCGGGGCCTGGCCAGAGGACCAAGAACGGGACAGAGCCCAAAGCTAGCGCTTCCGCGAGCGGGCACGGGCGGGGCCCGGGCAGGTGCGTGGGGGGGCGCTCGGCTAAGACGCACTCAGCGGCTCTTGCGCTGCAGGCTTCTTCAGAGCCCTCGGCGCGCAGAGGGCCGTAAGAGTCTCCAAGGGGCCTCGCCCCGCACTGGGGGCTTCTGCAGCTGCTGCAGCGCGGGTTCACTCCCTGGCCAGGGCAGAGGGCACCTGCGTCCCGCCCGCCTAGCGCGCGGGCTCCAGCAGGTACGGAGCGTCCAGAAGAGAGGGCTTGTCCTCGCTCTGCTAGCTGGCGGGGAGAACCCGGGGCCGCCCCAGGAGGGCTGAGCGAGACGGGCGGAGGCGGCCAGCCCCAGGTGCAGCTGTGCCTGCACCGCCCGGACACCGCAGCAACTGAGACGACGAAGTCTCTGCTTCCAGGAGCCGGGACTGGGTCTCTGCCGCCCGTGGGTGACACAGGCCCCGCCCTGCCCCGCGGCTGTCTCTGCGCAGGGACAGGCTGGCAGTCGCCCGGCCACCTGCGGTCCGGCAGCGGTCGGCCGGAGGCGGGGCTACCTTCGCGAATATGTCCTTCAGCATGTCCACGTCGCTCCGGAGGGCCTCGGCGGTGACGCGCAGTGACTGGATGCTGGTGAGCAGGTCCTGCAGGGTCTTCATGGACTGGGGGAAGCAAGACGCCGGGTTCGGCAAGGCAGGGGCAAGGAGACGCGGACGCCCCCCGGCCTGGCCTGGCCTCCGCTCGGACCGCTGGACCCTGAGCGGTCTGCGAGCTCTCAGCTCTGGCGCAGCGTGGGCGACTCCCCTGGAACATGCTGACACCGGCCCCCACAGAGCCACTCGCGGGGCCCCGCACGCCGGGGCAGTCTCCAGGACGCCGACAGTGACCGCTGACCAGCGCCTGGCACGGAGCGGGCGCGCCCGGCTCCTGCGGCTTCCGTCCGCTCACTGTCCGGGAGGAGCCGGGACACCCTGCTTGGCTGGCCGTAAATGCAGGTGCACCCCCCACGCACCCCGCACGCTGCCTGCTCCAACGCGGAGACCTCGGTGGGTCACTTCCCTCTGCGGAAGCTGCGACAAGACCAGCTCCCCAGGAAGCCAGCAGCTGTGAGCGCCAACTGCCGGGTGGGGAGAGCTGAGGGGTGGCGGCAGGGGTGGGGCGCTTCATGGAGAGGCGGGGTGCAGGGGAGGGCGGGGTGAGCGGCGTCAGAGGGAAGGCCCTGGCCCTTTCGCGGCCCAGCCACTGCGCTGTGTGTTGCCGGCCCTCGGCAAACACCTGCACGCAGGTTTCCACCCTCCTCTGCCCTCGTCGGGCTTGAAGCGGAGTAATCGAGACCTTCTGGGGTGCCCGCCCAGTCCAGGCCCCCTTCCGAGACCCGCCAGAGGGGGTAACTACAGCTCCGAGGCACGAGCCTGCCTGCCTGGCCACGGCCGATGGGCCAGAGTGGACACCAGACCCGGGTGCCACGGCCTGTTCTCTTTCCCAGGAGCGCGGCTGAAAGGCGGGGCCGGCGGGTGGGGCAGAGGCGGGGCGGGGGCCGCCTCTGAGAAGGCAGACCCCAGCTCCCCCAGCCTGCTGCCCGTCCCCTCTGTCCACGGGGTCCATGGCACCCCACCCTCCTCGGGGAGCCACCCAGGCCCGCACGGGGACGTGCGTTCACAGCGCTTCTGGCCACACACGCGCTGCCGCCAGCCACGAGCCAGGACAGCCACTGCGCACGGCCGAGCCAGGCCTGCCGCCTCGGCCACGTCCAGGGCGGGCTCCCGGCGGCTGCGGGTGGCCAGGCTGCGGTGGGCCCCACCGTGCAAGCTCATAGCCTCCGGGAGGCCCAGCCCCCACCCAGCTCTTCCGGACGGGAGCCCCCGCACTCCCAGCCTTCCAGCTTGTCCCGCCCGGGGAGTAGCCAACAGGACTGTCCTCGCTCACGCCACGCTGCCCCCCGCCCTCCCTCCGCTGGGGCCCCTCTCCCACTGGGGGGCCTCTCCAGCACCCCTGAGCCGGCTCCACCCCAAAGTGCTGCCTTGCCTCCCGGGGCACGCGTCCCCAAGCGGCCCGTTCTCCACCCACCCCAGTCCACCTCCACCCTGCACCCCAGCCCAGGCGCTGGCCCTCAGGACACTCACCGCACCCCTGCCCTCTGACCCTGGCACTGTGGGCGTCACTCGCCAGCACCCTCTCCCCCCCGAGAGTCCGAGCCCGCGACTCCCAAGGACGCAGCGACACCCCCATCTTAGGTCCGGCGGCTCGGGGTGCCCGCAGCCTTGGGCGACCCCCCAAGTCAAAGCCTTCGCCACCCCAAGAGGAGACCCGTAACCGCCGAGCAGCCCCTTCCCCCGCTCCAGCCCTGCCCCGTGGCCCGCCAGCTCCCACCGCCCTGAATCTGCCTTCTCGGCTCCCTGCCGGCAGGGCGTGGGCTTCTGCCTGCTGTCCGCAGCTCTGGCGCGGCCTGGCCTCGGAGCCAGACGGTCCCCTGCCCGCAGGCCGGCCGGGTGAGAGCGAGGAGGCGGCGGCGGCGGCTCACCTTGGCCAGGGCCTCCTCGTTGCCCTCCACCATCTTCCGGAGCTTGATCAGGTGCCACAGCCCCTCGGCGGGCCTGCCGGTGCCCTGGCTGCCCTCCAGCAGCTGCACAGTGGACGGCAGGTCCTGCAGGGCAGCCAGCTGGCTCTCCAGCCTGTCCACGCGGCCCACCACGTGCTCGAAGACGCTGCCGAGCCTCGGGGCGGGGCTGACCGCCGGTGGGGCGTCACCCTCTGGGGGGGCGGGCACCAGCCCGGCCCGCAGGAAGTCCTCGTCGCCCGAGAGCACCTGCGTGAGCTCGGCCATGTGCATGCGGTCGAGGAGGCCCTGCAGCAGGAGGTGCAGGGCCTTGAAGTTGAGGACGCCGCCCTGCGGGATGGCGATGTTGACCAGCTCGGCGAAGGTGAGGGAGAAGCTCATCCTGCGGGTGGGGGCGCCGGGCTGCGGTTCCGCGCGTTCGGGAGAGGGGCCGAAGGGGGATTGCGGTGGGCCCTCGGGCCACACGGACAGTCCGCAGAGGCCTGGGTCAGGAGAAAATGGCTCTGTCCTGGGCAGAACGCAGAGAGTTCTGGTTGCTAGGACACCAGAGAACGCGGACGTGCAGGCTGCTGGGGAGCCGGCGGGCAGGCTCGCCCGGGCAGGTGCTCACAGGGAGCCGGTGGGCATGGATGGGCGGCCAGCCTGGCCATCCAGGCCCTATGGCTGTGTCAGAACTGTGGTCCGCATGGGGAGGCTGGTGGAGAGGCAGCTGGCTCCTAGAAGTCGCTGGGGTCAGGACAGAAAACAGAGTTCTTGGGCTAAAAGAGCCCAGATTTGAGAAAAGAGCACGTCGAGAAGAGCCCAAAGGGTCAAGCTGAGTCTGGGCACCGGCCGAAGCTGCCGGGATGCCCTCTTCTGCGGGCAGGGGGTGCACAGAGGGGCAAGGCCTCCAGCTCCCCTCGGGCTCCTTCCCCAGTCTTGCTCTGCCCCCTCTCGGCCGGCTGCCCAGCCCCGGAGCACTAACGGCCCTCCAGTCCCGCCAACAGGCATGGGCACCCCCCACTCGGCGTGTAGCTGGCTAGGGGCCAGTCTCTCCAGTGCCCAGGGGAGGGCTGCGGAAGCTGACCAGGAGACACTGGCGGCAGAGAGAGCTGCCCGCTCGGGCTGTGGGTTTCTGCAAGGACGAGGACGCATCTCAGCCGCTGCGTGCCTTTATGCAGGTGACACCCTCTCCGGGCCTCACCTTCCCTGCACACTGAGTGGGAAATGCAACTTCTGTGTGGGGCGGCCGCATGTGCGTGCGTGTGCAGAGATGCCACAAGTGCAGTGCCAGGACAGCCTTCCCAGCTGGGTCTGCCCTCCTACTTCCCCAGGGATTGGTGTCAGGAAGAAAGAAGCCAGGGGCCTCCCTGGAGGCGCAGCAGTTACGTCTCAGCACCGTGAAGCATCCGCAGCACTGCAGCGCGAGTTCGACCCCCAGCCAGGGAGGGACCCACAGGACGCAGCAGACCTCTCCCGCCTCCCGCTGCCCCCTCAGCAGTGTGCTTCAGTCCCTCTGCCTGTTCTGCTCCCACTGTCTCTGGGGAGTCCTCTCAGCCCCACACCTCTGGCCTGTACCCCAGCTCTTGTGCACATAAATAAATTTAAAAAATCTTAAAAAGAAGAGCGAGCGCGGGGAGACTGAAGCCCACGCGGGACGTCTCTGGGTGGTGCTGGCCCATTTCTGGCCACCGGTGTCCTCGTAGGATGCTTCCCGCCTCGCCAGGGGCTGCCTGCGGCGAGGCCTCCGCAGCCCAGATTCTCGGGGCGTCTCTGCTGCGCCACGGACCGGCCCAGCGCGGGCGAGTGTGCCCATGCCCTGGGCGGGTATGTGCCTGGTGCCCGCACGGAGGAGGGACGTTGCAGCCGCTCCTGAAAGGATCACGGGGTCTGCCTGCGGCTTCCAAGCCAGCGAGGCTGCGGCCACATGCTCAGGGGCCAAGCGGAAGGTGAGGGGCGCCCCTGGTGGATGTGCACCCCAGTGCCCTGTGTCACCGCGGAGCGCCTCATGCACGCCTCACGCAGCAGCTAACGAGCGGCCAGGAAGCGCTTGAACTTGACATGGGCCTCAGTGCCAGTCCCAGACCGGCCTGGACTCTGGCCAAAGACAGCCACACTTAGGAGGGAGCCCCCATCTCTCTCTCTCTCTCTCTCTCTCTCACAAACACACACACACACACACACACACACACACACACACACACACACTCCATGTCCCCTGCACTGTTTCCCCAGCAGATGGCACTGGCTGCAGGGCGGAGGAGGAACTCCCGCTTTCTCTGAGCTGTTCTCTGCAAACTGGGAGGGGAGAGGTGGGGCAGAAGTGGTCAGGAGCCCTGGGGGCCGCCATTGACCTGGCGGAGGGGAGGGGCCGTCACTGACGGGGGCAGGCCAAAGTGCTCCAGCCACCGGCTGCAGCTGAGCCGGCCCAGGAGAGTCGCTGTCCTCTCAGCTCGGGGGCTGCGAGCGTGGCTGTGTGGAGCGCGGTGTCTGCACCACTGGGTGAGCCTAGGGGAGAGTGAACCGGCGGCAGCCAGGCTGGAAACCACCAGCAGCCCCTGACAGCCCAGAGACCACGGGGGCCCAGACGCGCCCGGCGGGCCCCTGGAGCAGGCCACACAGGCCGCTGCCCTGCGCCGCACAGAGGCGCCCTGACTTTTATCTCCACACGTCTGGATGCCCTGCAGCTGCCGGTGGGTGCCTCTGCCCTCTCCCGGGCGACCGGTGGATGGCGTCCAGCAGATTCTCCGCTGCGCGGTCCGCTGATGGGTTGAGAACACGGTCGTGGCCCCCCAAAGGAACCCTTACCACTAGCAGGCACCCCATGCCCTGGGCTCCCAGCGTCTGGCTCCACGCCCGTGCCGAGCGCGTCACGGAACAGCCCGGTGCTCTGGCCTTGGCGGCACCCGCGGTGGCATCGCTCGGAAGGCCTTCCTCTGGGGGTGACGTTCCGGTGTGGACGTCACATGTTAGCCGTCAGTCGACGGGCCCGTGCCCGCCCCGAGGAATGTGGGCATCTGCGCTGTGGACACGCTGTGGTATTTGTGTACGAGGGCTTTGTGCAGGCTTTTGCTTTTATTTCTCTGGGGCATATGGTGCTTCTGTTTGATCTTGAGGAATGGTTGTCTTTAGTTTTAGTTTTTGTTTTTTATTTATGCACACAAGCACTGGGTACAGACCAGAGGTGCGGGAGGGCGGGGAGTGAGAGAATCCACCAGACAGGGCGGGGAGCAGAACAGGCAGACTGACTGAAGCACACTGCTGAGGGCAGCAGCGGGGAGGCAGGAGAGGTCTGCTGCGCCCTGTGGGTCCCTCCCTGGCCAAGATCGAACTCGTGCTGCAGCGGCTGCGATTTGTTCCATAGCGCAATGCTTAATCCTCTGCGCCACCGGGGAGGGCCCGGTTGTCTTTAGTTTTAAGTGCAAATACATTCAGCCACCTCCGGCATTTCTTGGTGCCTGTTAGAAGTGTGCAGCAGTTGGCAATTCTGCTTGCAAGTGAGGGGACTGAGGCCCAGGGCGCTGGGACACATTGTGAACATTCTGGGAGGTTCTCAAACCCTCTGCCATTCAGTGGGCTCTCCGACAGGTCAGGTCTCTGGGTCCTGCCCCCGGGGCCCCTCACCCTCCCTTTGCCTCGTTCCTCCCTGGCCCTCTTTCGGTCTCATGGGTCTTTCCTCTGGATCCATCCTCCAGCCACCTCCCTTCCTAATGGGTCTTCCAGCAGGCTGGATTGATCGAGGCTTCCTCCCTGTCCATCTGCACCGCCAGGGTGTGCGCTGCCCTGGTCACACCGCCAGCCGGGAACGCTCAGCATTCCCCACAATGCCCGAAGAGCGCAGATTTCAGACGCCCCTGGCTGGTCTAGAGGCCCTCTCTGGGCTCCCCCCGCCCTCCGCCCTTCCTGCCTGTTAGCCTCTCCTGAGAGGCTCTGGGGCACTTCTCTGGGGCTCTGCAGATGCTGTTCTGTTCTCCCTGCTCAGCGGCCTCCCTCTCCCTTCGACCCGGGGCATTCTTCCACCTCCTCTTTAAATGTCTCTCTCCTCTCGGAAGCTTTCCTTGTCAAGTGGTCAAGTGTTCCCTCGCGACTCTCAGAGCGTTTTTTCTAAAATGCCTTCCTCACAAGCTATAATACTGTCTCCCTAGCTGGGCTGTGTCAGAAATTGGGCTTTATTCCATTCTGTAGATTTCCAGGCCTAGAACAAGACCTTGCTTGGATGGTAAAAATTGAATGAATGTCCTGTGTCTGTGCTGTCCAACACAGAAGCCACAAGCCACATGTGGTCACTGAGTCTCTGAGCTGCAGCTGATCCACTGTGAGATGTGCCATATGTACGAAACACACACTGGGCCCCAAACACCGAGTGTGGGGGAAAATGAACATAAAACATCTCCTTGATGATGTACTATACTGACTAGGTATTAAAGCAGTAATATTTTGCACGTCTTGGGTTAAATTCAATATATTATTAAAATTAATCTCACCCTTTTCTGAATTTATTTTTTAACATGGTGAATTAGGACGTCAGGCTGGGCAGGCAGGCAGGTAGGGTCAGGTGCCCCAAGCCCGCTTATCAGACTAAACGAGGGACATCTCCTTGGGGTCAGGGTGCCTGCCCCACACGCTGAAAACCAGATGCTCAGAGAAGCCACACAAGGCCAGAGCAACGGACCGGAGCTCTTCCAGGAAGCAGACCAAGGAACCGGGCAGACCCAGCAGGCCTCAGCCAATCAGCACGAGACGCAGCACAGAGACACCAGTGTCAGAACCCCCCCCATTCTCTCCACATTCATACAACTCCTTCTTCTTGCCTCCCAGCAACTACACACTCAAGACCCCTCTGCTGAGTTTTCTCACATGACAATAAACGTCTTGTTTTTCTGCCTAACTCTGTTCTTTTCTAAAAAAGACTTAGTTTTAGACTAACACTGCTGAGGGGAGCAGCGGGGAGACAAGATAGAGAGGTCTGCTGTGCCACTGGGTCAGCTCCCTGGCTGGGGATCGAACTCGTGCTGCAGTGGCTGCGGATGCTTCATAGTGCTGCGACCCAACCCCTTGCACAACCAGGGAGGCCCCTAACTCTGTTGTTGACGTTGAATTCATTCCTCACCTAAACAGGAACCAAAAGCCCTTGGAGTCAGGCTCCCGGACGCCAGGGTTGAGTTAATGGTTAGTAGGGAAAAAAATCATAATTCCATATGTGTTGGTCTTCCAACTTCTTAATTGCCTTTCCTAGCCAAAACCATTCTCCACACACCAAACTGGATGATTCTTTAAAGTGTCAACTGCATCACACGCTCTAATTTCCTCTGCAAACACTGGATTAGCAAACACTGAACCAGTGCTCCTGGAGGAAATCCAGCGTAAGGTCCCGGGGAGGCTCCAGTCACATTAAACCCAGGGGCCAGCACATGACCATGCTGTCTGTTTCTACTTACAGACACCTCCTTTAATAGCCCTGGTGCCTCGGCAACAATGAGTTCAAGGCCCAGAGCGCTATACCTCGGCCTGGGCCGTTTGTCCAAGGCGCGCACTCTGTAAAGCCTGTAACAGCCTCAGGGACACACAGCTCTGCGGCGCCCTGCTGGGGGCCAAGACAGCTACCAAAATCATCAAAGAGCTCGAAAAATGCAAAAAGCACAAAAACCGCGAAAACCAAAAATGCACCAGACATGCACGAAGAACACGCTTGTTTACAGCGCGAGCGCTGGACGGGGCCGAGCGCAGCCCTGCTCAACCTCAGCAGGGAGCCGCACGGGGCTACCACCGGCTTTCCCACCCCGGCATGTCCGCAGAAAGTCCAGCACCCAGGCGGCGGCCACCTGCTGAGTGATCGAGGGCGCAGCCGCCACGCCCCTGCCCTCGCGGCGCCGACCCGACGCCCGGCCGAGAGCGCAAACCCTGACGTCATCGGCGGCCCACGTGACCTCGGCCCCGCCCCCTCCGTGACGCCACAGTTCTCGGCCGCGCTCCAGCGCCTACCCTCCTCCTGCTGACAGACGCGCCACGGCCAGTGGCGGAGGAGGCCCTCCTGCTGCTGCGGGCGCCGCGGGCGCCGCGGGCACGGTGAGTCGCCTCGGTCGGGCAGAGAGGGCGGCCCGCGGAGTGCCCTGGGGCCGGGCTGGGCGCTGGCGGCCCTCGGGTAGGGCTGACCCCGGACCGCAGGGCCGCCGGACCGCGGGGCCGCGGGGCCGCCGAGCCCCCTCCCCGCCCCCGCCCGCGGCCCCGCGCGGTGCACGCCGGGCTCTGTAGTCCTCTCGGCGCGCCCCGCGGGCCTCGGGCGGGCGGGCGGACTCCATCTCCCAGAGGCCTCTGGGCGGGCGGGGGGCGGTGTGCGCGCAAAGCCCCGCGGGGCCGAGGGTCTCCGCGAGCGCCGGGCCCCGGCTTGTCGCGGCGCTGGGGCCTCGGGGCCGGGCCGCGGGAGGTAAAGGGCCGGGGGCGGCGCGGCGGCGCGGGGCTCCCTCCCGCGCGCGGGCGAGCTGCAGCGCGGCCCTGGGCGGTTGACGTCCTGCCGCGGGGCCGCGGTGACAGCCCGGGCCGGGCCCTCTCTGGGCTCCCCCTGTGGCTCTGGACGGGCGGGACTGTGCACCTCGGGCTCTCGGCGGGCTGCCGCGGGGGAGGCGGCGGCCGTTTGCCCAGGCCCGGGCCGGCCCGGGAGGGGGGTCCCGGCGACGAGGGCCGGAGTGGCCACCTTGGGCAGCCTGGGGAGCCCTGCGCGCGGCCGGCGCACCCCTGCGAACCCCGCGCCCGCGTCGCTCGCGCGCCTTGGGCAGGCGCTGCTCGGCTTGGCGCGGGCCCAGCCGCCGGCCCCGGAGGACCTGGTGTCGTTGGGCGCGTGCGAGCCGGCCTTGGGCGCCTGACTTGTTGGGGCCGAGGAGGTGTCCGTTTTCCTCTATGCCTTCTCAGAGGCCTCTCAACAGGTGTCAGGTAAGGAATGAGCGGCTCTGAGCGGCTCCGGGCTGGGCCTGCGGTCCTCTGCTTGAAATCCCGCCGCCTGGGGCCTGCCCGCGGCTCCGCAGTTGTGGGTGGGGTCCAAGACTCGGGATTTAAGGCGCTCCTAGGGCACTTGGCGTTGAGAACCTCTGTCTGTCCTGGAGCGAGGAGGAGGGAGGGTCTGGGGCAAGGGTTGCTCCCATAGGCGTGTTCCGGCCGCTGTGGACAGGGCAGTGCTCTGCCAGCGGGACCTCTCTCCGGGTTCTTCCCCGGGGATGACTTGGGCGGTGTGCCAGCTCACCTTGCTCTCTGCCCTTTTCTGGAAAGGTTATTGTCAGTCACTCGCTTTCTCGAAAAACTTCTTCCACCTCCAGCATCTCACTGGGAAATATTTGAAACACAGAAAAGTCAGATTCCTCAGTGACGCCTAGAGGCTGCCGGCCCTTTACTGTACTTGGTCACAAATCTATCCAGCCAGTCCGTCTTTTCTGTTCGTGTGTGCATGTCATTAAGTAGTATTAGAATTTCTCCTGTTTGTTTTTAATTAACAGAGTCCAGGTTGAAAGTCTGTTTCTTATCTGTAGAAGCTAAAGGTTTTCATAAGCTAAGCCTCTGGAACCAGGAGAGAGCTTTACATGCACCTTTACAAAGATGATTCTAGAACCCTCCTAAGAGCAGCAGCAGGGAAGTGTGGAGAGCATCCTGCCTCAGGGCCCACAGTTGTTTTGTGAGGGAGCTAGTGCAGCTGTCCCTGGCCGATCTTGCTGGCAAGAACTGCGGTAAGTCAGCGGCTTGGGTGTCACCGTGCACCCAGGGCTCGCCGCTTTACCTGCTGCTTTGGTGTTCACAAGCTCTGGGGAGCGGGCTCCTGGCGCTGGTGATGAGCCCCGAGGCCCTTCGGGGCAGGTGCTTTGTTATGTAGCCACAACACCGGCTCCTTGCCCTGTTTGGCAGCCTGAGAGGGAGAGAAGGCCAGATCCTGTGAACTACATCTCCATCTTCAAAAGCACAGTTTAGGGAGTGGACACTTTTGGACCCCCAGAGGACATGGAAAGTGTGGCATGTCCTCTGCCCTGATGTGAGCAGGGCCTCGGGTCGGTGAGGGCAGCCTGTGGTGGGTGCCCTGCAGAGAACGTCCTCCTCAGTGGAGGCGAGAGCGAGGCAGAGGCAGGCTGGCAGTTGTGCCCTGTGGAGGACTTGGAAGCAGATGCACAGAAAAGAGGTGTGCATAAACAGACCCGCTCTGCACAGCCAGATTCTCTCTGACACCCCATCTGAGGTGGCAGAGCTGCTTTGCAGCTAAGTGCTGCAGAGGTCAGGGGTCAGGACCCCCCCACCCAGGGAGATGCAGGGCTTGGGGTCCTGGGGCCAGTGCTGCCTGGACAGCAGGCCACAGCAGCGGCGCCACTGTCCCTTGCACACCACACACCCAGGCTTCGGCCATCCTGGAGCCTCTCTACATCTGGGGTGAGCAGAAGGCAACGCCCAGTCAGATGAGGACCTGTAGCCTCTAGCCGCTGTGCTGGAGCAGAAACAGCGGGCCCCACGCGGTGCAGGGAAGGCGTCCAGTCACATTTGGGATCTCTGCATGCAAACAGTTGAGATGTGTTTTGGGGGACATTGGATCATTTTTCAGAGGACATTTTTCATTGCCTTTTGGGGCTCCTGCCAGGGAGCAGTGAGCTGCTGCGTGGTCTCATTGTCCACGGTGAGCCAGCACCATCGATTCTCAAATGGAATTGCTATTCCTAAATTTATTGAGAGTTGAGTAGTTGGTGTAAAAGAATGTGGAAGAAGTCCAAGTAAAATCCACCACAAGGAGGTGTCACGAGGGTCCAGGAGAAACTGAACGTGCCAGGATTCGTGTGTGCAATAACGTTGATTCACCCTGAATCCAGATCTGATCCAGGGCATGCACGCGCCTTCCAGGAGAAGCAGACCGGGGAAGGCGAAAGGGTTTCCTTGCTGAGATCTGAGGTGCTGCAACCCTTTGCTACTTGACAGAGGTGGCTCGGCCGACAGCATCAAGGGCAGTGGCGGCCGGCGACAAGTTGGCCCCGTCTGCAGCGTGTCCTGCCTGGCAGCCTCGCACTCTGTCACCTGTGTCTGGGGAGCAGTGGCCCGGTGACTTTCCGGGGAGGCTGGGCCTCGCGGAGCAGGGTGGCAAAGCAGCGACTAAATTAGGGGCGAGGGGGACCCCCCTGGCCTTGAGCTGACCATGATGCTTGACACCGTCGGTGGTTCTTCCTGTCTGGGTTTTGTCCACAGAGGCATTTTGGTCAGGCCTCCTGGCCTGTCCCTTTCCCGGGTTCTCGTCCCGGGCAGTCGCTAGCTGCACCTGCTGGTACTGGGGTCTTTGTTTGACGGGACCCCCGTGCTGGTGCGAGCGAGGTCACTGTGGACGGCGCTCATTCCCGGAGGGAGTCCGGCAGTTTGAGAGACCCCACCCTGTTTTTTAGGAGCGGGTGGGAGCTCAGCGTGGGAAGGCAGGAGGCTGACCATCCTCCTAGGCTGTTGGGTTCCCTCGTGGCGGGTGTGGGGTGTAGGTGAGCTGGGGGCAGGCTTTGGTGTTGGCCGAGACCAACACCGGGGGGCCGGGCTTGGTTTATGGACCTTCTGCTTTTTCCTGGGTCAGCGGGTGTGTCCTGGTCGCAGGCAGCTAATTATTTTAACCGGCTGACTGAAGAGCGGCCATCTCCTGTCCGCTTAGTGGGGCGGAGGTGAGGGCTTTCTTTTCGGGGCTTCATTTTGGCGGCACCGAGCGAAGGTTCTCAGGGGCTTGTCGGCCTTCAGGCGCCGCGTCCGCCTGCCCAGCAGGTGCCCGGCTCGCTTCTCCGCCAGCGGCGGCAGCTGTGTGTTTTCCGCGCCTTTGCTCCTCCTGCCCCTCCTGTCAGTGCCTCCTCTTCCAGTGCTGCAGTGGTGGGCCCTCTCCGGGGCTGCCCTGCCTGGGGCCACGGGTGGCTCCGGGAGGGCCTGGCCGAGGGGAGGGCTGGGCTGTGCTCCCAGTGCTGGTGCTGCCGCGTCTCGGCCAGGCCCGCCCTCGCTGCCCGTGTCACCGTGCCAGCCGACCCCTGCCTGGTCTCTGGGGCTGGGACTTCACGGGTGGCCCTCAGCTTCCTGTTTGCCGACTGGACCCCCATTCTCGGATCTCTAGGAGGGGAGCCGTCTAGACAACAGGTTTGCGGCCTGGGCTGGTGGGCAGCACCGTCCCCGGAGCTGCCTTTCCCGGAGGAGCTGCCGCAGTCTCCAGAGCAAACGGCCCAGTGCGCGGTGCGGATCACACTTGGGTGTGCGGCAGGCACACGCAGCTCACTCGGCCCTCCAGGCCTCCGCACGGCGCGGCCGTCGAGGCCCCTTCCCAGCTCTGTGGCCGAGGGGAGCGCAGGCGGCGTTGCCACTGTGGGCTGCTGCCCTGTACGGGGCATCATCCTGTGGCAGGCCCGGGGACGTGGCGAGTGAGTCGGAGGCAACGTCCGGTGCCCCAGTGCTGGCCCGCTCCTCCCACCGTGCCGTCAGGACACCAAGGTCCTGGGACTGTGGCGCGATGCCAGCCATGCAGCCTCGCCCTCCCTAAGCCGCGCTGCTTTTCTGTACAGGACGGGCCTTTGACTCTCACTTGACGGAGCACCCCGGCCAGAGCCCCCTTTCAGCGTGCCCCCTCTCACACACGAGAAAACCAGCTCTGGGTGGGGTGTGGCCACTGCTGGCTGCAGACGTGGTGCCTGGGCACTGGGTCAGGACCCTGCCCTTCCAGCTCAGCTGCGGCGACAGAGCCCCGGGCTCCCTGTGGAAGGCTGCGGGGTGGCTGGGGCCATTGACTTGGGCTGACATGTGCCCCCGCGAGCCGGGCACTGGTCAGGGAGCAGCATGCAGGGCTGGCAAGAAGCGAGTGGACAGATGGGAAACCAGAGCCTCCCAGTCCCTAGCGTCAGCTTGCTCGTGAGCGTGGAATTCCCGGGCATCCCGGGTACAGCCACGTGCGTGGGCAAAATGCGTGGTCTGCAGCTCCCGCTGATGCTGCCGCCTCCCTCCTGCCCCCACCGGAAGGCCATGGGAGAGGGCTGGCCCACGTGGGTCACGCAGCACCCCAGTGCCACCGGCTAGAGCTTGGCCTCCGCGGGGCCTGCTGGGGGAAGCCCCTGGCCTCCATGCTGGGGGCCGTGGGAGCTAGAAAAGCCAGGTAACCAGGGGTCTTGGGGGCCTTTCCGTCATGGGCCACCTGTTTTTGTGCCTTCGGCCCTGAGGAACGGCATGCTTTTCATGACGCTCGTCCCCTCCTTGTTATGAGTCACTGGAAGTTAGCAGTGCTGAGTAACCTGCGGGCGCCGAGCTAGAATCCATCGTTCAGATTGGGTCTCCTGCGTGCTAGGGAGGCCGGCGCAAGGTCACCGGGACGGTATGCGGGACGCCTTTGGCTGTCCTCGGTGTGGCTCTGGTCCTCAAGGGCACCCACGCCGAGTGTCTGTCAGCGCAGAACAGTTGGGCAGGCGAGGGAGGCCGCCTTGCTTGGCTGCCCCGTCTGCGGCGTCCTCCCAGAGGCCAGACGCCAGCCTCACGTGCCGGCCAGCGCAGTCACATGGCCACAGGGGCTGCCCGGCCGGACCATCCCTGCTTAGTGAAGACGGCGCCGACCGCAGTGGAGCCTGCGCAGGTGGTGGGGGCTGGCGCCTGGCCGCCTGCGCTTCCTTCCTTAGCCAGAGGGCGTCCGCCCCTCCAGCTGAGGACCGGCTGCATAGCTGTCAGACTGTCCAGCAGAGTCGCCTTGTCATTGCCGCCCTGGCTGGACACTCGCATGCGAGTCGCCGGTGCCACACCCTTCATGCCAACCCGGACCAAAGCCCAAGGCCCGTAGTGGGCGGGCTGCCGGGGGCTGACGTGCGGGGCAGGCCCGGGGAACCCCGAAGCCCTGGGGGAAGGAGAAGGGCCAGGGTGCAGTGCCGACTGGGTCCTCAGGGCCCAGGCTCTGTGGGCTCTGCTGCTGCTGCGCCTGGGGGTGGGGTCCTGACTTGTCCTGAGGGACGTCCCCTACCCTCAAGGCAGGCCCACCTTCCTTGCAGCCGGCCCTGGGCCTCCAGACTGCGGCACCACTGCCTACACTTGGTGATTGGGTTCGGGGTGTTGTTTAACGCCATCCCTGCCACCTGACTGTAAACTTCTGGAAGGCAGGGGCTGCGCCGCTGGCTCCCTGCTACTGCCTGCAGCCTGTACCTGGCACCGAGTAGGTGCTGCACAGCCGTCCACGGTGCTGCACAGCCGTCCGCGAACAGATGGCTGGTTATTCCTGGAGGAAGCTCCGTCCGCCTTCCCTGCTGAGGGCCTCTGTTCGTAAGAACAGGCCGTCCCTGAGCCCGCCCCCGGGATGGGGGAGCGGGACAGTGTGTGACGTCGAACAGGGAGTCCAAGGCCAGCCCTGGCAGGGAGCCACAGCCAGGACACCCAGGACACCCAGGTCACCAGGATCTTAAGTGGCTATTCCCACCCCAGCCTCAGTTCTTGCTCTACCTCCTGGGGCAGTGCGGGTGGGCAGGAGGCCCTTGTGGCCCAGTCCTCCCTGCGAGGGACGTGCTCTGCTCGGGCCACGCCCTCTGCAGGGGGCTGGCCCTGGGGTGGTGCTCTGTCCTAGCTGGGTGCTTGGCCGGCCCTCCAGAGCAGTGGGTGCCTCTTGTTAACTGAGGGGAAGCTACAGGCCCCGCTCCAGGCGACCTTTCAGTCTCCCTGTCGGCCAGAGCCTGGAGCCTGCCTCCCGGGAACAGAGGGACCCCAGATGCCAGCTGGCATCCCCGTGCCAGGACTGCAGGGGGAACGTGACCCTGCAGCTGTCACCAGGGTCTGCCAGAGGGTGGCGCCTCCCAGGGGCCTTCTGGGCTGGGAGTTCCAGGGGGAGGAGCCCCAAGGAGGGCTGCGGGCCTGTCTTTCCAGTAACCTGAGCAGGCCGGGTAAGGGGCTTCAACCTGGCTGCACATGAGTGAGCACTGCTGGGCCTGGGCTCCCGTGGGGGTGAGCCTGTGCCAGGACCCGCTCTGTGGGTCAGACGCTGCCTGCAGCTCCGGTGTTTTGTCTCCCTGTGGGGGAGGTGCCGAGTGCGCAGGGCTGCGCTGCGTGTGTGAGCCGGCTCGAGTCGGTGCATGCTTACTGAACATGCCCTCGAGCACACGTCTCTCACGCCGGAGACGGAGGCACTCGCCGCCCAACCTGACCGTGCGGAGGGAGAGCCGCGTACTACGGTGGTTGGAGCTGTGGACTGAGCTAGCTTCTCCCTGTAACTCACGTTCACTGACGTGAACAGCTGACAGACGACTGCAGTTCCGCAGACTTTGGGACTTAGCCCTTTCTTGAAAATGAATCCTGGGAAATTACTGTTCTTTTGCTTTTTGCAAGTGTTGCTAATGACAAATTTGTCACTGTACCTGTTGTTAGTGATAAACTTAAGCTTTCAAAAGAGAATTAGAGGGCCTCCCTGGTGGCGCAGTGGGTTAAGCAACGCACTATGAAGCAAATCGCAGCCACTGCAGCACGAGTTCGATCCCTGCTGCCGGCCAGGCGGG
>JAGFMF010012160.1:1688270-1707572 GCA_019455555.1 Galemys pyrenaicus | reverse complement strand
TCCCCGCTTTCTGTGGTGAATCCTCTCACCCCCCCACACCTCCGGTCTGTACCCCAGTGCTTGTATGCATAAATAAATAAATCTTTAAAAAAAAAAAGAGAGCATTAGAAATTTTGAAAAAACTTGTATCCACTGTGAGCTTGACCTGCTTCTCAATCATTAAAGAATTTCCTGATAATAGCAGTGGTGATACTAGTGGTGTGATTTGGGGGGCTCTGTAATGGGGTGTGGCATTGCCAGGTCACATGGCAGAACTCCGGGTCGGAGCCAGCACAGCCCACCGGCCCCTGCACGCTGTACCGAGCTGTGAGCATGCGCGGGCATGCCCCCGGCCTTCCTGCGCTGCGGAGACGGGGGTGGGGATCCAGAGTCCAGGTTGCAACCGGCCTGGAGGTAAGCGGCGCTCGTGGGGCGGCAGGAGGGGGAGCAGCGGCAGAGGCTTGGGCCGCCAGCCGGTGGTCTGGGGCAGGGGTGGCGTTCAGACCACGGGGCGCCTCGCTGGCCAGGGTAGAGAGGGTTGGCACTGACGTCGGATGGAGCCGGTCTTTGCAGCTTATTTTGGAAAGCGATTGTTTTTAAAAATGCATTTATATTAACATGTAGTGATTTGTTTTTAAGTGAATTAATACTTTAAAAATTCCTCATTTTTTAGACTTCTAATATGGTAAATTATGGCTAAACCCCACAAAGCCAAACTCTTCTCAGAGTGCTCAGCAATCAGGTGGAAAGGTTTCTGGGCTTCTTTCTGCTGCTCCAGCGGATTGGGGGGAGGAGGGCACAAAGGATAGGGGACATTGGCAGCCTGTCTCCCTCCTGCACCCCCCTGCTTCCTGGAGCCCCAGGGGTGCGAGGCCAGGCAGGATTCAGACCGCTCCTCCTGCCATTCAGTCTGGGCCTGCCCCCAAAGGGGTTGGTGTGCTTCCCAGGGCCTGTGGGGGGGGGGGTGGTTTCCAGTGGGGGGCGGATGCTGCTGGCCTGGGCTCAGTTCCCGGGGCTGCCGCCAGGGCTGGGAGCAGAGCAGCTGTGGAGGCGTTTCCCAGGGCCTGGAGGCCTCGTGCGCAGCTCCGTTCTGGGGGTGGGGAGGCCCTGGGAGACAGCGGGACCCAGGCCCAGCATCGCATGCCCCCCCCCCCCAGTCCTGCGTGTTCCGTCCCAAACTGTCCCTTTCAGGACCGCGTGGTGTGCAGTTATGCCAGTAACACTCACGCCTCTCGTGCTGCCAAAGTGTGCGCTGAAGGAACGCCCTCAGGTGGCCCCTCGGTCTGGGGTGTTTCTCCCCCACACATTGGATTAACATCTGTGTACACGCGAGAAACACCCCCGGTGGGCAGGTTCCGAGGTGTAGTTCACCAGCCCACTGAAGGGCCCGTAGCCCTGCTCCTCGTGGTTCCCAAGCTGAGCTGCTCAGGGAGCAGGCTGGCGCCTCCACTAAACCCAAGTACTTTCTCCCCCCGGACCTTTCTGTCATTGTCCTTCGTGCAGGAAGATGTCTTGGCCCTTTGAGTGCTTTATATGCTTGGTGTGAACATTAATTCTCTCAGCAAAGATTTTATCACTGTTTTGTTTATAACAACCCCAAGTGCATGCTGGGTAGCGTTATAGATGCTTCCAGTGTTGCCAAGGTAACATTGCTTTTGAACATCCCTTGATATCTGCGTCATCATTTTCTTGGAGCTATGTCTCTGCCCAAAGGACCAATCCTGTGTTTTCTTGATCTCCCCACACCACCATCCCCGTGTCCCTTGTCCCTTCTGCTCCCCTCCCTCTCAACCTTAACGCCCTTGGGTTGTTTATTGACGTCTACTGGCTTTTGAGTGTTTACTGTGTAAATGTGTATTTTTTTTTAATCATTATGACTGACTTTGCTACACTTAATTCTTTCAAACTCCCTCCATTTTGTTAAAATGGTTGTATTTTGTCCTTCTTCCAGGCTGCATAATACTCTACCACACCACCCTGCCACCTTTTTTTATATATTTTATGTTACTTTTCATTTTTGTACATTGTCTATTTCTCATCCCTGTGAAATCCCTACCACCAGCTCACCTGTGCACCATCACTGATATTCCCTTGGGCTCTCCACACCCATTTTGTTCCTCCTCCCTCCTCTTCCCCTCGGGAATGTCTCTGGTTTATAGCTGTCTTTTGATTCTGATTTTTAATTTATTGTACTTTTTTTTCCTTAGTCCCTTGTTTGTCTCCTCTACATTCCTCCTGTAAGTGACACTATCAGGTATTTTCCCTTTTCTTTCTGCTTATTTAGCTCAGCATGATCCCTTCTAGCTCCATCCACGCAGCTGCGAGTTACATGAGTTTATCTTTCTTGATTGCTGTGTAATATTCCATTGTGTGTATATACACCACATCTTTTTGATCAGTCATCTGTTTTTGGACACTTGGGTTGTTTCCATTGCTTGCCTATTGTGAAAAGTGTCGTGATAAACATCGGTGTGCAGATGTTCTTTTGAATTAGTGTTTTTGTGTCCTTTGGGTAAATTCCTAGGAGTGGGAGTGCCAGATCATACTGGAGCTCCACTTTCAGCAGTTTGAGGAACCTCCACCTGCTTTCATAGTGGTTGGGCCAGTCTGCATTCCCACGTGACTGTGCCACCTCTTGATACAATCGTGTCTGTGGGCATTTCAGCTGCTTCTGTGTTCTTGCGACTGTAAATAATACCGCTCTGCACACTGGGGCAGGGTGGTTGTCTTGTTGACGGTTTCCTATTCTCCCAAGAGCAGGCTTGCTCGGTCCTACAGTATTTCCCTTTTTAGCCTTTTCAGGTAGGTCCAGATCGCTTCCCGTGACTGTCGGTTCGCAGTCTCGCCAGCCAGAGTGGTCAGTCTCCTCTTTCTCCACACCCTCCACGCTTAGTGTTTGGGTCTTTTCAGTACGTGCCACTCAGGGGTGTAAGATGGTATCGCCTTGCGACTTTAAAATACAAAAAAGGCCAAGGAGAGCTCTGCACCTCACGGCCCTGAGGTAGCGGCCTCTGCTGTCTTCACCCAGTCTGCGCTGGCAGCCGAGTAGTTGTGCAGACAAACTGCAGATAACAGACATGGAGAAGAAAAACACAAAGACAAGAAAATCAAGTGCAGAAGCAAAAGTTCTCCGATAAAAATACACAGCCCAAAAATTCGATCCTTGGGCATCTCCCCAGAGGATTTTTTTTATAAATGTGTTACTGTCTTTTTTATTTTAACCATCCAGTGGTTATGGAGCGTTACCTCATTGTGTTTTATTTTAAAGGTTTATGCATATAATAACTGGGGTACAGGCCAGAGGTGTGGGGGTGAGGATTCACCAGAGTGGGGAGCAGAACAGGCGGATCTACTGAAACACTGCTGAGGGAGCAGCGGGAGGCAGAAGGGTCTGCTGCGCCCTGCGGGTCAGCTCCCTGGCGGGATGGAACTTCTGCAGTGGCTGCTGATAGCTTCATCGTGCTGCCACTTAACCCCTTGTACCCCCAGGGAGGTCCCTCCTATGGTTTTATTTGCTAGCAGCGGCATCTTTCGGTCTCTGACGGGCATTTAACTCTGGAGAAGTGTCAGTCGGAGCCTCGGCCCACAGTCGTGGGGCTGTCTTGGGAAGCAGGGTGCCTTCTGCTTTCCCATCCAGGTCCTGGGGCGGGTAGATGCTCCGTGGACGCCGCTCCTGTCCGTGGCTGTCTTTTCACTTCCTGCGGACACAGGCCCAGAGACAGACGGGTCCGCGGGGGTAGTGTGTGGGGGTGTGCCCAGCTGCTGGCCGCCTCCGCCAGGATAGGTTTGCTTCTGATGAAATCCAGTTTATCTTTCCACCTTTTGTTGCTTGAAGTCAGTCCCCGACCCTGCGCTGGTTTCTTGCATTGACTGTGCAGACTTCTGGTCGACTCGCCGACTCTGCCTGGCAGGTGCTGGGTGGGGCCGCCTGGGTATCTACTGAGGAGACTGGCTTTTGGGTTTTCGTCATTTCACCTTCAGCTTTAAAAAGCAAGCTGACACCACTTCAGAACGTGCCTGCTTTCAGCCCCTGCTCACCGCTTCCCCCTCTCCCACCCGTCTACTCTGCCAAACGTCCACTCCCCACTGCCCACACTGCTGGACAGAGGCAGAGGGGGCTGGCGTGGGCCTGGTGGGAGCGGGCAGCCCAGAAGGGCCAGAGCTTGAGGAGTGGGAGCGTGGGTGGTTCTGAGTTCTGAGTCGGCGCCTGGACAGGAGAGGGCTTGGGGGGAGCCGGGTGCCCAGGTTCTGCCCACGCCGCTGAGGGCACTGCCTGTCTCCCCAGCTCCCAGAGCCCTGCAAGGCTGCCTGGCTGGCAGTGCAAGGAGCCTCACCCGCCGCCTCCCGAGCACCTGGGATTTGAGGTAAAGGTTCTCCTGGTCCCCTCACAGGCGGGCCGGGTGCTGGGCGGTGGCCGCGCCCACTGGGAGGCAAAGCGGACCAGCACCTGAACCGCGCCGGGGTCGTCCTCCCTCCTCCTCAGGCTGCCTCTCACGGGAGTGGGGGTGGCGGCTGAGGGGGCAGCTTTGGCTGGTCGTCCCCAGCCGTGGTGGGGCATCCAGACCACTCTCCCAGGACGTTGTCCACAGGCTTGGGGCTTATGTGCAGGGGCCGAGGGCAGGGCACATCCGCAGGGGAGCCCGGGAGCCCAGGTGCACGGCGCCCCACCTTGTGTAGCAGCCCCTCGCAGGTGGGCACTGGGAGCTAAGCTCACCTCTTGGCTTGCACTTCAGGTCCAGGGGACTAGAGATGTCGTCGAATGAGCCTCCCCCTCCCTATCCTGGGGGCCCCACAGCCCCCCTTTTGGAGGAAAAAAGTGGAGCCCCATCCACCCCAGGTAGGGCTCAGTGTGAAGTGTCCTCCGCCCCAGCCCCACCTGCCCCGCCCCCGCCTCCACTCGGCTGGTCCTGAGCCCCTCTCCTGCCTCTGTCCAGGCCGCTCCTCCCCGGCTGTGGTGCAGCCCCCATCCGGCATGCCTCTGCCTCCCGCAGACATCGGCCCCCCACCCTACGAACCACCGGGACACCCGATGCCCCAGCCTGGCTTCATCCCCCCACATGTGAATGCAGACGGCACCTATGTGCCCCCAGGTGAGTGGGCCCGTTAGCAGGGCGGGGGCCTGCGAAGGGGTCTCTTGCCAGAGACCTGTCCCTGGGGAGCTGGGCCCCCACTCACCCCATGGCTCCCCAGAGGGGCGGCCCCGGGCGTCAGTGACCGATGTGGGCGCGCAAGGGCTGCCGAGTGCTGCGGGTGGACACAGGCCCAGCGGCTGACAGGTCCTCACGGGGGTGGGGGTGGGGTGCCCAGCTTGGCCACCTCCGCCAGGAGGGCGGGAGAATGTGGCTGATGTTTTGGACCCGAGGCCCCCACCCAGCACCTCCCTGCAGCCGGGGGCCGGGGCCGTGGGCTCTGCTTTCACGGAGGCGGGCACGGGTCGTGACCCATCTGCGCGCTCCTGTACCGTTGCAGGTTTCTACCCTCCTCCAGGCCCCCACCCCACCATGGGCTACTACCCGCCAGGGCCCTATGCGCCGGGGCCCTACCCAGGCCCCGGGGGCCACACGGCCACGGTCCTGGTCCCTTCGGGGTCTGCCACCACGGTGACAGTGCTGCAGGGAGAGATCTTTGAGGGGGCCCCGGTGCAGACCGTGTGCCCGCACTGCCAGCAGGCCATCACCACCAAGATCTCCTACGAGATCGGCCTGATGAACTTCGTGCTGGGCTTCTTCTGCTGCTTCATGGGGTAGGTGTGGACGTGCCTGGGGGCGGGGGCGGGCCTGGCCTGGCCCCTTCAGGCCTACCCACTGCCTTCTCTGCTCCAGGTGCGACCTGGGCTGCTGCTTGATCCCCTGCCTCATCAACGACTTCAAGGACGTGACGCACACGTGCCCCAGCTGCAAAGCCTACATCTACACGTACAAGCGCCTGTGCTAACGAAGCCGTGTACCTGGCCCCGCGCTTCGCCCCCGCACGCAGCGGCGCCTCCCGCTCCCACCTGGGGCAGGAGCTGTCCCACCAGTCCCCGGACATCTCGTTCTCTTCGCCTCGCCCTACCCTGAGCAGCTGACTCTTCCGGCAAGTTCCGCTGGACTTAAGGCCAGGGGTGAGCAGGTGGCAGGGCTGCCACTGAGCTTTGTGGCTGCCGGCGTTGTGATCAGGAAGATGAGCCGGGAAGGGTCTCCTCGCACAGTGTCCTTCATTTCGTACCAGGTACAGGGTCGGTCCTGCCTCCCCGGACCAAAAGCAGACCGAGCAGCAGTGGGTTCCCTAGGCCTGGGGCCTGTAGCCAGTCGTTTCTGACCTGCGGGACCAAGAGCAGAGCGGACCCGAGCAGGACAGGGCCACAGGGCCTGGGGTCGGTCCCAGCTCCAGTGGTGCGTGTGACGGGCAGAAGGAACAACTCTGGCCCTCGGGACTCAGGAACTCAGCACCTTATGCCCAGGAGCCACCTGAGCTAGGTAGAGAGGACGGCACACCCGCAGGTCGCTGGGGAGTGATCGGGCTGTGCCTGCCACAAAGGAACTTGCCTCGCCCCCTGCCAGCTCCTGTTCTGGCCCATCCCTCCTGCACCCGTCCGCTGCCACGCTAGGCTCGTGCTGCCCAGCAGCGTGCCCCCAGCAGGGTCAGGTCGCAGGGAGGGCCTTGTGCAGGCAGGCTCCCAGTGCGGTGGGCTGGCCTCAGTCCCCTCTCCGGCAGACGCAGGGCACAGCTGTGGCCTTGGGCAGGGGACCAGAAGCCACAGCCCAGTGGTGGCAGCCCCTGGTGGACACCAGCCCTGCTGGCCCGAGCCACTGTCGCCTATGGTCTGTCTTGCGAACCTGCTCCCGCGGACTGCTGTCTCCTGCTGCTGCCCCCTCCTGGTCTCGCACCGCCACTGCATGGCCTCCCGTCACTGTGAAGCGTGGCCGGTCTCCATTTGTAGTTTCTCATTAAATTGGCCCTTTCACTCCCCTGCCCTGGGCCTCTGCTCCCTGCCTGGCTTCCTTCTTTGCGAGGGAGAGGGTGGGGCTTCAGCTAATCCACGAGCAGGGGTCAATCTCCAGGGTCTCGGTGCTCCCGCAGCCCAGTCTGCCCAAGTCAGTCCAGCACAGGCAGTCGGCTGCACGGTGCTGGACAAAGTCATCGAGCAACACCGTACCAGAGCGGCGCCCCAGCTGGCACCCAGGATCAGCCTCGCGTGGGTGTCCTTGTTCCCCTGAGTAAGGCAGAGCCAGGCCTGAGGCTTGGCGGTGACAGGAGTGGAGCAGCAGTCTGGGCTGGGGCAGACCCTCAGCCTGTCCGCGGGCACACGCGGGCTCCCATTGCTCCTCCAGACGCGGAAGCATGACGCTGCGTGCTCTGTCCGCACTGCACGGAGCCACCAGAGCCCTCTGAGAGTCAGGAAGGCGCAGGGCAGGTGAGCCCGAGGGCCCGGCTGGGCAGTCGGCGGCCAGCGGCACGTGGGGCTGCCGGTGCAGCGTGAGGGCACGACGCCAGGAAGGAGGCGGCGGCTGTCAGTCCTCTTTATTGAAGGCGGTAGCACTTACACGGTCAGAACGACAGGCCGTAGCCAAACAGACCCTTGGGGGCTTCCGGCTGCCAGGCTGGTGCTCCTGGGGCCTCCGAGGCAAGGTGCCCTGGCTCCCGCCCACCGCCCCCAGACCACCCTCCCTCCCAGAGCCACAGCAGCTGAGCTCACAGCACACCTCTCCCTGGGCGGGGCGCACGACACCACACGCCTGCAGGGGTGAGCCTGGGGTGGGGGGATAGGGGTGTTCCAGGCGCACAGCTAGTTCCAGGGGCGCAGGCCAGCAGGCTGTCCCCAGTGCCCCGGCTCGGGACGGCGGGGAGGCCGAGCCGCACCCAGCTCAGCACCTGCCCGCAGGGAGGACACTGACAGGCAGAGACGTTAGCGTCTGGCTTTATTGGCTGCTTGTTTCAGACCCTGCACGTGGACGTCACGGAGGTGGTCTTCGGTGGGCCACCGAAGGCGGCGGGTGGGCCAGCGGGAGCGACGAGTCCTTCACAGGTAGTACCAGGCCAGAAAGCCGGCAGCCAAGGCCACGCTGGTGGCCAGAACAAACTGGAGACTGGACTTGGTCAGCACAGCCAGGGCCATTCCAAAGGGGCAGCTGCTGCCCTCCAGGGCACCTGCACGGCAGCACCAGGGACACGGCCTCAGCGGGAGAGGTGGACATGCGGCCCCGGGAGGGGAGCGCGGGGCAGGCGAGACCTACCTTTGTCTTGCTTAGCGCTGTAGTAGGGGCATTTACGCACGTCTCCCTTCCCATCGTGCACGGGGACGCCATCCTCCACGGCCTCCTTGGCCATCAAGGAGCCGGCCTGGTCCAGTTCGTTGAAGATCTACAGAGAGCGCCAACAGCCGTCACCGGGCAGCCCGTCAGCACAGGGCAAGGGCAGCATGGCCCTGGGAGGTCGCTGGACCTTCCGTGGGCAAAGACCAAGACCGCCCACGACAGGCCAGCAGGGCGCTGACGGGAGATGGCGGAAGGCTGCCCCGGCCCCTTGAGTGCTTCCAGCTGCAGGGGAAGAGCTATGTGGGGGACAGGGCCTCGGGTGCGCCCCGCAGGGGCCCAGGGAGTGGCCAGAGCTGCATGCCCGGCAGCCAAGGGTGCGGGGGCAGGCGGGCCCTCCAGGCGCGGGCCCCCCGAAGGGTCGCTCGGCCACGGCCTGAACCTAGCGCAGGACCTCCCGCAACAGCCTTGCTCCCTAGGGCCAGAGTCCGTGGCCAGCGGGAGGGCCATGCGCTCCGAACCTGCCGCTGCCAGAGGCGCTGCCCTTCCCCAAGCCCTCGGACAAGCCGCCAGTGGGGAGGCCACCCCGTGGCCCACCTGACCCCCCACTTTCTCAGAACCGCCCCGCAGGGCTGCGCCTGCACCTGCATGTTGTACTCGAAGGCCTTGTTGGCCTCCTCCACGATCTTCTCTTTGGCCTTCGGGCTCAGGTCCAGAGCGTTCATCCTGGCCCGGTAGAGCTGCTTAAACTGCTGCGCGTTGTCTATGTTCTCAAACAGGTAGAACTGGGTCCCCTCCCCCGTGCTGGGGAGCTTCAGGGCCCGCTGGGCCACCTTCTTCAGCACCTGGCCCCCCGAGAGGTCCCCCATGTAGCGCGTGTAGGCATGGGCCACCAGTAGCTCTGGCGCGTTCTGCCCCACAAAGTGGATCCGCTCCACATACTTCTGGGCAGCCTCGGAGCACCGCACCCGCTGCTCCCAGCCCTCTCCAAAGAAATACTCCATGTCCTTGACGAGCGCCTCCTTCCGGTGCAGCTCCGAGGGAAAGTACAAGGGGGCGAAGGCGGGGTGGTCCTTGTTGCGGTTCATTTCCTCCTCCAGGGCCGAGTATGTGAAGTAAAGTGCGGTGGTGGCCAGCTGTCGAGGGCAGCGGGGGAGAAGGGAGATGGCGTCAAGGCTGTGGCCTGCAGCAGCCGCTCGAGCCCCGCCCTCCCTCTACCCGCGGCCCTTCCCACGCAGGAGGTGTGCGAGGCTTTGCTTCCTCTAGTCACTGTCACTCCACTCACGCCGGGAGACCCACAGCTTGACATCAGGCAGACTGGAGAGGCCCGGTGTCCCCCGTGTATTCAACGGGGCTTCTTCCCGGGACTGGGGCCCCCAGCCCAGTCTGCTCGTGACGGCACAAACCTTGAACAGCTCCTTCCTGATGTTGCCCTTCAAGAAGTCCTTCACAAACTGGGTGTTCTCCGCCCGGTCATGCGCTTCCTTGGTCCCCTCCTTCAAGAGTTCTGAGAGGTCAGCCACCCTACAAAGAGACGTCGCGTTTGGAACCAGCCCTCTGGCCGGCTGGGCCTGCCAAGGGCTGGGCCCTCGTGGGCACGGGTCTTCCAGGGAGCGTGGCGACACGCAAGCTGACTGACCGACTCCAGTGTCCGCGCCTCAACCCCGAACAATCGGTGCCTGCATCCCTGGCTGCCTGGTGTCTGCGGATACGCACCTCTAGCCCCACCACAGCACCCGCCCGCTGCCCCAGGGGAAGCGGCCTTTGGGACGCCGAGCTGCTTGTAGAAGGACTGTGGGTCTCCCGGGACGGCCACGCTGTCTCCCCCACTTGGCCCCACAGCCCCTCTGGACCACCAGTGGGCAGGCCTGGCAGAGGAGGGGGAGAGGAGGGGGAGCTCAGGGCCAGGCTGGTGGAGCCAGGACCCAGGTCTGCGTGACGTGACAACGCGGCGGGCCGGAGCAGCCCAGGCCGCGGCCCAGCCTGCAGGCAGACCGGGCAGAGGCTGTGTCCAGACAGCCCACCGCTAGAGCGAGAAGCCCTTGGCCTGGCACAGCCCGGGCCCTGCAGGCTTCTCCAGAAAGTCCGCACCTACCACCGTGTGCACAGGGTCGACGAGCAGCATGTAGTCCAAGAACTACGAACGAGAGCTGCAACGGCAGGGCCTTCACAAGGCCGAGTGGCGAAGCAGAGGCCCTGGTAACTGAAGAAGCTGGACCCTCCCCTGAGAGAAACACCCCTCGAGCTGGGGCTGGCCCACACCCTGAGGGTGGGCGCGAGGAGGGGCCACTTGGCCTCATCAGCACTCACTGCCGTTCCCAGACGCCCGGGGCCTTAGAGAAGGACAAGGCACAAGGCCAAGTTCGGGTGCTCAGCAGCCCCAGCGCCTGCCTGCCCACCCCGGGGCGGATCTTCGGGAGAGCCCGCGAGTGCGGGTGTGGGTGCTGTCCTGCTGCCGCCTCCAGCTGCCTGGGGCCCTCTGCAGCACCCCGACCGCACCCCGCGTCCTGGCCCCGGCCAGCCCCGGCCCTCACGACAGTGCGGTGCCCCATGGCTCACCTGGCATGGTTTTCCTTTTCTGGGGCCCCAGGGCGCTTTCTCTCCGACTCGTCCGCCCCCTCTGAGGTCTCCAGTTCGGCCAACATGGTCGCCATGTGCGCGGCTCGGCTCTGCCCTCAGGTCCTGCGGAGAAAGAGGACCTGGTGATGCAGTGGCCCCGGCCGCCGTGTCCTCAAACACCGAGGGGACGTGCCCGCACGCCGCGGGGTGGTTTCTCTAAAGCTCCGCCACTACTGTGACCGTGTCCGAACACGGCAAAAACCTGGAGCACAGAGGACGGCGGACAGACCAGGCCAACCCCCCCTGCAGGCCGCGGGGCAGCCCAGCGCGTGAGATGCGAGCAGGCAGACGGCCGGGCCGACCGCGGAAAGCCACGCAGGCGCTGCCGCTCTGCAACGTTCCCGCTTGAGACCGCACCCAAATCTAAACCAAAACGCCGACAGAAACGCCACAGAGCAAGCTTAGGAACACAGCGGCCAGCAGAGCAGGGGCAGCGGGTGGCCTGAGCCTGGCCGCCGACTATCGCGGGGGCGCCTCCCCTGCCCTCGGGCTCGAGCCACGCACAGAGCACTTGCTGTCCCCCTTGCTGTCCCCCGTCCGCTCCTGATGCCTCGGGCTGGCTGAGCCTCAGTCAGCCTGGGCCCCGCCCCCAGCGCAGAGAGCCCCCAGGCCCACAGCCGCACCGACAGGACTGAGGGCCGGAGCGACCCCAGGGGCCAGAGCAGCCCGGAGGCCACCGCGACCCCAGGGCCGGCGACTGCGCCTTCACATGGCTGCCAGAAGCGGGCGTCACACAGGGCCAGCAGCCAAGATGCAGCCTCAAGGGGCTAGAGGAGAACAGCCCGTGGGACGCACACGGCCCATGTGCTGTAGGTGCCGTCGGGCGCAGCTGGCGCGCTGTCTGCCGGCCGCTCCGCTGTCTGGTCTCGGCCAGTTCCCGGAGTGGCCTCTGGCTTCCAGGTTCAGCGTTTCATGGCACGGCTCAAAGGAGGACACAGAAAGGAAGGCTTCAGCCGCTGCAAGTGTCAGCTGTGACTGCTTACGCGTGTGTTTTTTTAAAGACTCACTGATTTATTTATGCACACAAGAACAGGGGACAGGCCAGAGACGGGGTGGTGGCGGCCGGGGATCGAGCTCAGGCTGCAGTGGTGAGAGCGCCAAGATGCAGTCCCTGTCCCCAAGGGAGCCCTGTTCCTCACTTTGTTTTTTTAAAGATTTGTTTATGCAACAAGAGCTGGGGTGCAGGCCAGAGTCGCGGGAGGTGAGAGGACTCACCAGAGACAGAGCGGGGAGCAGAACAGGCAGACGGACTGAAACACACTGCTGAGGGCAGCAGCGGGCCAGGCAGGAGAGGTCTGCTGCGCCCTGCGGGTCCCCTCCCTGGCCAGCGGCAGGGATCGAACTCGCACTGCAGTGGCCCCGGTTTGCTTTACAGTGCGCTGCTTAGCCCGCTGCCACCAGGGAGGCCTGCTCCTCACGTTGGACGGGTAAGAGAGCTTGATGTCTTTCCACAGACCTCGGGTTAGGTATCACTCCCAGGACTTTCACAGTGAGCACTGGATCCAAGCCGTGGGGAAGGGCAGGTGGAGAGAGGGACAAGGCAGCAAGCCCAGGCCCAGCAGGGGAAGTCCGAGCGGCTGGCCCTATCCTACCTAGGCCTGTGCTATGGCGGCGGTAGCGGCTATCGGCCTGTCCCAGAGTAAGAGGCTTAGCTCCCGGGGCCAGCGGGCCTGCCCCGCAGGGAAGGACAGGGCACAGGCAGGCAGCCTGCTGCACGCTGTGTTCCGGCTGATCGTGAAGGAAATAACGGCAGCCCCTAGGAAGGGGTGCCCAGCAGCATCTTGTCTGGCCCGGCCTGATCTGTACATGAACGACCGTGCCCCAGAGGTCAGAGGGGCTCACGCACTAAGGACGTGTGCTGTGTGGAGATTATTATGGCGGCCGCAGGCGCCACCCCGCTGCATTCCGAGGGGCACCTCAGAACAGGAGCTGCTCACGGGCCCGTCGTCAACTCAGTAACACACCCGGGGCAGCTGCTGAGAGACTCCACCCTCAGCAACAAGCCCCTCCAGCACACCTGGCCCCCCTGCTCGAAAAGCGAAAGGCCAATGTGACAGTGGTTACGCAGCAAACGCCAAGACTCTGGACCTCCAGCTCCTCAGCAAAGTCTCCAGGGCAGGGCAGCAGACGCCAGGCCTGCCCGGCCTGCGCTGCGGCAAGGCCCCCGGCGGGGAGCGTTCCCCCTTCGGCAGCACAGCGTTTCCAGCGAGGCCGTCCATGCACGTCCCCGGCAGCCCCTGGGCAGGGTGGCTGCTGTAAGTCAGTGTGGGGCTGGACCCTAACCCTAACCCTCCCCGAGGACTCAACAGCGGGCACACGCCCTTTCCCAGGGCACTGCGGTGTGCTGCCAGACGCCGCTGGAGGAGGAAGGGGAATGTGCCGGCCGTGCTGACGAGAGCCAGGAGGGCTTTCACCTGAACCAAGCCCTTCCACGGGCCACGCCAAGGCCCCTGAGGCAGCGGGCATGGGGCTGAGACCGCATGTCAGGGGGGCCAACTAAGAGCAAGGCTGGTCCTGCCGCACCCGCGCTGGCGCCCCGCAGAGCCGCCTCACTGCGGGTCTGCTTCTTCGCGCGCGGAGCCCGGGCAGTCTGGGAGCCGAGAGACAGAGCAGAGCGGCGCCACCCCACTCCTGCTCGCGCATCAATGGGAGAAAAGGCCACCAGCAGACGCTCAGCTCGGGCCGCGAGCCACGCCCACCGGCACAGGCCCACTGGCTCACTCGGGCGGGGCTGCCTGGAGAACACCCGCTCTCCACGGACGCTGCAGGCCGGGGAGGAGAAGGAACCCGCTGTCCCCACCGCGCTGGGGAGGACTCCAAGGACGACGGCCACCCAGCAGGGCTCTGAGGGTCTCCCAGGGGCGGGCGGAGGCCACACGGGCAGCTCAGGTCACGGGCAGAGTGCACAGACCCCCCACAGCGCGCACAGTCCGCAGCCCGGCAGGCGTGCCTGCCCACAACCGCCCAGCCCTCATGTGGACGGTGCCAACGCTGAGAAGGCCCACCGCAGCCTCGAGCCAGGCTGGCGCCCCGGCCAGCTCACAGGACAGCGCTGCACGCGCACGCCCCGGCCTTCAGGCTGACCCAGCGTCCACCAGGGAAAGAAGAGGCTCAGCAGGGGTGCCTCCCGGGGATGGGCAGGTCTGTATTTGGACCGTGAGGGAAGAACCCTTCAAGGCGGCTCTCTGCAAAGCCAGGCGGAGCGAGGCCCCAGGAACTGTCCCCGAATGCTGGACACGAGCACCACTGTTCGTCGTGCCGGCGCCCGACTGACGGAGCTGCAGTCCGCGCGCACCTGGACTCAGCTGCGTCCTCACTCAGGACGGCAGGAAGCAGAGCCGAGAGGCTGCGGGTGTCCCCACCCACTTGGGGCAGGACGGCGCCCCTGAGCCCTGCTACACTCCTCCCAGCAGCAGGCCTGGAAGGCAATGAGCTGATGGTCTCGGGCCCAACCCGCGCTCGTGTCCTGTGACCGCACTGATTCACTGCACGTCACTCCAGAGACAGCCCCTCCACCTCTGTCTGCTATGGCGCAACACAGGGCACCCACCTAGTCAGGGATGCTGCGTGAGTGCGTGAGCTCCGGAAAGCGGGGTACGCTCAAAGCTAAGGCTCCAAAGAGCAAGTGACAAAGACAAAACAGTCCCAGAAACAAGAAAAATGGCTGGCTAGTAAGCATTTGGGGGCAGCATTTTCACTGCAGAAATTTCTCCTGATGGGGGGCTGGAGGGAGAGACTGCCTCGCAGGCGGACTGGGCGTGTGAAGCTTTGCTGGACGACTTCAGATCTGAAGCTTCCTCACAGTCCACAGACACAGCTCCTGAGGCACACCTCTTAGATTTAGGGCTAAGGTCTCTGGAGTCTGAACGGAAGCAGAATATTGCTGTACCCTTAAAAAAATAGAAAGAAAAATCTATGTGGGGGCATAAAACTTGAACAGTTGAGGTAACCAAAGCTTGCCAGCACTCCTCCACCTCAGGATGCACAAGCCACGGCACTTTCTGACGTGAGGCGCTCTGACGCCCTTTATTACAAGAAGGGGTCTGGGGCCTCCCTGGGGGCGCAGCGGGTTGAGCACCGTACCGTGAAGCATCCACAGCAGAGCAGCACGTGTTCAATCCCCGGCCAGGGAGGGGACCCACATGGCGCGGCAGACCTCTCCTGCTGCTCCCTCAGCAGTGGGTTTCGGTGGATCTGCCTGTTCTGCTCCCTGCTCTGTCCCTGGGGAGTCCTCTTACCTCCTGCAACTCTGGCCTATACCCCAGCTCTTGTGTGCATAAATAAAAAATGTTTTTAAAAAATCTTTAAAAAAAAGAAGGGGTCTGGGGCAGCATAAACATTATCTTCATGTTTGCTGCTCGAGGGAAAGGGCTGGCTGACCCTAAGAAGGCAACGGCGGGACAGTCCTGTCACAAGCCACATCCGGTCTCTGAACACAACTTGGAGGAAACTGCCCAAGGCAGCAGGTGATCAGTGTCACAGGCGGGGAAAGCACAATGCCCTGGCGATCACAATTCACTAAAAAGAGAAAAAAGTCTGCCCCGTACACCCTCCACGGGGCAGTCCCCACAAGCACGCGAACGGGAGACCCAAGCAGTGAGTGCCGACCCCAGGAGGGCAAGCTGCCCACATCACGGTCTCTACCCCACACGGCCCAGGACACCTCGGCCGCAGGGCTAACCACAGCCAGGCAGTGACGAATGAGCAGCTTCGAGAACAACAAGGGCAGGATGGGAGGGCGCCCCTGAGCGGCTCTCACAGCGGAGGCAGGCGCGGTGCCACACCCGCACAGAAGGCTGCCCGCACAGAAGGCCGCCCGCACAGGAGGCTGCCCGCACAGGAGGCACACAGCACGTCCACTGCGCAGGGCCGGTGGGGGTGGGAGACAGCAGACGGGCCGTGGGAACTCTGCGCGCAGCGTAGTTTGCTCAGCTGTGGTCAAGGGGAACTAGGACACGCACTTCCTGGCTTCCATACCCGCTGCGTGTGCCGGGCAAGGTGACACAGCTCTGGAGCAGTCGGTCTCTTGGGCCTGTGTGTCCAGAACAGCAGAGAGAAGCTAGCCCTGGACTTGCCACTCTACCCGGACTGGCCCAAGGCCTGCTGGCCACTGCATCAGGCAGGGTGCCCCCTACTCGGACACCGTTCCCAGTACATGTCACAACCTTCAACAGCCCAAGGTTCTGTGTCTCCCCTCCTGTGGGCGCTAACTGTGGACTGTGAGGCCGCTGAGGGGAGACCTCACCCACTCGTCAGAGAAGGTGCTGTGGCTGCCAGGTTCCTGGGGCCCAGAGCAGGCCCTGCGCATGGATGGCCTGCCTTCACAGGCGCACTCGAGTACATGAACAGCGAGTTTGTTCACCAAGCAGCCTCCCCTCCCGTCTCTGACCTTCCACACACACACTTCAGCTGAAGTTAAAAATCAGAGACCTGCACTTCTGAAGATGGTAGAAAGCGTATTTGACAGAATAGTCACTGGCCTTTTTTGAGTTAAAAATTCCTCTGAAAAACAGATGACGACTCAGACTCTCCAGGACAATCACAGCAAGACAGAAGTGCAGCCTACGGCCTTCTGGAGCCACCAAAGGCCATCCGTAACTTCACCAGGAACCCCAACTCCAGTTAGGAAGTCCTGTTCTGGAAGAGTTTCTTTAGAGTGACATTCTCTTTGGGAAACATGTGCTCAGTAAGGGCCCTCAGTGCTTATGAAAGAGGGGTTTCCTCTTTATTTGGTCTCCTTCCTTCCTTCCTTCCTTTTCCCTCTCTCGTCTTTCACCTAACCAGGGCGCTTCAGTGCAAGGTCTCCTGTCTTCTGTTCCTCAGCTCCTCACTCCTCTACCTCCCAGAATACTCCCTCCGCAGTTACTGAGGGACGCTCTGGTGTGCACCTCCCGGAGACTACGAACAGGACGAGGCTGGGCTGGTTGTCTGCCACCCTCAGTGCCAACACTGCACCAGAGAGGCAGCTCGCACTTGCCAAATGGGCAGGCACCCTGCTTCTTTGTCCTTCCTCTACACACCTGCACTTGAATGTTGACTTTAAAATCATCAGGACATATGTCCTGGAAAAGTCAAATGCAAAAGCAAGAAAGCATAACCTACAGCAACTAGTCACCCCACCTTTCCCCTTTTGGATCTACTAATAGGACCTTCTGCAAAGATAAAAAGTTGCAAAGCAGGGCCTCCCTGGTGGCCCAAGGGGTTAAGCACCACACTAGGAAGCATCCACGGCCACAGCAGCACGAGTTTGATCCACGGCCACAGCAGCACGAGTTTGATCCCCGGCCAGGGAGGGGACCCACAGGGCACAGCAGACCTCTTCTGCCTCCCTGCAGCTCCCCTCAGCAGTATATTTCAGTCAATCTGCCTGTTCTGCTCCCCCACTGTGTCTCTGGTGAATAATCTCACCCCCCCTTACCTCTGGCCTGCACCTCAGCTCTTGTAGGCTTAATAAAATCTTTTTTTTTTTTTTAAAGTTGCAAAGCAGGACATCTGTGACATTGACAAAGCGAGCTGACATTTTGCTGAGGCTAACCAAAACCCAAGTGCACGGTAGAGGAATGCGCTATGTTGAAAGCTGTTTCCTAATTAGTGGACACCTGCTACTACTAAGCAAGAAAAGGCCTGACTCGCCCCTTGCCTTCCTGAAGAAAACAGAGGCAGTGAAGAAAACCAACCAACACTCACTTTGCCGCAGCAAGTCTCTCCCTTCGATGGCCTGTCCCTCCAGAGCGCCCAGGAAAAGCTCATGAGACAAGTTTCTCTGCTGCAGGGCATCATGGTCAAACCAGCAAGACTAGGAGATATGCAGCCGAGGGAGAACAATGCTCCACGTGGACAGCGACATGCACACCCTCACCAACCACGGTGTGATGCATGTGAGACAGGCTGTGACCACAAAGAGGCCCACGATGAGCTCTGGACTTCAGACAGCAAAAAGAGACGCCGGCATAACAAGGTACAGCCCAGCAAACCTAAGTCATAAACAAACTGCGGCAAAGACACAGTCTTTGCTAACCGAAGAGTCTTTCTCGTCTCTGCTGACAGCAGTTACTGCCAGACAACAATCCCTGCTTCCGTCCTCTGCTGTCCTGGCCACGAGTCGCCTGCTCTGCCTCCTTGCAGGCCAGTCCCCCTGTGAGCCTGTGCTTTAGCCAAGGCGGCCCCCAACAAGAATCACCATAAAACCTTTAAAAACACAGATCTCGTGGTCCAAACCCAAACTTAGCAAAACAGAAAGGTCTGGAAATCTGCCTTAGCTCAATAAGCAGTACCCAAGGCACCAAAGACTCTAAAGATCTCATGTTTCAGATACAGAAACTGCAGCTCAAAGGGTTTAAATTTTTTTTAATGGTTAAAAACACATCAGTACAACTTCCTTTTGGGGAGAAACTAATCACTTTTTTAACTAATCACTTTCCACTCCACTATAAATTAATATGTACTATTTGGATTCGTGTACACATAAAACAAAATTGTCTAGTGGTGAACAGCTACGGACAAAAGTGTAACAATTAATTAGCTTAATGCAGTCACCTTGCACTGAAACTAAAGCCAGTGTCCCTGCAGGCCGAGGGGCGCCAGGTGCCCACAGGGGACCAGAGAGCCCTCAGGCACTCAGAGTGCTCGCTTATGGGTACAGAGCCGCACCTCTCACTCAGTACAGTCCTGTAAACCATCCTGCACTAACATGCTATACACCTCCGAGAACATCTGTTAAAAGAAACTCACACTAAGAAGGACACCTTTGCTAAAAGCCTTGTAAGATCCTATCAAAGCAGCATTAAAACCTGTTCACTGGAAAGAGCCTCAAACGCGCAGGTGGGGCTCAGACACTGCCCGTGAGGTCTAACACAGACGGGGTTAACGGCACATCCCAGAGAGTCATGGCTCCACCTCGGGGCTCCGAGAGACATGCAGTCCCAACGGGCTGTTCGTGACTGGGCTCCCTTCACAACAGCTGTACACCTTAAACTGTCTACAGGGAGCCCCAGCAAACGCTGTTACTGTAAATGGAGAGACTAGTCACTATGATAAGATTCTTGTGAGACACGAAATAGCACAACTGCATGTTCTGTAAGCATAGCGCCGGTCAAGGCCAAGACCAGACCGTCGCGCACGGACCGCTGTAGTTCAGTACAATGCACTTATCAGAAATTTTAAAGAAAATCTCTGATGAAATCAGCTGCCTTCCTTAGCTTTAAAACATGTCATACAGGGCCTCTCTGGTGATGCAGCGGGCTGAACGAGGCCCTGTGAAGTATCCACTGCACAGCAGTGAGTTCAATCCCCAGCCAGGGAGGGGACCCATATGGCGCAGCAGACCTCTCCTGCCTCCCCGCTGCTCCCCTCAGCAGTGTGTTTCTGTCAGTCTGCCTGTTCTGCTCCCTGCTCTGTCTGGTGGATTCTCTCACCACCCAACACCTCTGGCCTGTACCCCAGTGTTTGTATGCATAAATAAATAAATCTT
>JAGFMF010012160.1:1654467-1677330 GCA_019455555.1 Galemys pyrenaicus | reverse complement strand
TGCCCTCGGCAGTGTGTTTCTGTTGATCTGCCTGTTCTGTTATCGGCTCTGTCTCTGGTGAATCTTCTCACCATCCACAACTCTGGCCTGTACCCCGGTGCTTGTATGCATAAATAAATAAATCTTTAAAAAAAAAAATGAACGTGTGCTACATTGGCTGCGGATGCTTCATAGCACTAAGACTTAGCCCCTTGAGCCACCAGGGAGGCTGTGCTATTATTTTTAAAAGGGTGTTGTGAGGGGTGAACGAGCATGAATCAATTGGCAGTGCCTGGCGGCGCCCCCCCCCCCCCCCCCCCCCCCCCCCCCCGCCCCTGGACCAAGAGGACTCGCAGGCAGCTCTCACCCATTGGCCTTTCCGGCTCTTTGCAGGCGCCCAGGGGGGCTCAGTGGCCCGGACGCTCCTGGAGGATGGGACATTCAGGGTTCGAGCAGTGACTCGGGACCCTGGACAGGGGGCAGCGAAGGAGCTGCAGCTGCAGGGTGCAGAAGTGGTGCGGGGTGACCAGGATGACGAGCCCAGCATGGAGCTGGCCCTGACCGGGGCTCACGCTGCCTTCATCGTGACCAACTACTGGGAGAACTGCAGCCAGGAGCAGGAGGTCAAGCAGGTGAGGCCAGGCAGGAGGGGAGCCCCGTTTCCAACTTGCTGGAGGGGCTGACCCCTGCCGAGGACCCTGGCCATGGCAGACCTTTCCCTCCTCTTCCATGCAGCCCTCCTGGACTTTGAGGTGGGCAGGGGCTGGTGCTTTCTTACTGAACAGCTTTTAATGTTGTCTGTATACCATACAAATCACCCTTTGAAGTATACAGTCCAGTGCTGCTCCCTAATTCCAGAAGTCACGGCCCTCCACAAGAAACCCCATCCCGTTAGTACACACACCTTCCCCTAGAAGTTCACCTAAAAGGTGACTTTCCAAAAGTCCACTCTACTGTCTCCTTATTTTGTTTTTTCTTTAAGATTTATTTATTTATGCATATAGAAACTGGGGCACAGGCTAGAGGTATGGGAGGTGAGAGGAGCCACCAGACACAGAGCGGGGAGCAGAACAGGCAGATCTACTGAAACACTGCTGAGGGGAGCAGCGGGGAGACAGGAGAGGTCTGCTGCGCCCTGTGGGTCAGCTCCCTGGCCGGGGATTGCTGCAGTAGCTGCAGATGCTTCATAGTGCTCTGACTTATCCCCCTGCACCACCAGGGAGGCCCTGTCCACTCATTTTCTCATAATAAAATGCACATCTGCAGTTTGATGGTACTGAGAAATAAAGATCCCCATGTTATTGCCACCATAACACGTTTCCGTCGTCCAGAAAGCCCCCACGTCCCCATTCCCACCTCTGTCTCCCTTCTGGCCTCTTGCTGTGTCATTGAGGCTGGGGACCCTACCCTGGCACCCGGACTGGGGGCCCTTGGGCATCTGGGGACTGTGTCCTCCGTGCCGGAGCAAAGCACCAGGCCGAGAACGAGGAGCCCCTGCCCTGGCCCGGCCCGGCCCTCGCCGCCGTGGCCCGTGCGTCCTCCCATTCCTGAAGGGAGATGGGGCTGGGCCGCCGGTCTCCAGACCTTTTGGCCTTCACCTTCCTTCACCCGCGGCCTTACCTGGAAGCCTGTGCACGACTGGACAGAGCAGCTTGATGACCTGTGTTATTAGCCCGACGGCCCACGCCAGTGCCTAGGACAGCAGGACTCTCCGCCCTGGCGGCCAGAGGCCCAGGTCAAGGCGCCGGCAGGGCCAGCCCCCTGGAGGCTCCGGGGCTGCCCGCCACTGCCTCTTCCGCTCGCGGCGCCTGCTGTCTTGGTCTCTGCTGGGCCCGTCTTGGTCCGAGAGAGCACGGGGCAGCCCGGCTCCTTGTCCTGGCTGTGTCTTTCTTCCCAGTCAAGTCGCGGGTGCCGGGGGGCGACGCCTCGTGCGGGTCTTTCTGGGGGTCACTGTCCTCACCCGGCCCCTCAGCAGGGCCGGCGGGCCGGAGGCTTAGTGAGGTCTTGCTGGGCCACACGGCAGGGCCGCCATAGGGCCGGTCTGAGGCCCAGCCCGCGTGCCCAGGGCCCGAGCGCTGAGCCCCCCGGAGCCTGCCCGTGACGGCTCCCGAGCACGCGCGGGCACTAGGACGCCCGTGAGGCAGCCTGGGCTCTCGGCCCCACGTAAAGGGCCTGGTCCACCGGGACTGGGGAGCCTGGTCGTGTTGGCAACAGCCCCCTCAGCCGGGCTGCCCCTTCCTGCCCTGCAGGGGAAGCTGCTGGCCGACGTGGCCAAGCGCCTGGGCCTGCGCTACGTGGTCTACAGCGGCCTGGAGAACATCAAGAAGCTGACGGCCGGGAGGCTGACCGCGGGCCACTTCGACGGCAAAGGGGAGGTGGAGGAGTACTTCTGGCAGCTCGGCGTCCCCATGACCAGCGTGCGCCTGCCCTGCTATTTCGAGAACCTCCTCTCCTACTTCCTGCCCCAGAAAGCCCCAAGCGGGGAGGGCTACTTGCTGAGTGAGTGCCCAGCCCGGCTGCTGCCCCTGCGTGGGCGGTGGGTGTCGTGGAGAGTGGGCTGTGGTCGGGGGCTACTCCAGCGTGCTGGGCCTGCAGACCCTGAGCCTCGGCCTCTTCTGCGGCGCGGACACAGCGCTGACCCCAGGTGTGGCCGTGGGGGCTTGTCCCCGGGAGCCTCAGCCGCCGGGCACTCGTCCTTCTCCACAGCCGGCCGAGCTCTCCAGCAGGAAGCGCGCCGGGCACTCTGTGAAGTGGGGCGCTGCGCCCGGCTTGGGGGCCCTCTAGTCTGCAGGGCTGTGGTCGGACACCCCCGTGTCCAGCCTCTGAGCTGTGGCCTGAGCGGGCAGCTGTTGTGGCCCCGCCCTCCCGCCGCGCACACACTGGCCGCACCTGCAGGGCCGCCGGCGGCATAGCCACCGATCTGGGCGGCCCTGCCCAGTCCTGGCTTTCCCCTCGCGTGGCCTGGGTCGCCCGCTTCCCACCTTGGGGATCCAGGCTCTGACGCAGGGGCGCCGGGGGAGCAGCCGCCCTTGGGGACGCTCTTCTGAGCCCCTCCCTGCTGTCCCCCTCATCCCTCCTGAGCTCCGGAGGGTGGACAAGCCTGGCCCCACCGCCCCCGGAACAAGCCGCAGAGATGGCAGTGGCACAGTGGGCCCCAGGCAGAGCGCGGTGCCCACGGCCTCCCGACCCCCCCACTGTCCCTGCTCCACGCACGGCGGGGGGCGGGTTGCGGCCGTGTCGGGGGAGAACTCCGGAGGGGCACTGTGAGAGCCGGACCCCTGAGCCCCTCGGTCCCGCCCCCAGGCCTGCCCATGGGTGACGTGCCAATGGACGGCATGTCCGTGGCCGACCTGGGCCCCGTGGTGCTCAGCCTGCTGAAAACGCCGGACGCGCACGTCGGCCGGAGCCTGGGGCTCAGCACCTGCAGGCACACGGCGGAGGAGTACGCCCAGCTGCTCGCCAGGCACACGGGCCAGGCCGTGCGGGATGCCAAGGTGGGCCCGGTGGCCAGGAGGGGCTGCGGGCTGCCCGGTGCAGCTCCCGGCCCATGGCTCGGTCCCATGGAGAGGAGGGTGTCCGGGGAGGAGGGGCAGGAGGCGGTGCGGACGCGCAGGGCCTGCCGGGCTCCTCGAGGGCGAGGAAGGTTTGGCCACCCTGGGTGGCCTTGTCTGGCTGGCTGGGCAGAGCCCGCGGCCCCTGCTCTCCCCACCGACCCGCAGCTTGCTGGCCAGAACCCCACCCTGCCACTGCATCACACCGCTTGGTGGAGTCATCATAGAGGAAGAATTTGTCATTCGAGGAAGTTCGGGAATCCCCAAGTCATTCTGAGACAGACCACCTAAGCCCCAGCCCCCCGCAGAGCCGTGGTGGAGGGGCCTGGCCCAGCCCTTCACACCCACAACGTGCGTGGCCTAGTCCCTGAGCCCGCTCTGCCTCAGTTTCCTCACCCTAGACCCAGCCTGTGACCAGTGCCCGCCCCCTCGGGAGGTGAGGGCTTGAGAGGTCTCGCAATGCTTCCTTAGCCTAAGCCCACCTGGATGCTGTAAAGGCAGGCCTGAGGCAGGGCAGCCCGTGTGAGGATTTACGACTCAGCTCAGCTCGGGCGGGAAAAGGGAACAGCTTCGGCTGCTCTTGTCGGGAGCGGCTGGGGTACACTCACCCCCGACTTCGAAAGAGCAGGATTTAAGATGACCCAGGACCGTGGTTTTCCAACCTTTCTCTTTGGAGAATGGTCTTCAGGGGGACACTCGGGGAGGGCCTGGCCAGGGCCCAGGGTGCCGGTGGCTGTGGGTGGGGGCGGGGGCTGGGCGCTCACTGCCGGGCTGGGCGCTCACTGCCCTCTGCCTGCAGACGACCCCTGAGGAGTACGAGGAGCTGGGCTTCCCCGGTGCCCACGACCTTGCCAACATGTTCCGCTTCTACGCCTTGCGGCCCTACCGGGACATCAAGCTGACCCTGCAGCTCAACCCCAAGGCCCTGACGCTGGAACAGTGGCTGGAGCAGCACAAAGGGGACTTTCCCTGGCCGTGAACCCCCCCCACCCCGCCCTCTGGGGAGGGGGCACAACCACCATCCTCTCCTGCCTCTCCAGTTACAATTTAAAAAAAATAAAGGCCATTGTTCTCACAGATGGTTCCAGGAGAAAAGGGCTTTGTTCTGGGGCTTGGGGTGGGATGGCAGCTGGAGTGGTGAGGTCCAGGCCCCTCCCCTGCAGCAGAGGGACTGGGGCAGGAGAGCACTGGCCACGCCAGGGAGCTGACAGCCCGTTGCCACATCTGCAACTCCCTTGCAGACCACAGGCCCCAATGGCCGCCAGCAGGGAGGCCCCTGAACCTCCGGTTCCAAGACCCCAGCTCCAGAAAGCTGCGTCTGGTTTCTCCTGAGCGCCTGGGCGGGGCCTTCTCGCACTCCCCACACCCGAGGGCCTGACCGCGGCCCACCCAGGGAGCCTGTGAGCATCCAGACGGACTGGAAGCCAGGACGGCACCTGCTGGACGCTGGGATGGGCCAGCAGCGGAGGCGGGAAGCGCAGGCGGGTGGTCACAGCCCTGCGTCCTGGTCGCCAAGGCCGAGAGCCAGGCCTGCGCAGGGCCCTGTGAGCTGCTGGTGCCCTCAGGCCATTCCCAGCCCGACCCTCCCAGCCCTGGGCCCAGACCCACTCCAAGCCCCCCAGGGGCCCGCCCCTGCTCAGGGCCCTGCCTGAGTCTGGAGGAGGCCAACCAGCCAAACGCCAAGAGCTGGGGTTGAGGCGCAGTGAACTTAAACAAGCTCTACTCTTCCCTTGGGAATACGACGAAGCGAGAAAAATCCTCGGAGGAAGACAGTAATGTGTGGGGACCCGGTGCGGCAGACGCCGTGGGGTGGCCCCCAAGGAAAAGCTACACGACACGCCCCAGAACGTTGTCGCAGACCAGCACGTGAGGCCTGGGCTGGAGAGGGCGTGTCGGAGCGCCCCGCAGCGCCCCGCGGTCCAGGGAGGCGAGGGCTCAGCAGCCACAAGCCCACGCCGCAGCGGAGTTGTCTGAGCCCCTCCAAAGAAGAGAGGACCACAGCGTAGGCTTTAAGTATCTTTTTGCAGTAGATGATCTTATTTACATTGATACAGAATCATTTTACATTCTCAACTCAAACACTAGCAGATGCTTTATTTTAGTAAACTGTGAAGGAAAACGAAGGAAACTCTTCCACAGCTATCTGCGTCCCGGGCGGGCGGCTCTGCCTGGCTGCACTCGGGCCCTGGTGGCAGGCGCGCTGCTTCGTCCGCGCAGGAGACACTGACCCTTAGCTCTGAGTAAATACACGGTGCGCGGCGCCGGCGGCGGAGCGGGCCCACGCACTGCGGTCGGAGGTGGGCGCCCGCCCCGCTTCCCACTGCAGGGGCCAGTGGCGGGGCCAGTCGCCTGTGTGGGGATGGGGACCCGCTGCCAGACAAAGGTCACGGGGTCTCAGCGGCACCTCCAAGCCTGTCTGTGCGCCCCCGGCCCCGGGCACCCCGTTCCCACTGCTTGGTATCCTTGGGAACTGGAGCAGACCCCGAAGAGCAGGCACGGCTCCTGGGGCAGACGTGCTGGCGGCCTCGGCTCCTGGGGCAGAGGCTCGTCAGGAGAGACCGTCCGGAGCCACCCGGGACGGGCAGGGAAAGGAATCACGTCACGCGGGCACAGCTCGATGCTGCGTTCTGAAGCTGTAAGCACGGCCTTTAATTCTTTAACTAAGACCCCAGCGTGTCCGTTTCGGATGAGGGTGTCGGCTCTGCCAGCGTCCAGCGGCCTCACTCTGGGGGCCAGGAGAGATCAAGTTACCTACCCAAGGAGACGCCCTGCAGCCCCGGCCGCCGCCGCACCTCGCTGTCGGGCTGGCCCTCCGCAGGGAGGGCGGTCCTGCGTGGCTTCGGGCGGGCGCGTGGAGCTGCTCCTCTGAGTCTTCCGTCTTCAGGCCCAGGCATGAGGAGGGGCCGTGCTCGGCCTAGTTCCCAGTGGACCGTTTTCCTGAGCCAAGAGACGGACAGTTACGTCCCCATGCTCTCGGGGAGCGCTCCTGTGTGAGCGCCGTCACCTGGGCGCGGGCCGCGCGGGAGCCCGGCCCGGGAGCAGCACGCCGCAGAGCGGCCCCGAGACGCGCGGCGGGCAGACACAGGCCGGCAGCCCGAGGGCCCAGCCCTGCGTCTCCGGGGCCAGCCTGCAGGTCGAGAAGATCCGAGTTCTGGCCTGGGCCTGTGGGGAGCTGCCCTGTGACTGCGGATACCGGGGTGCGGAGCCGCCGGGGGGGTGCAGGGCTGTCAAGCAGCCCCGGGCCACCTCTCCAGGACGTGGTCACAGCGGAAGGCCACTGCGTCTGGGCGGCCTGCCCGGCCAGCGGTGCTGACGCAGAGGCTGAGCCGGCCCCTCACGCGGGCCTGGGAGAGCGCCGCTGCAGCTGAGGCGGGCGGGCGCGGCTCCATCCTCGCGGGGCCTCAGGGATTAGCTCAGAGGGAAGCAAGGAGAAACCTCCAGGGCCGTCCTACCTCGCGGGGAGTCAGGAGGTAAACATTTTCTTAAGTTTGGAAAGGAATCCCTCCTCGTCCTCCCCAGCCTCAGGCCTAGCCTTGCCTCCTGCGGAGCTATCCGTGGCGCTGCCACCTGAGCACAAACAGCGGAGAGAACTGGGGTCAAGGGCACACCTCCACGGGCCACCGCCGGGCCTGCCTGCCCACCTCCGGCCCCAGGGGCCACTGTCACCAAGTGTCACTGCAGAGGAACACCCCTAGCTGCCCAGCCGGACAGAAGGTGCCACGTGACCTGCAGAGCGCGCCCCACTGGCCCCCAAGGAGACAGGACAGAGCGGGACAGTCGTGACCACAACGGCGAGAGCCAGCCACCAGGCCGGCCCACGGCTCCCGTGCGGCCCTCGACACGCGGGACGGCCTCGCAGGCAGGGCTCACCAAGCTCAAGGCACAGAGAGGCCGGCCGCTTTGCTCAGGGCCCCAGAGCTGCCCAGCAGAGGGCGATCGGGCCCCCGCCAGAGCCCAGGCTCTCAACCCCACTCCCGGTGCTCGGGCGAGGACAGGCCCGGCCAGCGGCACAGACCCCCACACGCGCGCTCGCCGCTGGCCCTCACTCTGCACTTCTCACGTGGGGCTGGCGGTCACTGTGTCCCCGGCCAGCTCTCCCCATCTAGGGCCTGCCTGCAACGCGCAGGTGGAGGGAGCGGCTCCGGGGGGCTCTGGGCAGGAACACCCCACGCTCTGGTGCGCACCAGGCGCTGCAGTGGGTCGCAGACCGGCTGGCCGTTGTGAGGCGGGGGCCCGCTGCCCGCACGTGGAGAGCGGCCGGTGCTGTGCAGACACGGCCACGTCACGGTCCCCACGCTGTGTCCCAGACGCCTCCGCGGGCGGAAGCCCAAGGCCCCAGGCAGCCGATCCCAGTACTGGCCGCCCCCGCCTGGCAGAGCCCACGCCGGGGTGACCCCGCCCTGCAGCCACGGCAGGCGCCACCACCGCAGGCAACGAGGCCGCGAGCCCCGTGGGCCTTCACGCCCCCTTCCTCACACACAGGCTCACGTGCCCAGAGGACGCGCCCGGCACAGGGACCCACCCAAAGCTCCCTCACCCCTGGGCCTCCGAGCGGCCACGGCTGCGCGCTCTGCACACGAGCTGGGCCCCCCAGCCTGACACGGTCCTGCCAGTGCCTCCAAGAGCAGACAGGAGACGGGGCGCAAGGCGGCAGCACGTGCCTGCGCTACGTGGGAGCCCCCCAGCGCCCATCTGGCGGCCGCACTGGAGCCACACTCGAGGCGACGGGCGGACAAGCTGCCGACCGCAGGACCCCAGCTCGGCCGCCGGCCGCCCAGAGAGCCAGGGCCTGCCCTCTCCCCGCATCAGCCGGTGGGAAGCCCCCGCTCACCGTCAGGCCCGGCCAGCCTGCCCCAGGGCAGCTGCAGACACTCGCATGGCCACACCTCGGGCCACTAGGGAGGCCCTAGCCAGAACCTCGGCGCCTGGTGGCAGCGGCTCCAAGAAGGGCTACGTGGGCGTGTGCCCAGGGTCACCAGGCGGTGGCAGAACCACGGACAGAAGCCGGAGGGGGCTCTGGCCCCTGCTGCGCCCCAGCCCACCTGTGGACCAGGGGAGCGTCCCCGGCCTGTGCGCCCCTCCAGCCCACGTGTCCCGCCCTCCGCCCGGCACCTGAGGGCTCCCCAAGGCAGGCCCCAGCGCCCGGCGGCCGTCGCCTGGAGACGCGCAGCCACCGCGCCCCCCTTACCGGTGCCCGTGCTGGTGACACCGTTCACCGTCCCCTCCACGTCGGTCTCGTCCTCGGCGTAGCTCAGGATCAGGCTCTGCTGCCGACTCGTCAGTCTCCTGCAGACCAAGCACGCGTGGAGTCCCCACCTAGCCGGGTGGGCGGGCGCTCACCCCACCGGGGCCCAGCCCTGAGCGCCTGCCTAGAGCTAGCTCATTAGCTCCACGACACTGGACAGCTGCCGTGGCCATGCTAAGCAGATCCTGCGGGGCCAAGGGGCTCTCTGTGGACCAAGAGTCTCTCTCTTTTTAAAGATTCATTTACTTATGGGTCTCCCTGGTGGCGCAAGGCGTTAAGTACCACATTGGGGTTTCCGCAGCCGCTGCAGCGTGCGTCCAATCCCCAGCCGGGCAGCAGACCCCAGGGCGCAGGGTTGCCCGTGATATGCACGCTCTCTGGTGACTCTTCTCACCCCCCAGCCCCTGCACCTCTGGCCTGTACCCCAGCTCTTGCATGCACAAATGTTAAAAAAAAAAAAAGATTTATTTATGCATGTAAGAACTGGGGTGCAGGCCAGAGGTGTGGGTGGATAGAGGATTCACCTGAGACAGAGCGAGGAGCAGAACAGGCGGGTCCACTGAAACACCCTGCTGAGGGAGCAGCGGGAGGCAGGAGAGGTCTGCTGCTCCCTGGGGTCCCTCCCTGGCCGGGGATCGAACTCGCGATGCAGTGGCTGTGTCTGCTTCACAGTGCGGTGCTCAGCCCCTGCGCCCCAGGGACGGCCTGGACCGGTCCAAATCTAAGGGGCGCCAGACACCCAGGCCGTGCAGACTCCTCTTGGGTGAGGCGTCCCGTGCCGTGACTAGCACAGCTGTCTCCCTGCCACTGCCATCAAGCGCACCAGCAAGCGCATCACCAGCAGCAGCGGCTCAGCGTTCCCTGGCGGCCATCTACGCCCCTGCAGCCCAGCGCGGTGGCCCTTCCCCAGGGCACCCTCAACAGGCCGGAGCTGAGCCGCGCAGCGCCGGGGCACCTCCCGCGCACGTACTTGGGGACCCTGATCTTGACGTGGATGTAGTGGTCGCCGTAGCCGTAGCTGTTGATCCGGGGGATGCCCTTCCCACTCATCCGAATCTTCTGGTCGGACTGCGTTCCAGGGGGGATCTACGATGACAGAAGTTTGGTTTTTCTAGGTCTCAGGTGCACAAATGAAAATCTCTCCACACAAAGACCACCTCCTTGCAAAGAACCCCGTTTTTGGTTCCAGCCCAAGTGTACATGGCCACTGGCTAAACTGGGGCTGTCCCAGAGCCCAAGCCTGCAGCAGGACCTTGGGGGTGCACACAGCAAGCACGAGGGTGCACGGAGCACAGGATGTGGGCAGCTGCTGCTGAGGCACTCCCGGGCCCCCGGGGAGCAGGTGCAACCCAGGCAGTGCCCGCCCTGGGGAGTACAGCCAACACCCACGGAAAGGCCCCCGCCCCCCGAACCCCGACAGGCGGCTTGCTGCAGGTTACAGCCACGCCTGCCCCCGTTCAGGGAACAGGCGAGGTGAGCACGGAGGCACAGTCCGCCGCCCGCTCACCGTCACGTTGATGGTCTCGTGCAGGCCCTGGGCTCTGGCCGTGCCCCCCAGGATGGCCTGAGCTACAGAAATGAAGAGGTCGGAGTGGATGTCGGCGCCGTCCCTCCGGAACACTGGGCTCTTCTGCACCTAGGGGGACACGGGGGGCACGTCAGCTCCAGGCCTGTGGCCCCGCTCTGCACTTGGGGCTCCAAGCAAGGCAGCAGGGAGCAAGCTGACTTTCACCACCACAAAGCCCCAGCCCCAGGAATTACACTTGGGGCTCACTCACACCCCACAAGGCAGGAGGCCCTGTGCCCTCAGCTCGGAGCAAGCCTAGAGTTGTGGGTGAGGACGGACTTCTCGAACATTTGAAAAACTCTTACGAGTTAAAAGCCTCGGCCGTAGAGAGAGACAGACTCGAGTACACACACAGGCGGGACAGCTCCTCTTCCAGAGGGTCAGCTGGCCAAACTGCCCGGAGCTACACCCACCCGCGACCCCTGCCCTCCAGCTGTCACCGGACGGGAGTGGCCCCTGCCGACTCCCAGGGGCTGGCCTCCGCTGCGGCCGCTGCTGTGCGGCTCCTCAGCCTACAGGCTGCCCGTCCACACTGTCTCGTCCGCCCTGCACTACCACGTGCTCCGCGTGAGAGGCCGAGTGTGCAGGCCGGGCGCCCGGGCAGGAGGGGAGGTGCGGCACAGCCCTGCCCGCCCTCGCCGCGCCAGCGGGCACCTACCCTGAAGGTGACGAAGATCTCCTTCTTCCCGACAGGCATCCGCACGGTCTGACCGTCCTCCACGCCTGCAAAGACGAGAGTTTGCAGAGAACGATGACCTGGGCCCGAGGCACACCCCACCCAAGACGCCCACCCCCCAGAGGCTGAGAGGACAAGCGCCTGCCGACGCCTCCCGCTTCCGAGCGCCGGCCCTACGCGCAGCGCCGCTGGGCAGCAGTGGCCGGGGGAGCAGAGGCCAAACTCCACACTCGCACGTCTCCGAACGGCTTGTCCCAGCTGCACCGGGAGTGACCCGGGGCAGGGAGGCCTCAAGGCAGGCAGCAGATACTGTGGGAGACGCTGGGGAGCAGGAGGGGGCAGCCCCAGGGACCCCGCAGGCCCCTGCACGGAAGAGCCAGGACGCACCGGCCGGCACGGGGATCACCACTCTCTTCTTCTGCTTGGCCTGGCCGGTCCCCCGGCACACCACGCAGGGGGTTGTGACGATGGAGCCGCGGCCACCGCACCTCCGGCACGTGGAGCGCATCACGAAAGGGCCGGTGTTTATGGTTTCCTGGTAAAAAGGCACAGAACAGGACGCTGCGCACAGTAGGGACGGCTGCGGCCACCAGCGGCCTGCGTGTGGGCACACGCCCAGCACTCCAGGAGCAGACGGGTCGGAGGCGCGAGCCGCCTCTTGGTCCCCAGGTACCGTGCAGGTTCCGTGGACTGAAGAGTGGGGACTGCCTGACTGCGGAGGCCCTGAGACCCCGGGAGCCGAGCAACCCACCTCCCTGGCCGCGACCGCACCCACTGCTTGCTGAGCACCTGCAGGCCAAGGGGGACACAGCCCCCTGTCCCCTCAGGGCCCGTGGGAGAGCGGCGGGGCTGAGTGACCACCTGCGCCTGCGCCCCTCCCCGGCCTCACCCACCCGCCACAGCACCGCCCCCGCGGGCGCTGGACAGGCAGCCTTCCGACTTGGCCTGAGGCCCCACTGGGCCAGCCGCGGACACGAGCTCGTGGCCGTCACAGAACACGGGTGCACACCAAGTGCCGAGGCTGCCCCTCGCCTCGGCTCCCCAGGTTCCGCGGTGCCCCGTCCCCAGGGCATGCCCCAGAAGTCTGTGCTGGAGCGAAGACCACAGGGGAGCGGCCCCCGCGGCCCCCCGGCCGGCTCTCTCCAGCGCCAGGACCCTGTGACGGCCGCCGCAGGCCCTCCGCCCCCGTGCTGAGTAGAAGCCTCCCCTTCAGCCTCCTCTGCGCCCGTCTCCGGCAAGCGCCCCTGAAGGCGGGAGAGCAGCAGGGGGTCACAGCGGGGGCTCGGGGCATCAGATTCCAGCGCAGTGACCCAGCGCCTCCTGCCATGCGTCCCGGCCACTGTGCACACCACGAGGCCTTGGCGGGCCCACAGGCCCCCAAGCCCAGGCCACGCCCTCGCGGGGCTCTGCAGACACCCCGGCTGTTTCTGGTGCCCACACATGGCGCCCCCGCCCCGGGGACTTCTGCGCCGTCCACTCTGCTGCTGTCGGCCACGGGCCCAGAGGCCGGCCAGGCGGTGGCTTCACGCCGCACGTGCACTCACGGCGCGTGGGACGCTCCAGTGGCCCTGGACCCGCCCCAGGTCAGCTGGCGCCCCCCACCGTGGTGGGGACGTGGGTGGGGACACTGCCGTCTGAGGCTCCGGACGTGTGCCCCGTGGCCTGCCTGCCGCCCCCGCCCACGAGCTGCGTCCCGGCACCCCACGGAGCCGCCACGGCAGGAAGCGGACCCCCTCGGCAAGCGCTTCACGCTTGTGCCCAGTTTCAAGTATTACACTTCAGGGACGCACGTCCCGAGGAGAAGAGTGACGACAACAGGGCCTGAGAAGGCCCCTGGGGGAGAGAGAACCGGGAACAACCAGGAGACGCACCTGCACCGAGCAGCTGTGCTCAGGTCAGAGAAGGGAGCGGCCTCCGGAGGAACGTGAGCCCACCGCACCCTCCCAGGCAAGCTGGAGGTGCCCCGAGGGCTCTGCGGCGCACCCGCCAGCAGGCCACTCCTCAGCGGAAGTGACGTTTCGGCCTCCCCAGCGTGCGGGGATACGCACAACCAACGAAAACTGGGGTAGACTGCACGCACGAGGCCGACTGTGCTGAAATTGCACACGGGAGCAGACACGTCCAGGGCCAAAAGACGACACGTGAGGGGAACCTGAGGCCGGGCAGAGGACCGGCCCCGACGCACAAGCTGCGCCCCGCGCGAGAGGCACGCTTCACAGGGCGGAGCGCAAAGGGCGCAGGGCGCGGGTGCAGACCGGCCCTCGCGCTCCAGACGCCGCCCCTCAGGGACAGACACGGCACGCGAGCGGGGCGCCCACGGCACCCGCTGGGTAAGCGGCCACACGAGACGGAGGCGCTGAGCCACGCAGGCACCTCCAGGCCGGCCGAGGAGCAGAGCCAGGCCAGGGCGGACACGTGGGCTCCGGGGCAAGCGCGCCCAGACAGGAGCGGGGTGGGGGCGCCGGGCCGAAGGGCTCGCGACGCGCTGCGTGCGGTTTCCTATCACCTGAGTTTTCGTGGCTTGAGTGTTATTACTTGTTTGAAAACTAACGTAGAACACGCAACGACGCTCCGCTGGACACGTGCTAGCCGCCCCTCGGTGCCGTGGGGCAGCAGGGAGCCGTCTGAGCGCGCGCCCGGCCCACGGCAGGAGCAGCGCCTGAGCCTCATGGCAGGGCCCGACCTCCTTCGAGGGAAAGCACCTGGGTGGAAAACGAACAGCACGGAAGCACCACCGCCCCGCAGCGGGCAACACGACTGCGGCGGGGGCGAGGGGCCAAGGGGCCGGGGGGCCGAGGGGGTGTCTCACTGCAGACCCCGAGCCAGAGAAGAGAGGGCCTCTGGGCAGCAGACGACAGAAAGGAGGGCACTGCCCGGCAACACACACACCGACTCTGGCGCCACCTCTGTGCGACAAGGACCGTTTTCCTCACTGACGAAAGTGCGTGCATGGCGTGGGGAGACCGGGGAGCCCTGCGGTGCCGGGTGGACCCGCGCCACCACGTCAGCAGGAGGGCGGTCAGGCGGACCGAGGGGCGCACACCTGCCCACCGCGTACACGAGGCAGACGAGACCCGGCTGCGTGGACCGCCTCCATGAACCGGCGTGTACGGACCGACACGGTGTGAGCAGCGGGGACAGAGACAGACGGACGGCGTGTCCACACCCATGGAAGCAGACAGACAGACGTGGCTATGGCGTATCGTTCACGTGCAGACAGCGGAGACGCACGGACGGGCACGGCCCGACGAGACACAAAGGCGCGCAGACATGCGCGTGCACTTCCCGGCCCGGCTGCCGAGAGGCTGAGCGGCGGGGACGCCCCGGAGCCTGGGCGGCCGGACCATGAGCCCTGGACCCACGTCCTGCAGGCACAGCGGACAGGACCCGCGGCTGGTTCCGGGCCGTGGCGGGGAAAGCACACGCGAGCATCTGCGACAGACACGAAGCAGACGCCGAGGACAGCGGGATGCATCACAGGAGACGGCGGAGGGGACTCCCACAGGCCGCAGGCACCACCCGAGCGTCGAAGCAGGTGAGTGCCCAGCGGCAGCCCAGACTGCACGAGAGCCCGGGCCCTGCGGACATGAAGGGACGCACGAACGAGGAGCACGTCCCTCCCTCCAGCAGAACGTCGGCTCCTCACTGCGGCAGCTGCGCTGGGCCAGGAGCCCGCCTGTGGCCGTCGGAGCTGCCCCGCCGGGGCGAGGGAAGACGAAGACGCCGCCCTCGCCGTGGGGAAGCCAGTCCCCCTGACAGGCCGCGGCCAGTGAACGTCCACGCAGGGACAGACGCCACGGGCTGACCCGCCCCGAGCGTGTTACAGCCCGCGCCCGCAAGGACGCACGATCTGAACGTGTCAAGAGAAAGCTTCAGCTGCCCTAAAACGAGGGGTGCTACGAAGCTAGGAACGGCGCGCTGAGAAACCGTTCCAGACCAGAAGAGACTAGAGCTGTGACAACAAAACATCTCGCAAAGCCCCTGACCGGTGCTGAGGGGACAGCGCCCTGCAGCCGACGGGATGCCCGGCGCCTCCAGGACGGCCGCGCCGGCGCTCAGCTCTGGCCCATAACTCTGCCGGGTCGGCCGAGGCTCTGGCTCTCAGGACACGCGCACCGGAGAGCCCGCGGCCCGCACGAGGCCCGCGCTGGGGGACAACGCGCCCCCCCATGGGTGCGCACGGCAGCGAGCAGGAGGAGGCGGCGAGTAGCACGCGGCGGCGGCAGCGCGAAGCGACCCCGTGCGGAGCCGGGAGTCTGGGTGAGGAGCAGGGGGCGCGCGGCTCTCATCACGTCCTGAGGCTTGAATTACACCAGTTACCAAACGAGGAACAAAATGATCACACTGGAAATAAATTCAGGGGTCTCTGCTGCCGATACCCCCAAAGTGTGTTTTCAGAGGAGAGCGCCGCCCCCTGCCCTTTCTGTGCTGCTGGCCGAGACCGAGCACTCCTGAGAACACGGAAGGTCTGGACAGGACAGCCCACCCGTCGCAGGCGCGTCCGGGGCGGGCGCTCACCATGCCGGAGCCACCGCAGTAGTGGCACTGCTGCAGCCTGGTGCCCGGCTCACTGCCCTTGCCGCCGCAGCGCTCGCAGGTGTCGGTGATGCTCACGGTGAACTCCTTGTTGACGCCCTTGGCAGCCTGGTTGAAGGTCAGCTCCATGATGTACTGGGGAGATCAGGGGAGAACCTGTCACCTTCCTTCGGCACCACCCAGGGCCGCTGCGTTGTCCTCCGTGAGAGGACAGGCCCCGGCCAGCAGCTCCCCGTCCTGACGCGTCCCCCGAGGGCTTGCTCTCCAGAGCAGTGCTGGGCGCACGACAAACTCAAGGAGACTTCCCTCCTGCCCCACACGTTCCCCAAGGCCAACGTCATCCAGCAGAGCGACGAGGCTGCGTGGACGTCCCGCCCGGTGCTCGCCCTGGTGTGGCCACTCTGTGGTCTGGGCAGAGCCCAGCACCGGCCCCGTCTCCGTAACGCCGCACTGAGCGGCTCCGCACCGCACGAGCCCTTGGCCTCCTCAGCTCTCCCGCTGCCGACCCTGCCAGCCCTTCCCCGCGCTCGGCCACGGGCGGACGGGCGGGGCTCCCTTAACTGACCGCCCTGCTCCTCAGGAGCTTTGAGAGAGAATGCCTGTCGGGCCTCCCTGGTGTGCAAGGGGTTGAGCACTGCACTGTGGGGCTTCTGCAGCCACTGGAGTGTGTGTTCGACCCCCCCAGGGAGGGACCCGCAGGGCGCAGCAGACCTCTCCTGTCTCCCCGCTGCTCCCTCAGCAGTGTGCTTCAGTGGAGCCACTGTTCTGCTCCCCGCTCTGTCTCTGGGGAGTCCTCTTACCTGCCCCCCCATCTCTGGCCTGTGCTCCAGCTCTTGTGTGAGTAAATAAAATCTTTAAAAGAGAGAGAGCGCGCCTGTTCCAACGAAAGCGAGCGCGTGCGTTCACCAAGAAGGGCCACCGGCGCGACCTGAGCACGGCGCCAGCCGCTGGGACGGCCGCGGTCTGCAGGCACACAGCCCCCGGCCCCGGCCGTGCCCTCCTCATGTGGTGGCCGCAGACGAGGCAGGCTGGCGGCGCCTGCCAGGGAGCTATGGTCTCGAGGCCTAACAGCGGCCCCAGAGAAAGGCTCACACCAGACCACGGGCCGAGAGCCTCCGCGCTGGCTCAGCCTGGCAAGGGCCCAGTCCGACACGGGGCGCTCTCCCTCCACGGTGGCACCCCAGGCCTCATCTGCGCTGCTCTGCGCACTTCTGAGGAGTGGGAGTCGATGACATGCTCGCAGCACACTCGTCAGGACGGGCCACGCACCTCCTGAGGCTGATTGAACACGCCCTGGAAATCTCCAAAAGGGGACGAGGAGAACTCCCCGAAGATCTTCCTGAAGAGCTCCTCGGGGTCGACGGTGGGGCCCCCCTGCCAGTAGCTCTGCCCTGAGCCGCCCGCCCCGGGGTTGAAGCCGGCCGAGCCGTAGGCATCGTACTGCTTCCTCTTCACCTCGTCACTCAGCACCTGCACGAGGGGTACGACGTCAGGGCCAGCCGCGCCACCCCACATGGGGCGGCAGCGCACACTGCAGGCCTGGACAGCCGCGCCCGGTCAGAAAACACAGGCTGGGGTGGGCGAGATAAGCGGAGAGAGACTGATGGGGGGTGGGGAGGAGGCAGGAGCAGCTTAACCTGCAGCCAGGATGCCTTGGGGGGCAGCGCCCAGGAGGGGCAATCTGCCCTCTGGCTACACTTCAAATCCCTCCAGGGCGACGTCTTCTGTGTCTGCAAGACCCACCCTCCCGCCAGGGTGAGAGCGTGGGGGTGGGGTGTCATCAAGAGCAGAAATAATGTACCCGGGGTCCCCAGACCCAGCCGTGAGCCCAGAGGACGTGGGGGCTCTGTCAGTGCAGACCCCAAGACAGACCTGCCTGGGGCTTCTCCCCTTCTCCACAGCGCCACCCACCCCGGCCGCCGTACCTCGTAGGCTTCCGCCAGCTGGGAGAACTTCTCCTTGGCCTTGGGGTCGTCCTTGTTCGTGTCAGGGTGGTACTTCTTCGCAAGCTGCAGGGGCGAACAGTAACGAGACGATTATGAGCGCTGACCCCAAGTGCTCGTCACAGCATCACCTCCTTTACAGCCGCTCTTTTTCTTAAGATTTTGTGAGCAGTAACAATTCTTAAAACAAGTTTTAAGACTTTAAATCATCTCTTTAGATCTGAGCTACGTAAAACACTTTTCAGCTGCAACAACTCTATGAAAATAACAAGTAACTCTCAGGACTTGGGCGCCGGTGCCTGAGCACGGCCTCCCTGCCAAGGGGCCGGCTTGGCAGGCAGCGCAACTGCAGAGGTGACTCCGGGACAGACAGCAGCTGGTGGCGCAGTTGCCGCAGGCGGGGACAAGCCGGCGGGAGACGTCGCACCGCACACTCCTCAGTGCTCCCCCGACCTGAGCAAAGGGAACGCACCGCCTGTTCAAAGCACAGGTTTAAGTATTTAAAAACCAAACGAAGCCTCACTTGGCCGCCCAGAACACATGGGTGGCCGGTCGCTGTGTTTGCCACAGAGGCTGACGCCCCCCGCCGGACCACACAGCCCCTCACGCGAGGCAAGAGGAGAACAGCACCCTGCGGGGTTGGCCCAGGACGGCCCCGACCTGGTCACTGCCAGTCGCTGGCCATCCGCCCCAGAACAGTGCTGCGCTGAGCTTGAGAAACACGACAGGCTGTCCACAGTGACAGGGCACCCTTTTCCATCTAGGGTGGGAGCCCCGACCCCCGGCCTCCGCCCCACGGAGTTCACAAGCTGCCACCATCTCTCATGCACAGAAACGCACTCCTCTGCTGCAAACAGACCGGCAACGCCCCGAGGCGGCACCTGGACACACACGGCCCTTCCTCACGCTCGGCACCCACTGCCCGCCTTCCGGGCCAGCGTGAGCGCCACAGGGCTGCCGGGCCGACACGGCCGACACGGTCACTGGCCAGCCCTGGGCAGCGTGAGCCCACGTTGGAAGTGACAGGGAGTGCCCACCCACACCCGCGGCGGGCAGGCAGAGCAGCAGCACCTGGAGCAGCTGAACCACTCAGGCTGGGAAGGCACCCCACACGGAGCCTGCTTCTGGGTGTGCTGTGCCGCCCCAGCACCGGCGAGCAGAGCCGGGCACTGAGCCCTGAGCGCCACTCAGGCAGTGCAAGGCCAGGCCGGTGGTGCAGCCGCAAGGGCCTGAGGACGGTGAGCGGCCGTGCGGCCTGCTGAGGGGCCTCGCCGCCCTGGCCTCTTGCCCCGGGAGTGACTGATGCGCCACGGGCAAGGCCCGACCCCAGAGGCTGCGGCACAAAGGCCGCTTTGAAAGCGTCCAGTCGCCAGTGCACGAGCTTTGTGTTTCCATCCCTGAAACTTGAGCGGCCGGCTCCTTCAAAGTAGGCTCGGGCCTCTCAGGCCGCCAGGCCCCTCCCCTGCAGCAGGGCCGCTGGGAGCAACGCTGGCACCGCCTGCCCGCCCGCCCAGCCCTGCGCGTCCGAGCCGCAGACCTGGTAGTAGGCTTTCTTGATGTCCTTCTGGCTGGCGTTTCGGGGCACTCCGAGTGTCTGGTAGTAATCCTCCTTGGCCAGAGGGGCTCTTGTGTGGAAGGAGGCGGCACAAGCCAAAGGGTGCCTTTTTACTCCTGAAAAAGAGCGAAGGAAGAAAGTCACTGGAAACGCGCCTGACGCGAGGAGAACGCGGCAACGCCAGCCCAAGACGCGGGGCGGCAGCATGCTGGCCCCGACGCCCAACCCTGCCCCCCAAAGCTGGCTGCGGCCGTGGTGTGCAGGGCCTGAAACAGGTCGCGCCCCGGCGCGGATCCCACCATGGCCGCGCCTCACCGTGGGGCCGCACCCCAGACGGGCCCGCAGCGCAGTGACGACATGCTCGGCGCCCGCCTGCCCCAGCACCACCTCCGCATGCCAGCCGGCGGCGTGCTCAGCCCCACGGCAGGCGGCCGGGCCTCCCGCAGCACCACCGTCTTCGCCCCCATGCACCGCACCTTGGGGCCGCTCCCAGAGTGTGGCCCCAAACAGCACCAGGGCTTGTTGGAAACAGTCCGCACGCCCCTCCCCGGGCCCGGATCAGAAGCCCGACGTCCTGTGCTCCTCCACCTCCAGGTGAGGGCGCCCGTGCTCCCTCATGTGGAGAAGTACGGCTAAACAAATGGCTCCGTCTGTCTGTTTACCCAAAATCTCCCTCCTCAAACAACACACACAGACACACCAAGTTGACAGGAGTTAGCCCGTGCCAGAAGCTGCCGCCCGGGGACCGGACTCCAGGCCTTCATTTCAGGCCTCTCGCATCAGCACGACTGGGAAGGCCTCCGCCCCGCTGCCTCTGCTCGGGCGGCCACACAAGCGAACCCCAACCCAGGCCGTGAGACTGGAGGTGGAAACGGGAGGGGGCGAGTGGAGGCAGAGGGGGAGCAAGGCCCAGAGGAGGCACGGGGAGCACGAGGCCACGCCGGCTTCCTACGGCAAAGGCTGGACGGCAGAGACGCTCCTGAGCTCCCCGCTCGCTCCTGCCCGGTCCTGGCCCCACACCGGGAACATGGCGGCCAGCCTCGAAGGCGCTGCCCGCCTGGATCTGCACGTGACCGCAGGGGGAGCACCAGGTGCACGGGGAGTAAGTGGAGAAAGGGCCAGGCCGCGTGTGCAGCGGTGCGGGCAGAGCAGCTCCCGGCACGGGCCGAGGGCACATAGCGCTGCCCTCGGTGAGGTTGACGGTGGAGCCGCTGTCCCGATGACGTGGGCCGGCTGTGTCCCCCACACTCACATGCCGAAGCCCGAGCCCTCGCGCCTCGCAGAGCAAGTGTACTGGGAGACAGGCTCAAAGACAACCCCGCCAGAATGGTGACCTTGACTTCTAGGCCCCAGCGCCGTGAGAAAGCAAACTTCTGCCATGCAAGCCGCCCAGTGCGCGGCCGTCCGGCCGGTGTGCAGCCTGGGGTCGCCGCACGCTGAAGGAGGCTCGGCAGCACCCCATCCCTCCTCAGGAGCTGGCAACTGCAAAATGCCTGCAGACATCACCCAGTGTCCCCTGGAGGGCCGCGTCCCTCCCAGCTTCGAGCCACTGGTGACCCAATCTAAGGGGGGAAGGGCTTCCGAGGCCCCTGCTGGTAAGCTGTAGAAATGAGCTGGGCGACAGAGGGGCGCCAGGCCCGCCCCCTGCAGTCCTGGCGTCATCTGCACGAGCATTCCCTTTCCCTTTCAAAAGTGCCCCTTTTGGTGGCTAAATCGTGATTCTCTCTGGTTTGCTGAGAACAGCTTGCATGACAGTCCTGTGCATTTAGGAACTGTGAGTACTGTGATGTAACCAGAGGAGAGAGAGAGAGAGAGAGTGTGTGTGTGTGTGCGCGCATGCGCGCGCGCATGTGTGGTTATCATGGATGATGGTGGTTGATGAGCCCTAGGAGTCAGGAGAGCCTCTGGGCAACGCTGAGGCCGGGCTTCACTCCAGGCTTCATTCTGAGCATAACGGAGCCACAGTAAGCATGAAGCAGAAAACAGACTACTTAAAATTAAATGGGAGCACGAAAGACAACCTGGGGTGTAAAGCTTATCTCAGAGGGGAGCAAGATAAGGGTAATTGACCAGAAGGAGTAGGAGGTTTCCCTAGAGGTGCAAGGGGTTAAGTCTCAGCACTATGAAGCATCTGCAGCACTAGTTCGATCCCAGGCCAGGGAGGGACCCTCAGGGCGCAGCAGACCTCTCCTGCCTCCCGCTGCTCCCCTCAGCAGTGTGTTTCTGTATCTGCCCGTTCTGTTCCCTGCTGTGTCTGTGAAACCTCTCAACCCAGCCACCCCCTGCCCTGGCCTCTGGCCTGGACCCCAGCTCTTGTGTGCAGAAAGTGAATAAATCTTTTTAAAAAAAGAGTAGGAATGGTCAGAAAGATTAAAATCAGATCCAGAAATTTCCACTTTTAGTATTCACGATACTTTTTTGTCGCTGCACCCAGACTTTTTGGAATATGAAAATCAGACAGTGTGACAATAGGGCTCGCAAGACCACAGCTGTCTTTCTTGGGTCAGATTTGAGAAAAAGAGCGAAAATTCCTTTCCTAGTGTTACAGGGCAACCCTAATATAAAATGGGTTCCCCATACTGGGTTCTCCACCCGCGCGCTCAGAAGACTTAAAAGTCCCAACTCCAGGTACACGTGGCAAAAGTTATTAGCACGTTTTATTTTATGAAAGAAAGGGGAATAAAATAGTAATAACACCAAAGGAAAAGAAAGGGATACAAATCCACAAATACTCTACCAGATCTAAGCAACGGCGCGTTGAGGGCTGGCTCCGAGTCGAATGAGATGGCTCCGAAGGAAGGGGTCTGGCTCCTTAGTAAGAAGAAAGACCCCAAGCTCACCTCTGGCTTTATAGCCAGCCTGGCTGCTCAACTCCACCCTCAGGTCCCAGTAATCCACTCTTTGATAATCATCTTATCGGATCTGTGGTTCTGGAACACTGGTGGTCTGGAGTGGGGGTTGGAGTCCACACACCCATAATCCATTTAGGACCACCTTTCCCCCTAACACTAGGACTCCCGTCAGCCCCTCTTCACTCAGGCGTGTGGCGACTGCAGGCCCAGCCTCCCACCACTCCCTGCAGTCGGAAGGTGAGCCGAGGTGCACAGGTTCCGGCAGCTGCAGCGCCAGTGCCACAAGCGGCACTCGGGTCAGAACGCGAGACCGCGGTGTGCGGGGCTGCACCCGGGTAAAGACGAACCCTTGACTCAGTACAAGCCTGAAGACCTGCAACGTCACCCGAAAGGCACCAGTCACAGGAAATAGCTAGAGTTAATAGAAAACTTTCCCCCCAAGATATGTCTTCCCCTTTTCAGAACACCCCAGAATAGGATTAGCTGCCAAGGGGTTCAAAGTATGGTCGCCCAGTGCCAAATAACGACCTTCTTTCTGCCCTGGGAGAGAAGTGGGGTCAAGTGTTTCTATGTCTGGGAGGCCGCCGCCCCAGTCCCCGACGCCTTGTGGGTGACCGGTTCCCCTTAGCTGACTGCAAAGTTTTAGTTATGGCCCCGCCTGGGGCTCAGGGCTTTGTGTCTGTCTTTGTCTCGCTCATATACACCACACACACACACACACACACACACACACACCCCTCGCACGTGTTTCCCAAACCTGTAAATGTAAGCAAATTTAGCTTCCTAGTTGCCTAGAAAATGAGTACCTGGAAGAAAAAATGCAGCCAAATTCTACTTAAAACAATGGTGCCTTAGACAATTCTAGCAAAACCTAAAAATGACCACTTTTGCTCATACTGAGAAACACAACATCACTCCAGATAATCCTGAAGAAGAAACCTGGTCAGCTACAGCTCACC
>JAGFMF010012160.1:1556542-1654417 GCA_019455555.1 Galemys pyrenaicus | reverse complement strand
AAAACCTAAAAATGACCACTTTTGCTCATACTGAGAAACACAACATCACTCCAGATAATCCTGAAGAAGAAACCTGGTCAGCTACAGCTCACCCATAAGAAGACATGGGTGGCAGCAATAAAACCAAAAATAGGGTCACCTTGTTAGGGGGAAAGGTGGTCCTAAATGGATTATGGGTGTGTGGACTCCAACCCCCACTCCAGACCACCAGTGTTCCAGAACCACAGATCCGATAAGATGATTATCAAAGAGTGGATTACTGGGACCTGAGGGTGGAGTTGAGCAGCCAGGCTGGCTATAAAGCCAGAGGTGAGCTTGGGGTCTTTCTTCTTACTAAGGAGCCAGACCCCTTCCTTCGGAGCCATCTCATTCGACTCGGAGCCAGCCCTCAACGCGCCGTTGCTTAGATCTGGTAGAGTATTTGTGGATTTGTATCCCTTTCTTTTCCTTTGGTGTTATTACTATTTTATTCCCCTTTCTTTCATAAAATAAAACGTGCTAATAACTTTTGCCACGTGTACCTGGAGTTGGGACTTTTAAGTCTTCTGAGCGCGCGGGTGGAACCCAGTGTGGGGAACCCATTTTATATTAGGGTTGCCCTGTAACAACCTGACCAAAACCACATCCATCCAGTCATGCTCTGCAGCACCCCAGTACCCAGAGCTGTGGCCAGGACCTGACAGAGTCTCAACCGTAACTGGGACTGAGTGGGTCTTCACAGTAACGCACCCAGATCACACACACCGTGGTGGCAGCGAGTTTCATCACAATCACTGACACTCAAATGACGGCCCGTTATATACACATTACAAACTTGGACCCCAACAGGGAATTATGTTGTGTAAATTATCCTGCCAGGACCCTCTGATGACTCAGCTTCCTGAGAGTTTACAGACGGATGCTTGCACAAATTCTAGGGGACACACACTGTTAGGGGAAAAGGTAGTCCTGAATGGATTACACAAATGGGTGTGTGGACTCCAACCCCCCTCCAGGCCACCAGTGTTCCAGAACCACTAAGATGATTATCGAAGAGTGGACCACTGGGACCTGAGGGTGGAGGTAAGCAGCCAGGCTGGCTATAAAACCAGAGAGGTGAGCCTTGGGCTCTCTCTTCCTTTGGAGCCATCTCACTTGACTCGGCGCCAGCTCTCAATGCACCATTGCTTAGAAGATCTGGCAGGATATTTACGGATTTGTATCCCTCTCTCCCTTGGTATTATTACTATTTTATTCCCCTTCTTTCGTAAAATAAAAGCCGTTAATAACTTTTGTCACGTGTACCTGAAGTTGGGACTTATTATAAAAGTCTTCTGAGCACGCAGGTGAGGACCCAGTGAGGGAAGCCCATTTTATATTAGGGTTGCCCTGTAACAACACCACGAGCACAAATCAGGCACATAGCTGCTTCCTCCTTCCTACTCTTCACTACAACAGAAGTCACCAGCACACACTGCGTGACAAACCTTTATAGCTTAGCACTTAAAGGCTCAGTAAACATTGCTTCGATATCACCAGAGGCAATTAAGAAAGCAACAGGTTTTGCCCTAAGCGCTACCATTTTTAAATTTTGTTCCCCTCCAAGAGTCGTTGAACCTCTTTCAGTTTAAAAAATGGAAATAACAACAGTGTCTGCACATGGACATCATCTGTGCCTATTGCATGGTAGAGTCAGCAAATGTAAGTTTGAGTTTGTTATGAACTTTCAGCACTTCTAAAAGTTAGGGTTAAAGGACTGTAAGCGTGCCCTTGGATTTACACCGGGCGGGGGGAGAACCCAAGCTACGAAGAACGCCCTGGGTCTGGGACAACTCTTCTCACCTAATTTTATGACCTCGGGTGGGGTCAATTTCCCGGTTAGAACCTCAGTTTCCCATTCTTTAAAGTGGGGGTGGCGGCCCTAGCTTCAGGGCTGTGACCGGCGTGTGAGACCAGGCGCGACAGCAGGTGCGCATTGGATGGCGGTTACCTCTCCCTTCCGCTACTGGCCAGGAGGCGAAGGGGTGGGAAAGGCACAGGGCCAGCGAGCGGCGGCAGGCCGACCCGAGGCTTCGGGGAATGTTGACACAGAGGTGAAGGTTCACGGCCAGGGGAGTTTCTCCTCGCCGCCAGGGCTCCACGCAGCTTCCGAAACGGCCTGGACCTCCGCCTCCCGCTAGCGCGTCTCCCCCAGCAATTCCGCACTCAGACCAGAGACAGCCTCCACCTCACCACCCCCGCAACCGGCGAGGGAGTCACTTCCCAAGTCTCGGAACCCCCCTCGGCGCAGGAGCCGTCCCTCACCTGTGAGGCTGACACTGGGCCTCAATGTCAGCAGCGTCCCAGGGCCGCGAGCTAGCAGGGAAGGCGCGAAGGCGGTGACACACAACTTGCGGCCCAGCGATGCTCCCACCACGCCCCCTCTGGGCGGCACGGCCCCTCTCCCCGCCGCGGCCGGCAGCCGGGGGGTCCCCACGGCCACCAGCAACCAGCGTGTGGAGCACCGCGCCGCCATCTTGGCCCGAGGACACTGCGCCTGCGCCAGCCGGCCGGCGGAGGCCCCGCGAGACTTCGCGCGCCTCACTTCCGGGGGCGGGGCTTCCGAGCGCGCTCGCTAACGCAAGCTCTGCGCGCGCGCAGCCGCAACCTCGGCGCCTTCCCGGTAACCAACGCGGAAATGAGGTTTGCTCTGAAGAGTGCTACTAGGTGGGCTTGCCCTGGGGCACTTCATCCTTATGTGCTGGGACTTTAGGACTGCGTATTGTCCGTGTAAGGATCTGGCTGAGCATAACCGAAAGTAGCTGGTTCGGGGGTTGGGGGAGGGGGGGGTCCCCGCATAGGGCGGGACTACAAGTCCCGGCCGGCCCTGCGGCGGAGGCCCGCGGCTCCCGGCATGCTGTGCGCGGCCTCCCTCGCCTGACCCTGAGTCCTGCGACCCCCGCCCGGAGTCTCGGTCCGCGAGTCGGCGTGGGCGCCCCCGAGCGCCTCCCTGCTGCTAAGCCTGGCTTCCTTCCAGCTCCCCCGCTGGCTTGACGCCGCCACGGGCGGACTTCGGCCGCTAGGCGTGTTAGTTTTCTGCAAACCTGCAGTGTACTTGCCCTGGCGGAGTGCGAGCCGGCCACCCACAGCGAAGCTAGTGAATGCTGGAGCGTGTGTCACGCCCAGAGGGCGCTGGAGACGGGGATGCGTGACCGTCCCTCCTCACCGACCTGCGGGGAGTAGCGCGCGGCGGCTCCAGGCAGCCTCAGCGACTAGCAGCCGCCGTCGGGCCTGGCGGAGCCCTGGTGTCACGGGTTCACTGGGGAGGGCGCACCCCAGCGAAAGTGGGGTGTCGGGTCCGGGTGTTGGACTTCGATGGAGGTGCGTCGGGTCGGGGTGGAGAGGGAGGGTCTAAGAAGCCCGAATGCAGATGTCCAGAGGTGTGAGCGTGCTTGCTGTGTCTGGTGGAGCCCCGGATCTAGCGTGGGTGACTGGGTGAGACCCTGGGTAAGCGTGGCCTGGCAAGTCCAGCAGGAGTTTCGACTCCCCTGCTCCCACCACTGTGGCCACCTACGACGGGAAGAGAACCCACTGTAGGAAGCAAACGATGAATAGATAGATGTGTTCTCCGACCGGTCCACCAACCAGCAGTTTCTGTCTCTTTCATCCTCACCAGCCTCCCTAGACTGAGACCAAAAAAATAACTAGGTCAGTTAATAAGCCTAGAGTGGCCTCTAAGTGTTCAAGGAAAGGAGAGTTACACGGCTTCCATTTTAAATCAAAGTTAGGAAGTACTAAGGGAGGAATGTTGAAAACACAGGCAGAGAGCTGGGCTTCTTGTACCGTTATCCAACCAGATGGTACATGCAACGGAAACGTTGTGGAAGGAAATTACAAATTCTACTCCAGTGACCCCACAAATGATAAGAAACCGCCTCGGGCCTCCCTGGCCGTGTAGTGGGTTAAGCAACGCACTATGAAGCAAACCACAGCCACTGCAGCACGAGTTCAGTCCCTGCAGCCAGCCAGGGGAGGGACCCGCAGGGCGCAGCAGACCTCTCCTGTCTCCCCGCTGCTCCCCTCAGCAGTATGTTTCAGTCCATCTGCCTGTTCTGCTCCCCACTCTGTCTCTGGTGAATCCTCTCACCCCCTGCACCTCTGGCCTGTACCCCAGTTCTTGTATGTATAAATAAATCTTAAAAAAAAAAAAAAAAAGAAACAGCCTCATTGCTGAGAGATCAAACCAGCCATAACATTTTAATACAGAGCCTAATCCAGAGCAGTGCCCTAACTCTGCAGTCACACGAAGGCTCAGAGAGGTGAGGCAGCTGCAGAAGTTTGACGCAAACAGAGGTTTGTTCATGAGGTTGAAGGAGAGAAGCTGTCTCCGTAACATCAAAGCACCAGGCAAAGCACCTGCTGCTGAAGGAGAAGCTACGGTAGTTAACCAGGAGACCTAGCTGAGATCATGGGCAGATCTTCAGTGTAGACTGAACAGTCTAATGTTGGAAGAAGGTGCCGTGGGGGACCTCAGAGACAGGAGGAGAATCAGTGCTTGTCTTTGAAGCTCACTCTGCTAGGGGCTAATGCAGCTAGTGACTTGAAGATGAAGCCAGAGCTCGATTTGGTGTCACAGGACCCTTAAGAATAATGGCGCAGGGGTTAAGTATTAGCACTGTGAAGCATCCGCAGCCACTGCAGCACGAGTTGGATCCCTGGCCAGGGAGCTGACCCACATGGCGCAGCAGACCTCTCCTCTCTCCCCGCTGCGCCCCTCAGCAGTGTATTTCAGTCAGTCCGCCTATTCTACTCTCCACTCTGTCTCTGGTGAATCCTTTCACACCCTCCCAACTCCCACCTCTGGCTTTCACCCTAGCTCTTGTGTGCATAGATAGGCCTGCACTCCAGTTTTTGTATGCATAAATTAAATCTTTTTTAAAAAAGAATGATGCTAAGTCTGCTCTGTGTGCTCTATAAATGAAACAAGAAGCTGTGATGACAGCACATCTGTTCACAGCACGGCTTACTGAGTATTTTGAGCCTGCCGTTAAGACCTATGTTCAGGAAAAAAGGTGCTGTTCAAAATATTACTAGACATTGACCATATACCTGGTGGTTGCCAGACCCTAGTAGAGGATTCACTGATATGGGAACTGTGAATTCCTCTTTTTTTGGAGAGTCATGTTGTTTTCCAGTGCATGTGTGGCAGAAACAACTAGAAGGTAGAGTCTGGAGATACTACTGGACTGTTGCAATCTCATAAATTTGAACAGGTGAAGAGTTGCCTCGTATGGGTCAGCAAAGAGTGGATTCTTGATTTGGACTCTGCAAGTGAGGCGGCAGGGAACATGGTTGACGTGACAACAAAGGACTTAGGGTGTACATAGTGTTGTTGATAAGGCAGCCAAGGGTTTGGAAAAGATTGCCTCCAATTTTTTTTTAAAGATTTATTCATTTATGCATACAAGAGTTGGCGTGCACACCAGAGTTGCGGGAGGTGAGAGGATCCACCAGAGACAGTGGGGAGCAGAACAGGCAGATCGACTGAAATCCACTGCTGAGGGGAGCAGTGGGCGAGGCAGGAGAGATCTGCTGCGCCATGTGGGTTCCCTCCCTGGCCGGCAGCAGGGGTTGAACTCGTGCTGCAGTGGCTGCAGTTTGCTTCATAGTGCCGTGCTTAACCCACTGCCACCAGGGGGTCCCCAATAAAGCATTTTTAATTAAGATGTGTGTGTTGTGTTTTTTAGACATAATGCACACTTAAGAGACTCCAGGATAGTGTAAACATAACTTTAACATCCACTGGAAAACCAAAACAGTTCACCTCACTCTGTTGCCACGTTCTCGTTACTGTGGTGTCTGGAGCCACCCCCACAGTGGCCCGCACAGCTCAGGGGCACGAGAACAGACTCCCAGCAAGTGGGGAACTAGAGGGCTCACTAAAACGAGAACCGGTGACTTCCTCGCTTTTTGGTATTTTCATCCCCCTCCCACCCATTTCCCCGTCGTGATTAAGTGGCACTCCTTCACATGGAAGAGACGTGAGTCCTTGTGGGGGTTCGCAGGGGAGCCACATTGCTTCTTAGGGAGCAGGGGAAGGGAGTGGGTGACGGTGGCTACCGGGGACAGAAAACACCAGGAACAGCGCACGCTCTGCCAACAGCGCCCGGGCCTGGCGTTTCACTGCTGTCGCTGCACTGAGGCTGGAGGTGCCTCTGGTGTGAGCCTGGCTGCTGGGGGCGACGGCCTCTTCCCAGTGAGCTCCTGGTCCGAGGCGCCTGCATCACCGTGGCTTGGTAGTTGTTGGGGGAAGACACGTGAACCCAAAATGTGACGTCACGATGGAAACCGCCAGGGCAGGAGCAGGTTTGGGGAGCAACACGAGTTCTCGGTATTCGAGATGTCCGTGGGCCACCTCGGGCTGCCACCAGCAGTGGAGGTCTGCAGAGCGGCAGGCTGGCCACAGCCTCTCCTCTCCCGCCGCCCGTGCGGGTTGCTGTTTGGATGTGGTCACAGCGCTGTGGGGCGGGTAGGGAAGCACCCTGTTTTTATAGACGGGCCTCCCTTCTCCCTCCCACTGCAAGCCACCACCAGATGAGCCCGGAAACACAAAATGATTTGGGCCTCCCTGGTGGCGCAGGGCTTAGTGTCTCCGCACAGTGAAACATCTGCAGCCACTGGGGCTCAAGTTCGATCCCCGGCCAGGGAGGGGACCCGCAGGGCGCAGCAGACTCTCCTGCCTCCCGCTGCTCCCCTCAGCAGTGTGTTTCAGTGGATCTGCCCGTTCTGCTCCCCGCTCTGTCTCTGGGGAATCCTCACCCCCACACCTCTGTCCTGCATCCCAGTTCTTGTGTGCATAAGTAAATAAAAGTGAATATTTTTTGTAAAAGAAAAATAACTTTTGTAAAAAGTTATTTTTTTCTTTTTGTAAAAGAAAAATGACTTGTTCGAGGTCACAGCGAGTAAGTGGCCTAAGGCCCAAGCGCAGGCCTACAACCAGGCTCCCTGTCCTGGTGGCCGCTGGCCGCGCAGCCCAGGGAGTCACAGGTGCACACGGGTGCTGACCTTCACTGGCTTGTGACTCATGGAAGCCTCGAAGACCGAGGGGCCACGGGGCGCTGGAGACATCCTTGGCACCAGGGCACCAGGGCGCACCCGAGGCTCTCGAGCCCCCGTGTGCCTTGGTCCCTTCTTCCCCGCCGGCTGCTTTTCTTATGGCTGAAGGCCCTCTGTGGTCTCGTGTTTTGAGCTACATGGAACGAGAACTTCAGGACAGTGCGCTCCCAGGCTCTTGTTTGTTATTTTATTTTTTTAAGACTTATTTATTTATGCATACAAGAGCTGAGGTACAGGCCAGAGTCATGGCAGGTGAGAGGAGTCACCAGAGACAGAGCGGGGAGCAGAACAGGCAGATGGATTGAAACACACTGCTGAGGGGAGAGCGGGAGGTAGGAGAGGTCTGCTGCGCCTCCCTCCCCGGCCGGGGATCGAACTCGTGCTGCTGTGCCGTGGATGCTTCACAGTGTGTCGCTCTACCCCCTGCACTACCAGGGAGGCCCACCCAAAATCCCAATTTTCACACCGCCCTGTGGACTGACTAAGGTCCAGCTGCAGCCGAGCTCAGCCAAGGCCCTGCCATCGGTTCGCTCCGGGGGCCAAAGGCTCGGGGCTCATTCAGGACCACCTGACGGACATAAAAGAGGGAAACAGAAAAAGCACTCAGGGATAGCACGGAGGTGGCGTCAAGCCACTCTGGGAGCTTCGCAGGAACCTTCTAGGTGTGCCGCTGCTTTATATTTAAGAAGCTTTTCATGGCGGGAAGCCACAGGGACATGGATGTCACCAGCTTGAGCATTAAGTGAACAGTTCCAGGATGTTAAGTTCACTCACGATGTTGTCAGCACCACCAACAGCTCCGGCCCTCTTGGTCTCACAAAGCTGAAGCCCGCTACCCGCCCGGCACCTCTGCCCCCACAGCCCGCCCTGGACCGCCACCCTGTGCCTCCGTGTCTGACGACTCCTGTGCCCAGGCAGGTGGATGTACGGGAATCATCCTGGGGGACTGGCTTCTTTCTCTCACGAGGGTCTCCTGTTGCAGAAGCTCCTTCCTTTCAAGGCGGCCCATGCTGGAGTGCACGTCAGAGCCAGTTCCTGGCACAGCATTGCCACTGCTGGGCTCCACTGCAGGTGCAGCTTTGGGCTGCCGCCATGTTTGGCTGTCGTGAGCAACGCTGCTATGAACTTGGGTGTCCAAAGACGTCTTTGTGACCCCACTTTCAGCTCTCTGGGGTCTAAACTCAGAAATGGAATTGCTGAATCAGATGTTAATTCTATTTTTAAGGACCTCCCTGGTGGCGCAGTGGGTTAAGCAACGCACATGAAGCAAACTGCAGCCACTGCAGCACCAGTTCGATCCCTGCTGCCGGCCAGGGAGGGGCCCCACGTGGTGCAGCAGACCTCTCCTGCCTCGCCCGCTGCTCCCCTCAGCAGTGTGTTTCGGTCGATCTGCCTGTTCTGCTCCCAGCTCTATCTTTGGTGAATCATCTCACCAACCCCTATACCTCTGGCCTGTACCCCAGTGCTTCTATGCATAAATAAATATTTTTTTAAAAACTCTATTTTTAATATTCCAAGGAACCTCTGATCATTTCCACAGCAGTTGCATCATTTTACATTCCCACCAACAGGCTTCTAATTACTCCCCACCCTGGTCAACACTTGCTATTTTCTGTTGTTTTTTTTTTTCACTCTACATTGCTTCCCAGCTTTAAAAAAATAGTCAGGACATGTACTTCAAACTTAAAATGGACAATAAATAATAATAGTAAATGATCAGACTACCCTGGTCTAACCCTCCTGGTTGATATTTAAATCAAAACATAAAGATGGGGCCTCCGTGGTGGCGCAGGGTTAATAAAGTCTCAGCGCTGTCAAGCTATCGCAGCCACTGGGGCCTGAGTTCAATCCCCAGCCAGGGAGCTGACCCACATGGTGCAGCAGTATATCTCCCTCCCTGGCCGGTATATCTCCCCACTGCTTCCCTCAGCAGTATATCCCAGTAGACCTGCCTGTTCTGCTCCCCACTCTGTCGCTGGTAAATCCTCTTACCCCCACAACTCTGGCCTACACCCCAGTTCTTGTAAGCATAAATAAATGAAAATAAAACTTAAAGAAAAAAAAAAAGAACTAAGCCAGGCACAAAGGAGAAGAGTGCACGATGGCTCCACTTACAGAAGATACGGCAGCGGATCAGAGGCCTGGTTGCAGGCCTTGGTGACAGGGAGGGGCGGAGCTGTTACTTAATGGGTACAGAGTTTCAGTGTTGCTGAAAAAAAAAATCTGGCTGGCTGTTGCACAATACCTTCCTCACCCACCTTACTGCTAGGGAACAGCACACCATAAAATGGTAAATTTTATGCTCCCCCACACAAAAAGCACAAAAGAAAGCTGCATTAACTGCTTACCAAACCAACTCCAGAAGGCAGGGAGGGCCCTTTTCCACAGCTGCTGGAATTCTTGCCTCTGAGGGCATCTGCTCAGGGCAAGCAGTGCTGGCGGGATGGAGAGAGTTGGGGGCTGGAGGGTGTGGGGCGGCTGGGGGGCAGGATGCTTAGAACCCCAAAGCCCTCAGCGCTACTGACCTTTACTTTCTGGCTCTTATCTAAGCCTTAGGAGACTATTGGGAAGTAACTTTTAGGTCCTCACAATTTCCCTGTGAGAAGCGATGAGAGAACTTGCATTCTGGGGTCCTTTCGTGCCCTGTACCATACCCGCTTTGGGAATCTGCCTCCAGTGAAGTCATGGGCTGCAGCAAGCTATGAAAAAAAGTTCACAGCAGCTGGCATTCCTCAGATCAAAGTCCCTTCTCCAGACACGCCTGGGCAGGTGTCCTTTCTGTTTCCAAGCAGAAGGCATATTCTGGAACCAGGGAGTCAATTTTCAAAGCGAGAGAAATGGGACTATGCCTGCAGAAGAAGGCTCCATGTGAACGGTCTGCGGGGCGCTTCTCTCCGAGTCGTGGGGACCGAGCAGGCAGAGCCCGCCGGGCACACCTGCTCCTAGTGAACGCTCGGTCGCCCCCATCTTCGGCCCTTTGCGGTTCCCTGTAGGCGCCTACGCGGACTACCTCCGCAAGTCCTGCCCCACAGGGGCCTGTGGCCAAGGCGCGCCCTAATTAGGGGTGTCGGCGGCTCGCAGCCTTCCCACCGGGCCGCGTGGCCCGAGCAGGATGGCGGGTGCAGGGGCTCTCGCGTGGGCCCACGGACGCGGGCTTGGGCTCCTTCTCCCGCTGTCACTGCCAGCGGCCCCTCTCGGGAGCCGGCCCTGCCCTCAACCCAGTCAGTTCTTTTCTGCCCTCTCTAGCCCCCAGAGGTGGGGTGCGGAAGGGTGCGCCCGGCTCGCTGCAAAGCCCCTGGGGCACCTCCCCGCACACGCAGGCCCCGTGGGGGCCGGGGGCGGACAGCTGCGCAGCACGTGACCCCCGCCCGCCCGGAGGGCCCTCTGGCTTCGGGGCGTGGCCACCAGAGGCGGCCCCGAGGCGATTGGCCCGGGGGCGGGGCGGGCGGCGCGCGCGGGGCCGGGGCGGGGCCGTAGGCGGGGCCTCGCGGACCGGAGCAGGCTGCGATTGGTGCGGGCGGCCCGGGGCGTGGCCGCGGGCGGCGGGCGGCGGGCGGCGGGCCACGGGCCACGGGCGGGGCGCGAGCCGCGGGAGTCGTGGCTGCTGTCCGTGCACCTGAGAGCCGCCGCCCGGGTCCGCGGAGCCGCAGCCGTCGCTGTCCCCGCCGCCATGAACCGCTTCAAGGCGTCCAAGTTCCGGCACACCGAGGCCCGGCTGCCCCGCCGCGAGGTGAGCCCGTCGCCCTCGTCCGCCCGCCCCCCTCCCCGGGCCCCATCTGGGGGACCCCCGAGCCCGCCTGCCGGGGCGCCCCCTTCTGGCTCCGATCGCGGCCCCGGCCGTCCCGCCTCCGTCCGGCGGGCAGAGTCCGCGCCTCCGGGACTCCGGCCTCCGGGTGAGCCCGGTGGTCGGCTGGCCCGCCCGCTGGGACCCCGAGAACGCGCAGCCGGTCCGCCCGGGCGGAGACCGGAGGCCTGCGGGGTGCCTGCCTTCCCGGCTTCCGGTCGGCCTGGCCCGCGAGCCGCGGCTCGGGGCGCTGCGGGGCCGGCCCCGCCCGCCCCGCCGGCCGCCGGGTCGCCCCTTCCCGGAGCTGGGCTGTGGGAGAGCTGCTCGCTCCACTGGCCGCGGCTGGTCGGCTAGTCGGTGTGTAGCTGGGGAGGGAACCCCTCGGCCAGAGGCGCTCCCCTCCCTCGGTTTCCGCTGGCGCTTCCTCCTCTGCTGCTGGCGCAAGCTCTTCGCTGACTCGGGGTGATGCTGCAGCCAGGGGCTGGGTGGGGCCTGGCGGCCGAGCAGGTGGAGCCCAGAGGAGTTGAGCCAGGTGCTGGGGGCATGCTGAACCCCCGGAAGGGCAGCTGATGAGGGGTGTGTTTCAGAGAGATGGCAGCCTTGGTCCGCTCTGCACGGGTGTCTGGGCGGCCGGCAGAGCTCTCCAGTAGCTGGGCCTAGAACCACCCTCTAGTGACCCCATGGGAGCCGAGAAACTACAGGACAGCCTGGGACTGAAGTCTGGCATCCATCCTTGGACAGTTACCCTTTGACCTGGGCCTGCGGGGCTGCTGCTGAAACTGTACGGGTGAACAGGACAGCACCTTTCTTCCCCTGCTGCATACAGCCTGCTGCTGAGAGATGGCCAGGCCCACTGGGGCATTGGTGTTACTTAGTGAGTGTGTTGAAGCACACACAGGAGGGGCTAGACTGGAGATAGAGGTGGAGATCAAGTCCATTGTGGGTTAATCTCAATGGGGTGATCAGGGTGGGCTGCCTGGAGGAGGTGACATTTAAGCTGAGGGCCAAGTTGAGAAACAGCCAGCTATGGGCAGACTGGGGTGGGAAGAGCCTGGGGGAGGAAGGAAAAGTGGCCCGAGGTGGCTGGAGGCTGGTGCTGGGGCAGCATGATGTTGGAAAGGCTCGAGTAGGTGTGCAGAGCCTGAGGGCTGCACGAGAGTGTGGGCTTTGTTCTGAGTGCAGGTGGGTGTCAGTGAAAGGGTTTGGTAGTGAGTGGCTTAGGTTTGCATTACGACAGTGACTGTGGGTGCCGCATGGAGGGTCTGAAGCGTTCCTCAGGGGTCCTGGGCGTGTTCTTGGGGTGCCTCAAGGTAGGTAGGAACACAGGTGGTCCTGGAACGCCGGGTTCCGGGAAGAGCTGGAAGCAGTTAGGTGAGGAGTGGGCCGAGATGCGCCTGTCGCTGTCTGATCACTAGGCTGATACTACCCTCCTGGCAGGCGAATGCTGAAATAGAAACTCGGTGGTGGAGGTGGTTTCCGGGAGGCCGTGGAGGGTCCCGGTTGACGAGGAAGTGGGGGGGTCCAGGTTGACGAGGAAGCGGGGTTGTCAGTTTTGGGCGGCAGGAAGGAGGGTTGCACGATGCTTGGATACCAGGAGAGAAAACATTTGGACCTTGATGACCGCGGTTCCAGAAACAGCCCCTTTGTGGCTTCTCTTTAGGGTGGGCCGTGCACCCACCCCTGGGCGTGGCTTCCCCCCTTTCCGAGCTTGGGTGCCCTTGGCCTGGGCTCAGGGAGACCTCTGCTGTGGATAGAGCAGTGCGTTAAGGAAGTGAAGCCTGCGTGCTGCCTCGGGGGTTACTTCTCTTTTCTCTCCCTTTTAGCAGACACAAGCAGCCCCCGCCCCCGCCCCAGCGCACAGCTCAAGCTGCAGGAGCCCCTGGCTTTGCCTCTGGCCTGAGCCTCCTGAAAGCCTTTTCCCACTGGCTGGAGCAGGGCCTTAAGGGAGCACTTGGCCCCTACCGGCTCAGGTTGTTGCTTCGGGCACTCTGCGTCTTCTGCGGGGCTGTGTGCAGGTGCGGTCCCCTCAGAGGACTGCGTCTTGAGTGCAGCTTGGAGCTGGTTCCCGGATCGCGCCCCACCCCAGCTGGAGGCTGTGCAGGGCCCGGCTGTCACGCTTCTTTATTTTCAGGGCTGGATCAGTGACGTTCGTGCAGGAACCGCCCCCTCCTATGGGAACCAGATCAAGTCGAGCTGCAGCTTGATTGCATTCAATTCTGACCGAGCAGGTAGCACGGTGGCTCAGACGTCGTCGCTGGGGCAGGCGGAGGGGGGGGGCCGGCTCGGCGCAGGCTGGAGGGCCTGTTGGGCTCAGAGGCCAGCACCACGCCGGGGCCGAGACCCTGCAGACGGGCCAGCGGGCAGTGGTCGGGCCAGCTCCACGCTGGCTGTGGTCTCTGAGGGCGTGCCCAGGAGGGTGGTCGGGGCAGCTGTCCCCCTGTGCGCCCCACTCCAGCCTGGGGTGGGGGGTGGCTGGGTCCGTAGGGTCACAAGGACTGGGAAGTTTCCCTGTGTTAATTGGGATCCCGGGTGCTGGTGCTAGCCCAGACCCAAACGGACTTGAGCAGAGATCAGAACTCCTTGGCCTGTGCGACGGTCCAGGGGCTTCAGGCAGAGCTGTGTCCAGAGGCGCCCCTGACCGCTCCTGTTGTCCAGCGTTGCTACTCTTGGGCGATGTCTCCTTTCTCAGGGAGGCTGAGAAAAGGGCCAGGCGGTGGCCCACGCTGGGCTCTGTGACCCCAGTGCCAGCACGTACAGCTGCTTAGCATGCGCTAAGCCTGGACCGGCCACTCTGTCTGGAGGGATATGGTCTTTTGGTCAGTGGAGGTTCTGGCAAGGTCCAGGGCTGAGGTTTTGGGTGGACGCATCTCTGGGAGCGCAGGTGGCAGATGGTCCCCGTTCGGTCTGAAACCAGAGCCCCGTGTTCGTCTCGCAGGTGTGCTGGGCATCGTGCCTCTGGACGGCCAGGGAGAGCACAAGGGACACGTGACCCACCTGGGCTGCCATTCAGGTGAGTGGGGGCTGCGCTCAGGTGGCCTGGGGCTCCCCCTCGCCCTCTCTGGGGCACTGTTGTCCTCGCTGTGCCTTCACAGGCGGGGTCCCCATCAAAGGCTGGGTCCTGGTTGAGGATCCTGGCCCGGGCAGAGAGAGGGTAGCTGGGCCTGGCGTCCAGCTGGAAGGAGAGGGACGTGCGCAGCAGGGGGGCTCTGGGGTGCTGTGGCCTTGCCGCTGGGGCTTGCACTGCGGGCTTCCTGCCCCATCCTCTCCAGGAGCCCCGCAGACCACCCCAGCCCGGGGCCCTCAGGAGGGAGCTGGCTGGGCTGCAGGGCCAGAGACGGGGCCTCACAAAGAGCTTTTGTCTGCCACAGCTACTTCTGGGGGCGCCGCGGGCAGCCTGCCTGGCAGCCGGCCCGCCGGGAGGAACTGTTGGCTCTCCCTGGCTGGGCAGTGCCAGCGTCAGCCCGGCTGCCTCCTTGCTCCCTGCCCAGCCGAGGTGGTGGCGACGGGCCCTCCCGCTGGCCTGCCTTCCTGCTGCCCCCGGTGCCTGGGCCGGGTGCCGCTCCCTCAGGGCCGCAGGCGTCCAGGTTAGCCTGGCGTGGTGGGCAGTGGGACTGAAGACCGAGCCCGAGTCCGTGCTCTGGTCGTCTGCGTTTTCCTCGCTGTCCTTTTCCAAGACTTTTTACGGCGCCTTTCTCGAGGGGTCGTTTCCACACCGCTGAGCTTCTGGGTCCCGGCGGCGGGTGGACGGCTTTTGCCCAAGCTCCGGGTCGTGTGTTCCGCCACCTGGCTGTGTGTGGGACGTCCGGCCACCCCAGGGCTCCCAAAAGGCGCGGCCCCTCTGTGGCTCGTCCGTGTCCCGGTCCGACCCTGCAGCCGGCCCTGCCTCCGGGAGCTGCGTGGCCAGGCCGCTCCACCGGCTCCGAGCGCAAGGACAGAGTGCGTGGGCCGGGGTCCCAGTGTTGCCTCGTGGAGAGCGTGCAGGCCCCGCCGTGCACTTCCTCACCCCTCGCCCGCGTGGGCTGACCATGGTCTCCAGTCCAGCTGCCCCACGCGGGGATGCCTGCAGGGTGGGCCTGTACCGGGGCCCCTCGGAGACACCGGGCCAGGCTGCCTTGGCCGGTGGCTGCCCGGGGCCTCTCTGTGCCCTCGGAGCTGGGCACCCTCCGCCCTGGTAGGCACTGCTGGCTGGGGCCGGTGGGCCGGGCTCCGGCTGCTGCTGTCTTGGGGGCGCCCTGGCTTTGGGGTTCCCTCGCCTCCTGCTCAAGGCCGGGCATCCCGGGAGCAGAGGGCTGGGCAGCGTCCGGAGAGCGTCTGCCCGTCTGGGCTGGGGCCCCACCAGGGGCAGCTGCGTGATGCACTGGTCAGTCTGATCTGGCTGGCCCGGCCGGAGCCTCAGCCCAGCCCTGCTCCGCTGTGCTGCCTGGCGGTGGCCGCCCTCTCTGACTGCGGGCTCTCGTCCTCGGTCGGGGTGGTAACGGGGTCCTGCGAGGTGGCGGGAGGACCGGTGCACGGGCGCACCTAAGGGCTCAGCTGGCGTCTGGCCGATCGGCCGCCTTGCTGCTGCGTCTGGCCTGGGCCCTGCCTGTCCAGTGAGGAGCCTGGGGCGGGGGCGGCCCCAAGGGCCCTGGTCCCGCCGCCCCTTCTCCGGCCTCCTCTGGGGCTCCCGCCTGACCCGCGGCAGGGTGGAGACGGTCACTTTGCCCTCTCGGGCAGCGCAGGCCCGCTCATCTTGCTCCCCTCCCCTGGGCGCCCACTGTGGACCCTGGCCTTGTCCCCGCTCCGCAGACTGTCGGCCTGCCCCATGTACCCCGCTCCCCTCCCCGAGCCCGCCGCACCGAGCAGTTCAGTCCTCTGGGCCAGAAGAACCGACTCCTGCTTGCCCACGCAGAGGGCTTACTGGGAGTCCTTGGGGCGCTTCCAGGACTGAGGGAGCCCTGGCCGTGCAGGCTGAGGAGGCGGGCCTGGGGCTGCCAGCTCCTCTCGGCTGGCTGCCCTCCACGGGCCGGCCCCTCGCGCCTGCCACTGGCGTCGCGCCCCAGGTGCGGCTCCCTGAGGGCAGCTGGCTGCCCCGGCGTGGTCAGTTGTGCCCCAGTGGATCCGCCCGCCCTGGCTTCAGGGAGACTCTGGGTTGGGCCATTTCCACGGGAGGAGAAGCCCTTCCCAGCGCAGCCCCGGCCCTCCAGGCCCCCGCGTCCTCCGAGCCCACTTGCCGGCCCTGACCGCGCGGCCGCAGGAGTGGCCCCTCCCTGCGTCTCGTGGACGGGCTCCCGGGAGGCTGGGCGGGTCTGTCAGGCCTGGCAGCTGGGTCCCCGTGGCTCGGCGGCTGGAGCCCACGCCCTGCCCCGCGCCTGGGGCCAGGCCTGCCCGGGCTGGGGCTCAGGGGACGCCCGCCCGCGTCCTGCTGGCCCCCGCCACGGCCCTCGGCCACGAGAGCTCAGGATGCTGGCGCCCGTGGCCTTGGCCCGGGGCTCCAGGGTGCTCTGGCTGGGGGATCAGCCCTCCGGTGTGGCTGGAGGCGTGGTCTCCGCAGCCCGGGGCCTGGGGGAGGCCTGGACACAGCTGACGGCGCTTCCTCCCCCAGACCTGGTCACCGACCTGGACTTCTCCCCCTTCGATGACTTCCTCCTGGCCACAGGCTCTGCTGACAGGACGGTGAGTGAGCGGCTGGTGAGCAGCCGCGACCTGCCCCCTCCGGGGCTGGCCTGGCCCTGAGTGTCGCCCGCGGGGGCTGGGAGCTGCTGCCCCGATGTAGGGCTGTGGGGGTCCCGTGTCCCCGCCAGCCTCTACCTGCACCCTGGGGCCCTGTGCCAGGCCCCCGACCCGCCGCCCTCAGCCCGTGCCCAAGGGGCCTCTGGGTGGGCAGCCCGGGGCAGGGCTGGCTGGAGGGGAGATGAGGCCCTGGCTTACGACCCCCTGCTTGCAGGTGAAGGTGTGGCGGCTGCCCCTGCCCGGCCAGGCCCCGCCCCCGCAGGCCGGCCTGGTGCTGGGCCCCGAGGCCGCGCAGGTGGAGGTGCTGCAGTTCCACCCCGCCGCGGACGGCGTCCTGGTGAGCGCGGCCGGCCGGGCCGTGAAGGTGTGGGACTTGGCGAGACAGCAGCCCCTCTCAGGTACGGCCCGTCAGCGCTCGTGACGTGCACTTTGAGTGTGCGTCGAGTTTCTTGCGTGGGCACCGTGAAAAGTCCCGAGATTGTCCAGGAGCCCCGGGACCCGCCCCTGCGCGCCTCCCCACGCTGGCCTCGCGCTTCTGGGGTTGTCCGGGCCCACCGGCACCTCTTCGCTGTGGCCGCGTCGCCGCCCTGCTGAAGCGGGAGGCCCGGAGGCTCGCCGCTCCCAGGGACCCTTGGGCCCCCTCCCGACGCGGCCCCTGCGGGCGCTCAGCAAGTATCCACAGGTCACGGTGCTGCGGGGAGCCCGTGCCTCCCGGCGCCGCCTTGAGCCTGCCGTGCTGTGGGCACTGCCCGGACGACGGGCTGAGGAAGGGCCTCGGCCATGGCGTGTGGTGGGTGGCGCCAGGCCTGATGGGGTGGCCCCCATGTGGAGGCTCGCTGTGGCTGGGGACAGAGCGCCCCAAAACGCAGAGCCGTGAACAAGTGCACATGCGCTCGTGCTCTGAGGGCCGGGGGTCTGGGCGCCTCGGGGCCCCAGGCGGAGCCGGGTCCGGCGCCTGCGCCCCACGGCAGCCCCTCTGCTGGTGCGCGGCGGTGACCAGGGCCACCACCCCACGTGGGCCGTGTGCCGCCCGTGCAGGTCTCCCGTGAGAGGCGGGCGGGTGCCGAGTCCTGCTCCGCGGAGGGCTGGGGAGGGCTCCCGTCTGCAGGCGCGAGGAGGCACCGCCAGCCGGCCTGGAACGAGCAGTGTGGTCTCGGGTCCTGAGCCAGGGCCCAAGGTCAGGGTGTCGTGGGCGGAGTGGCTCTCTGAGGCCCAGAGAGGGCTCCGGGCCGCGGTGCCCTTGTCCCCCGCCTCAGTCACTTCCCCCTGCGTGTCTGTCTCTGCCCGCGCCCCTGCCCGCCCCCCAATGCGCCGGTCTGCAGAGCCCCGCTTCAGCTGTCCACAGGTGCTGAGGGCCTGGACCGCATCTTGGGGTTGGGGGCGGTGAGACCTGTAACGGCGCGTGGAGGGACCTGTGGGCGCCTTTGCACGCCTTCGCTCGGGGAGTCTGGCGGACGGCGGAGGAGGGCCGGCTGGAGGGAGACCCTGGCCCAGGGAGACCTTCCACGGCTGCCTCTGCCTGTCCCCACGGCGGGTGGGGGACCCCGGCCCCACCTGACCGTGCTGTTTCTCCACAGAGCTGGAAGCCCACGGAGACCTGGTGCAGGCTGCTGTCTGGAGCCGGGACGGCGCCCTGGTGGGCACGGCGTGCAAGGTGAGAGGGGGCGCTCCGCCTCCGCTGCCCTCATCCCTCTGGCTCGCACCTGCCTCTGGAAGCCCCCGCCCTGCCTTGGGCCCAGCCCCGGGGTGCACGCGATGGTCAGTGTTGGCCCCCTGGGCCTGCGTGCGCAGGCCCAGGCTGCGGGGACCGGGGTGTCAGTTGTGTCTGGGGCTGGGGCGTCTGAGCACTAGGAGGAAGGGGCTGGTGTGTCTGTGGGGGCTCCCAGCAGGAGCCGAGGGGTGCCGAGAAGGGGGTGGAGGAGTTGCAGGGAAGGAGGCTGGCGGGGCCTGGGCACCTGCGCCCAGGACTGCGGGCAAGAGGATCAGGACAGGGCACTGGCAAGGGCCTGAGAGAGACAAAGGACACACTCACATTGGACCTGGGGCGTGGGGACAGCCTCCAGGCCCTTTGGGGCACACTGGGGTCTGACACCACACGTGACGGGCAGGGACAGTGAGGGAGCCGCCTGGGGGTCTTCGGGGCTGGGGGCTGGGGAGCGGGTGGAGCCCGGAGGGCAGGAGGGGCAGAAGCTGGGACCTCTCGGAGCAGAAACGAGGGCGGCGCCCTTGCGGGGACCTGCTTCCAGCCAACTCTGCCCCGCCTCCCCGGGGCCCACGGCCGGCGTGCACCCGGCCTCCCAGCACCCACTGGCTTGTGACGCAGCAGGCCCAGACCCGGCTAGCTCTGCGGTGGGGGCGGCTGGCCAGAGGTGGCCGCGCGGCCAGGGCCAGGTTCCTCCTCCAGGGACACTGGAGGGGACGGCTTTGCAGGGGCGGAGGAGCCACCTATGTCGGGCTCTGACGGCGCCTTCCCGGGAGAAGCCCAGCCTGCATTTCCGTGCTGTGTGTGTGCGTGTGCAAGCATGTGTGCGTGTGCAAGCATGTGTGCATGCGTTGTGTGTGCACGTGCGTGAGCAGTGCGCTGCGTGAGTGCATGTGCCTGTGAGCATTGTGCATGCATGTGTGAGCGTGTGAGCATTGTGCACGTGTGAGCATGTGCGCGTGTGAGTGCATGTGTGAGTGTGCGTGTACATGTGAGCGAGTGTGTGAGCGTTGCGTGTGTGAGCTTGTGAGTGCATGTGCCTATGCTTGTGTGCATGAGTGTGAGCGTGCGTGCGTGCGTGCATGTGTGGCACAGAGGCCGTGCAGAGGCGACAGGGACAGCGGGGTGGGGTGGGGGTGGGGTGGGGGTGGGGTGGGGTGGGGCTGAGCCTGACGCAGACTCCGGTGGGGCGGAGCCAGACAGCTCCTGCCTGTGCGCCCTGGGCTGGCTGCGCCCAGCACCTCAGGGCCTGCAGGCTATGCCTCGGCCTTCCCCACCTGAGCTGGAGCCCTGTCTCTGCGTCATCAGGGACGCCCCAGGGCCGGGAGGTGCCAGAGCCATGCCCAGCGGCATGTCTCGTCTGCGTCTCAGCGGCTTCTGTTCTGTCTGCTGGACCTGGGGCAGGGTGGGGACGTCGCTGGAGGCCCTGAGGGGGACTGCCCGGCTCCCTGGTGCGGCTGCAGAAGTCTGCCCCTGGCAGAGTCGCTTGGAGGGCCAGGGAGGCGGCGGGCACGCCGAGCAGTGAGACTGGACGCGAGCTGGACTCACCCCGGGCCGTGGCGCGTGGGGGCCATGAGCAAGGGGCCCCGGTGCCTGGACACTGACGTGGCAGAGGTGGAAGGGGCTCTCGGGAGACGGAGGAGGGGCGTGCCAGGGGGCTGGACTGGGGGGCCTGGGGGGCCTGGGCTGCCGGCACTGACGCAAACCCGGCCTCAGCGGCAGCAGCCTGAAGCCCTTGTGGGCTGGGCGGTGGGGCCGGCCTGGGTCTGCACGGGCTGCCTGGCTTGGTGGGACGTGGATGCAACGCCCCTCCCTGCCGCCTCCTCCTCGCAGCAGGGAACACCTTGCTGCCCGCCTGGCCCTTTCCCTGTCCTGCCCTGCCTCTGAGCGGCTCAACTCCCCGGACCCCGTTCCTCGCCCACCAAGGCCTGGCCGCTCCAGCCCCTTCCTGCTGGGCTCCAGCGCTCCACTGAGGCCAGGGCTGGCGGACGCCAGGGGGCGCTCTGGCCTCGCGGATGGCTGAGCTCCCGCCCCCGCCGGCTGGTGGGTGGTGCTGGGGTCCCTAGGAGGACAAGCGTCGTCGTCGTCGTCGTCGTCGTCGTCGTCGTCCCCCCCCCACCCCCGTTGGTAGGCGTGGACTCTGCCCCGGCTCTGCAGCCCTCCGGCGGGCCAGTCCCTGTGCCCGGTCTGAGCCCTGCCCTGGACCCCGTGTCCAGCTACTGCACGCAGGTGCAGGGGCTGACCTTGGGAGGTGGCCACCGCCCTGCTGAGACAGGGGCCGCCCAGGTCGCCCGGCTGACCGTATGGGCTGGCGTTCCCACTCAGGCCGCCTCGGCGGGAGGTGGGGGGGCCGGACAGCCCAGCACCCGCCCCCTGGCTCCCCATCGACTCGGGTCCTGTTCTCGCTGGGTGCAGCCCACAGCCTGGTATAGCGGAGCCACGCGTCCATGTCCTCGGTGCAGCGCCCCTGTCCCCGCCGTCTCCTCTGGGTACCGGTCCCCCTGCCCTCGCTGTCCCCTCTGTCCTTCTCTGTCCTCATCTGGCTCACCCCTCAGCTGCCCATAGCGCCTGTGCTGCCGTGCACAGGGGCCCGTGAGCCCCGGGAGGCGCAGGGGGGACCCACGGAGCCTGGGGCCCGCCGCTCAGGCCTGGCTCTGAGCCCCTGCGCCCCCAGGGAGGCCTCCAAGTTTTGTTTCCCTTTCATATCGGACTGAGGACTCTGAGCTTTTGCCTGAGGGCGAGGATCAGTTTGTCAGTAACTACAGAATAACTTGCTGGAATTTTCACTGGGATCACATCGAATCAGGTTATTTGATAATTGCTGGTGTTGGGGTGAAGAGCTCTTTATGGAATCTGGATATTAAGCCCCTGTCGGACATAGGACTTGCAAGTATTTTATCCGTTCCACTGGCTGCCTTTTTACTCTGATGCTTATGTCCTTTAATGAGCAAAATTTAAATGTGACGTTGTCCTACCTGTCAATTCTGCTTTTGTTGCTTTTTTTTTAAAGATTTATTTATTTATGCATACAAGAATTGGGGCACAGGCCAGAGGTGTTGGAAGTGAGAGGACCCACCAAAGACAGAGCGGGAAGCAGAACAGGCAGATCGACTGAAACACACTGCTGAGGGGAGCAGCGGGGAGGCAGGGGAGGTCTGCTGCGCCCTGTGGGTCCCCTCCCTGGCTGGGGATTGAACTTGCGATGCAGCGGCTGCGGAAGCCCCACAGTGCAGCTCTTAACCCCTTGTGCCACCAGGGAGGCCCCTTTGCCATTGCTTTTTGACATATCCAAGAAATCGTTGCTGAACCCACTGTCGAGAAGGTTCCCCGTTTTCTTCTAGAAGTTTGATGGTTTGGAATCTAGCTGGCCCTGTCACCAAACAACACCCCGTTGTACTTATCCATTTGTACACCGAGGGGCATTTTGTTTGCTTCTGTGTTTTGCAGTTAGGAGCCAAGCTGTTGTAGGCGCGTAGGTAGGCTTAAGTTTGTCACCACTTGGGTAAATGCTTGAGGGCACAGGCCACGGCTAAGACCCGCTAGCTGTGTCAGGACGTGCCGGGTTCTTCTTCCGAGGAGGCTGTAATGTTTTGTCTTCCCATCACCCACAAGTGAGTCCTGTCGCTCCACTTCCCCATCAGCAGTTGAGTTTTGGATTTTCACCATTCTAATAGGTGTGTAACAACATGTCGTTCTAATTTACAACATCCTAATGAGATAGGAGATTAAGTATCTTTTTATATCTTCATTTTCCACCTGCCTCTCTTTCTTAATGAGGTATCTGTTCAGGTACTTGGCCCATTCTTTAATTGGCCTATTTGCATTCTTTTTTTTTTTTTAAAGATTTTATTTACTTTTTTTTAAGATTTGTTTATTTATGCATATAAGCACTGGGGTACAGGCCAGAGGTGTAGGGGTGAGAGGAGTCACCAGAGACAGAGCTGGGAGCAGGACAGGCAGATCAGATGAAACACACTGCTGAGGGGGCAGTGAGGGCAGGAGAGGTCTGCTGCGCCCTGTGGGCCCCCGCCCCCGGCCGGCGGCAGGAATCAAACTCGAGCTCAGCGGCTGCGGTTTGCTTCATAGTGCGTTGCTTAACCCACTGCGCCACCAGGGAGGCCCAAGATTTTATTTACTTTTGCGTAGAAGAACTGGGGTGCAGGCCAGAGTTCGGGAAGTGAGAGGACTCACCAGAGACAGAGTGGGGAGCAGAACAGGCAGACAGACTGACGCACACTGCTGAGGGGAGCAGTGGGGAGACAGGAGAGGTCTGCTGCGCCCCATGGGTCCCTCCCTGGCCAGGGATGGCCTCAGACCCTAGCGGTGACAGGACTGAGACTTACACCAGGCCGCCGGGAGGCCCTGGATTCTTCGTTTTTGAGCTTCAGATGTTAGCTAGCGCTATGCTTCGGGTCCGAGGCCTCCCCCAGGCGGTGCTTGCAGATGTTTTCTCCCGGCCTGTGGTTGTCCTCTCACTTCCTTAGCAGTGTCTTTTGCAGACACCGCGCGTGTTTTTCATCTTAACGAAGCCCAGCTCACCAGCCTCTTCCTTTGCAGAGCGTCCTTTCGGTGTTGTGTCTGGAAACTCACTGCCAGACCCAAGGCCCCTGTGCGTTCTGCCGCGTTGTCTTCTGGAGGTCAGCTCTGCATTCTGCGTTAGGCCTGTGACTCATCCGGGGCTAGTTTTTGTGACAGGTGGAAAGTCAGCCGCGGTCCCTGTGAGGTGCAGTTGGCCCAACGGGTGCGGAGAAGCACACCCTCCCTGCCTCTGACCTCGGCCTTGTCGTCTAGAATGGCTGACTCTGTCAGGCTAGTTCTGACTGCCCCTCGCTGCTCCGGTGTGCCCTTTTGCCAGTATCGGGCTGTCTTGGTTCCTGTGGCTTTCGAGCACAGCTGGGAAGATTCTAACTTTGTGCGTCTTCAAGATCGCGTTGAGCATTGTGAGCCTTTACTTGGGCTAACACTGGTTTGCCAATATCCACAGAAAAACCGGCTGGAATTTTTCCTGGGGTCCCACTGCCTCTAAGTCAAGTTGGGAAGGGTCGGCATTTTGACAGTCTGGCATCTTCCTAACCACGATCATGGACTGTCTCCCCATTTATGTAGATGCTTCTGGCTTCTTTCATAACAGTTTGTAGTATCCCTCACTCAAGTCTCGGGCATGTTTTCTTAGCTTTATAGCTACGTATTGCAATTTGGGGGGTGTTAAATGTGTCTTTAATTTCAAATTCAAACTGTTCATTGTTTTCCAAAATACAAGAATATGAATTCATGCTGACTTAACCAAAGTGAATCGGTGCTAAGAAGTGATAAGCTGCCCGTGCTCCCCTCTCCCGCCCGGCACCCAGCAGTAACACCCCCGTGCCGGCAAGACCCTCCCCTGGCTCCGCGAACTCACGAGACACACAGGGACGTTGTCCACACGTCAGGGCTTATGTTTGTTTCTGCCGTGCCGTGCTACTCTACAACTTCCTTCCAGCACTTACAAATGAACCCCGTCCCAAGCTGTAAATGGGCTTTGGGTGCAGACGCCTCGTCTCCGCCACCGCGCTCGTGCACGCCTGCTTCTGCCCCGCACGCTGCTCCACGAGCGTGGAGCCTTCAGACGGTTCGCTTCCTCTTCTGTTTGCCTGCGCTCTCCTGCCCCCGGTAACCCGAACACGGCTGCTGCGTGAGGGGCCGGTGACGAAGCTCATGGGGTTCGGTGCCCAGTGTGGGATGATGAGCTGAGCCCCTCGGGCTGGGCGACTGCAGGGCTGGACGCAGGTCCAGCGGCCGCGAGTGTGGTCTGGGCCTGGGTTTCTCCGCCTGTGATGGGCTGTGGGGACGCGTGGTTGGAGACTGGGGAGAGCACGTGACAGGCGCTCGGGGAATGTGAACGCTCGTTGTTAAGTTCTCTGCGGCGGTGGCTGGGCGGGCGGGCAGGGGGTCCTGAGGGCCCCCAGTGAGAAGTGGAGCTGGGCTGGGGAGGGCACCCCGGGGTGTGATGCCCAGGTCCCCCGGGGTGGGGGGAGGCAGGCCAGCCCAGGTCCCTGCCCCCAATCGTGCTCTCATTTGCTTCTCCCTCTGCTTCCAGGACAAGCAGCTGCGGATCTTCGACCCCAGGGCACAGCCCAAGGCCACCCAGGTGAGTTACGGGCAGCAGGTTGGCTGGAAGCCGCCTCCCAGGCCAGGCCGCAGGGCCAGCGGACGGGGCTCAGCTGCCACGCACAGATTCTGCCGAGCCCTCTGCCTCCGTCGTGGGTGTGGGGGTGCCTGCACCGGCAGCCCTTCCTGGGAAGTGCTTAGGTCCTGGAGACAGAAGGCTCACAGGGCAGGGGCAACCGGCCTGCAGGCCTCCGGTGGAGGCGCCCTGTGGCTTCAGGATGCTAATTTGAGCTTCCTCTTGAGACCCTCAGCCCCCACGCGCGTTTCCGCAGACGGCCATGCAGGGCACGGGCAGCGCCCGGCCCCTCCCAGCCCCTCAGCTGCAGGCTCTGTGCTGGGAGCCGTGACTGCCTGGGGCTGGGTGGGAGCCCGCTCGGGCCTGGGCGTGAGGCCGTGCCTTCTGGACATCGCTGCGCGGCCCGGGCCCCAGAGCTGGTCCTTCACTGTGGCGGCCCTGCCAGCCAGACCCAGGGAGGGGGTGGCACAGGCCGCTCCCAGGGGCTTCTCCACACGTGGTTTAGGGCTTCCCGGAGGACTGGCCTGGGGCCGAGGCCGGCTGGCTGGGAAGTCTGGGCAAGGGGCTGAGGGGTCTGGGGAAAGCCGTCAGTGGTTTTAAGGAGGAAGTGAGAAAAGAACTTTCTAGAAGCAGAGGAGCTGCCTTCCCTGAGGAAGGTGAGGTCCAGGGCCCTGTGCTAACCCCCCAGCGGAGCCCCGGGCCCTTCACGTACTGGGCTCCACCGCTGAGGCCCGTTCTCCCCCGGATCGGGGTGACCTGCTGACCTGCCCCGACCAGGGCCGGGGGCTGTCCCCGCCCACGGGACCTCTTTCGTGTGGCACACGGCAGCTTCCTCCTGAGCGTCCCAGCCGCTCTGCTGCTGCAGACCGAAGCGAGACCCTGGCCGCAGGCGCCAGGTGACCCGCAGGACACGGTCCTAGCCCCACCCCGGCTGCGGGGGCTGGCGTGGGTGGGGGTGGCAGGCCTCACCCGGCTTTGTCCGGCTCACCTCTAGGTCTCTACCCAGAAAGGGGGTCCCCGGTTCAGCTGGAAGGAGGGGTGTCGACGCCTTCACCCCAGCCTTCTCGGGCTGCCCTCCCCGCCGCAGGGTCTCGGGGCCTGCAGGGGCCCCGCCCCTTCCCCTGGCAGCGCCTGAGCGGGCCAGCTCCCTCCCCCTCCAGCGAGGGGCCCTGTGGTGGTGCCGTGTGGCTGGCGTCCAAGGGGCTCTGAGCCCTGGATGAGAGGATCTGGTTCTGGGGACCCCCTACGGGGCTTCTGGGGCAAGGAGACCTGGGAAGAGCGTGGGTGGCTCCCCCCTGCAGCTGCTGGGATGGTGCCTGGGCCCGGCCAGGGTGCGGGCGCGGGGGCAGCGGGCCTGGAATGCCGCCCTCTGCGTGGCCCTGCCCCCACTTCCGCCCAGGGCATCTGGCCCACACCTGGCTTCTATTAGGAAAACCGCTGCTGGCGGCCAGGGTCGGCGTGAGCGAGGGGCCGGCGGGGGGAGGCCTTCGGGGAGCACCTTCTCCCGAGAGCTGCTCTGGGTGGAGGAAGGCGGCCCCAGCCTCGTTCTGGCCTCTGGCCTCCTTGCTCCGGTGACCGTCCCCCACCGCGGCTGGGCAGGGGACCGGAGGTCAGGCCTCCTTGCACCTCCTGCTCCGGCTGTCTCTGGGAACCGGGGCCGGGATACCCGTGTTCGGGTGGCGCTCGCGTGCAGCTGCCGTGGCCCCGCGCCCTCACGTTCTGCCCGCGGCCCTTCTGCCCAGGGCGTCCAGCGGAGTGGCAGATGCGGGCTGGGCTGTCTGGTCCCGGGCCCCTGAGCTCTGCTGCCCCTTCTCTCGCCTTGGCCAGGGAGGGGCTGGTCGAGGCCCTGCAGCTCTGGGGCAGGGAAGCAGCAGCCTGAGGCTGAGGAGGTGCCCTGGGTGCGAGGCCTCCAGCCATCCGCAGTAGCAGGGTGCCTGCCCAGCCCCCGACCCCTGGTGTGGGTAGGAGGCCTGTGCCTTCCTCCACCCCGCGCATCAGGTGGCCCTGGGGGAGCTGGCCTGGGAGCTGGCCGAGGCGGCTCAGGTGTGCGGTCCCTCTGGAGGGGCTTCTCACCGGGAAGGAGCCCCCCGCCCCCCCCCCACCGGAAGTGTTACCGTGGCGACGAGACTTGGCTGCAACCCCCTGGAAGGCAGGGTCTGCGCCTGCGCCCGCACCCCTGTGAACCCGCTCTTATCGGCCCAGGTGTGCAGCCCGGGGGGACGAGCGGGTGGCCTGCGCGTGGACATGGTCTCCCCTGGGGGACGCGTGGCTGGCTGCGCACCAGTTCCTCCGCGGCTCCCGGGCGCCCTCAGTGCCGGGCGGGCTGCGGGGCTGCGGGCACTGGCTCCGGCTCCACTGAGCCCCGCCCGGGAGGTGGGGAGTCCAGGCGCCTGGAGAGAGGCCCCTCCCGGGTTTGCTGAGGTCAGCAGAGAACTTGCCAGTTTTGAAATGAAAGTCACTGCGCTGACCTGGGGCTGCAGGGGCTTCCGGAGGCTCCGCCGCGCCGCCCGTCCCAGCTCCCCGCTGCTCGTGCCCCTGTCCAGGCCCGAGGCAGGACCAGCCCCGCGGCACCGCCTGCCGTGCGGCTGCCCCGTGCAGGGCTGTATCCTGGCAGCGGCCGGCGGGCCGGCCCGCACCGCCCTGGGCCCGCCCGGTGGTCGGCTCCGGCTCCAGCTCCAGCTCCGGGCCTGTCGCTGCCTGTCCACCGCGTGTCCCTCGGCCGGGGCCGAGCGCTCGCCGCCGACGCTCGCCTCGGAGGACGCCGCAGGCCGGAAACAGGCGTGGGCCCTTCACACGGCGAGTGCCCCGGGCGCGGCTTCCCTCCGCCCTGCCCCCGGCCCACCGCGCCGCGCCGGCTGTCTGTCTGGCGGAGTCCTTCCTTCTGCCCGGCGGCACTGCCCGTCGAGGGCCCACTGTGTGTGCGCGTCCCCAGCACCTTGTGCGTCCCAGCACCGTGCGCGTCCCCAGCACCGTGCGCGTGGGTGGGCGGCGGCGCGGGTGCAGAGCAGTGGGGGGCGGGCGTCCTGCCTCGCCCTCAATGCCCACGGTCTGAGCGGCTGCAGGGTGGCCCGCAGGACCCAATGGCCGCGGTGTGCGGAGGCGGGGCCTTCTGGTGCTGCCCACTCAGGGGCCGGCCGCCGGGCACTTTGGGCTGACCGACTGGGGGTCCCGGGCCGGCCGGCCCTCACCCTGACTGCTGCCCCCGAGAGTGGGCTGGGGGCTCGGGCCCTTCTCAGTCTCCAGCCCCCGCTTCCTGTGCGGCTCGCCTGGGTGGAGGGGAGCAGTGAGAAAGCCCCTTGAAGACAGTGTTTCCAACGGCCTCCCACGCAGGGTCGGCCTCCAGGGCTGGGGAGGGGGCGTGGGGCCAGCTTCTCCCTCGCAGGCAGCTCCCCCCTCATTCATTCCCAAGGAGATCGTGGGAAGCTGGGAGGAAGCTGGCCACAGTTTGGGGTGAGCTATTTTTGGTAACCGGGTCTTCAGTCTCAGGCTCCAGGGGCGGGGGGTGACTGGGAGGGAGCAGTTTGCATTTCCTCTGGTCCCCTCGTCCCCTGACCCGGGCCCAGGGGGACCAGGCCGGCCACAGCCTGACCTCGCCTCTCCTGGCCCACGGGGTGCCTGCTGGCAGCCCCAGCGTACGGGGGGCGGGGGCCTCTTCTCCCGGTCTCCCCAGAGCTGGCCGGGCCAGGCCCCTGGCAGTATCCAGGGCCGCAGATGCTCGTAACCCCTCGCTCTGCTTGGGCTTTGCGCGGCCTGTCCTCTTGCCTGGGCACGGCTGGGCAGCCGGTGGCCATCGTGCGCCCCACCACGAGGGCAGCGAGGTGCCAGGAGAGCAGGGGTCCCAGGGCCGGCGGTGGCTGGCCAGCGAGAGCCGCCTCCAGGCCACCTGCGGGGCGGGCGGGCGGGCGGGCTGCGAGGAGGGCTCCCGAGGGCTCCCCAGGGCTCAGCGTCCCCTTGTCTCCCCAGAGCACGCGGGCCCACGAGAACAGCAGGGAAGGCCGGCTGGCGTGGACGGGCACCCAGGAGCACCTCGTGTCCACCGGATTCAACCAGGTAGGGCTCCGGGGCGCCGTGCGCCCCCACCGAGGCAGGGGCAGGGGCTGCTGGGAGCGAGGCCCGCCGGCCAGCTGGGTGTCCATATACGGCTGTGCGCGGCCGGGTGTCAGGGCCCCAGGGGACCGGCCGCTGAGCGGGGGCAGATTCCATTTGCAGTAGCTCACCCGACCCTGGGAACCGGGGTGGCCCCACGGGGACCAGAGCCCGCAGAGGGCCCTCCCGTGCCCCTTCCCACCTCGGGTTCACAACGGGCAGGGCGCGACCTGGGCCCCTTTCCTGGGCAACTGGCCGCCCGGCCCTCCCTGCTGCCCCAAGTGCTGCTGGGGCAGGTGGCCGCGCCAGACTTTGCCTCAGGTCCCGGGTCCAGGGGAAGGCGGGGTGCAGGACGCCCCCAGCCCCTCTGACCCCCGCCTCCCCGCAGATGCGCGAGCGCGAAGTGAGCCTCTGGGACACGCGGCACTTCTCCAGCGCCCTGACCTCCCTCTCCCTGGACACAGCGCCCGGGTAGGAGCGGCCGTGCTGGGCGGCGGGGGACTGGAGGCCGGGGCAGTGCCACTGGGCGCCCCCAAGCATCGGGGGGCACTCGGAGCGGAGGCGCCGATGCTGGAGCTCGGTGGGGTCGCCAGAGCGGTTGGAGGGGCCAGACCTGGGCAGCGAGGTCTTCGCGAGCGGAACCTGTGCCAGGGCCCGACCCCCGCGGGCGGGGCTGGCTGCCCGCTGCCCAAGTGGTCCCAGCGCCAGAGCAGCCTGGCACAGGCCGCGGGGCCGCTGGGCGTGAGGGGCCAGGGCCCAGGAGCAGAGCGCTGGTCTTTGCTGGGCTGTGAGTGGTGAGGACATGGTGCTGGGGGCAGTCAGGCCCAGGCTGGGGGGCAGGTGGCCGAGGCGGCGCCCCCAAGCCCCAGCCCCCCGCACAGCCCCCTGCGGCTCTGGAGGTGAGCACACCACGGTGCTGAGAAGAGGAGGCTGGGGGGCGGCGGGGCTCTGCTTTTGCCCCTTCCGCGACGCGGAGACAGAATGGGGGCTGGCAAGGGCCATTTTGCAGCTGGGGAGGGCGCGGCCGAGTGAGACCCCGTGCCCCTCGGGCGCAGCAGCACGGGGTGGGGCACCCCAGGCCCTGGGTGCCGGGGATCAGAGCTCCCAGACAGCCTGGCTCCGTGTCCGGTACCCGCCCGGCATCCGGCCCTCGAGCCTCCCCAGGCCACAGCCTCTCCCTGGGGCCCCCAGCAGAGGCAGCCCGGAGGGAGCCGGCCCAACCTGACGGCCCAGCGCCAGTCATCAAGCAGTCCCCCGCCCACCACTTCCTGCCTTCCGGGCTCGCTGTCCCCTCCCCCAGGAGCAGTCCACCCCCGGCCTAGCGTGGCCCGGGAGGAGTTAACGATGCCCAGACCCCACGGTGCCACGGACCACGCTGACCCTGTAATTACAGCAGTTAAGAATAGCCTCCCGGGCCGGCGGGGCCTGGAATGTCTCAGATCACTCCCAGATGGGCGGCCAGGCCGGTGTCCGCTCCCTCCACCCCTTGCCTGGTGCCACCCGCCCGCGGGGCTGCACCCCTGGCAGAGGAGCCAGCACCCGGCCCTCGCCGGAGCTGGCAGGTGTCAGGAACACTCGCTGGCCGGGCTTCCGGAGCCAACGCCCCACTGTCCCTGGGTGGGTGCTGAGCGAATCGGGCTGAAGATGAGAAACGCAGGTGCAGCCAGGCACGGCAGGCGGCGGGGGTGCACACACTCCTCGCATCCCTGGCAGATTCCGGAGAACGGGGGTGCACTCAAAGTGCTGGGGCCTGCTGGGCTGCCCCCGCTCATTCCCTGCCCCTCGTCACTGGGGTGCCTCATTCCAGAGGAGCTGGTCCCTGCAGAAAGAGGTCTTGGGGTCCTGTCTGAAAGGCTGACTCTGAGGCCCCGGAGACTCACGCCTGGCAGAGTGGAGGTGGGTGTGGGGGGCACCAGGCCCGGCCTGATGCCGGCACCCACCCCCACCGCTGAGGCGCTGCTGGGCACCGTGGGCACCGCATGCTGCCCGCGAGGCCAGGGGAGCCACTCGCCAAGTGGCGGCGCGCCAGTCTGGACAGACGGCGCCCCCCGCAGCCCGGGAGGCGGCAGTCACCCCAGCAGCAGTGCCGAGCATGGTGCAGGCCGAGGGTCCCCATCTCTGCTTCTTCACGCCAGGGTGTCCAGCTCTGGCCAGACCCCCACCCTGAGGCCTGGCCCCCGCCGCCTGCTCCTGGAGACGGGGCTCCTGCAGCTCCTGCCACGCGGCCCAGCCCTCTGGGGGGCCGGGTCCTGCCCACAGCCGCACAGGGCGCCCCGGCGCCCCTCTGCAGCGGGGAACAGGCGCAGCAGCCTCAGGGCGCAGGGCCTGCTGCGGGGCGGGATGAGGCTCTGGCCTTGCCCATAGGGGTCTCTGAGCCCCGAGACTGCCCGCTGGGGCTGTGCGCTGGCCGGTCCTCCTTTCGGCCCCTGGGCCTCCCTCCTCGGCCCTGACCCAGTGGGGCGACCGAGCCCCCCTCTGGGTGAGCAGCCAGCCCCGCTCTGGGGCCCTGCCCCCCACCGCCGACACACTCGCCAGGGGTGGCTTTGCGGAGAAAACAGTTTGCAGCAGCGGCCACGGCCCACGACGGCCCTTCGATGGGCCTGGGGGAGGCAGCCGCGCCGTAGCGGCCCCACGGCCCCGGGCCTGCAGGAAGCCCACCTGGGCGGCCGCCGCCACCTCCAGGAGAAGGGCCCTCCCAGCCGCCGCCACGGCCGCTGCCCGCCTGACCCTGCCCGCCCGCCCGCGCCCTTCTCGCGCCACAACCCTCACAGCCGCTAATTGGCTCCAGAGCCTCGCGCGGCCGGGCTGGCTCGCGCTGACACCGGCACCCGCGCTCGGGCCAGGCCTGCTCCCCAGACCCGGCGGGGCGGCCCCGTCCCCCTGGGGTGCAGCGGGGTGGGCCGTGACCCTGACCCACACAGGGGCTGGGTCTGGGGCCCGGGCAGGCTGGCTCCAGGGCTCGGGGGCCTCTCCTCGGCCCCGCGCCTGCCCTCCTGCACCCCGGGAGCAAGGACAGCCGCTGTCCCGGTCACTGTCCCCAGCTTCCAGCAGCCTGGCCTGCCAGAGCTGAGCTCTGCCTCCCCCCGCACCGAGCCCGGCCTGTGGCCTTCCTGGAAAACACTCCCACTTCCGGGGTTTCTGGAAAGCCTGGGCACGTCCCGCGTGCAGGGAGCGAAGGGACGTCGCCAGGCCGGCCAGGGGCAGACCTTTGGTCCTGCCCTGGGCCAGCGCCCAGTCTGCCCATCACGCACTGCGGGCTCCTGCTGTTGGGCGCGGCCCGAGCGTGTGCCTGGCCGGCTCCTCCAGAGGGCAGCGGTGGCCCCAAGGACAGGCCCAGCTCCACACCGGTCCCCGGCTCTTGCTGTGGGAGGTGGGTGGTGCAGAGGCTGCGCCCCTCGCCCAGAGCAGCTTGGCCCGCCCCTGCCCTGCCTGTGCGCTGGATGGGCAGCAGCGTTGTCCTCCAAGCCCAGGGGGGCCCGGCCTGGCTGCCCGAGGTGTCCACACCCGTGTCCGCTCCACCTGCATCCAGGCACCTGGGCCCGGCCAGAGAGCCTTGTCTCATTTTATCTTTTATTTTCTTACAAAAGACCTTCATATCACTGTCTGTCTTACAAAAACCATCCTTGTTTGAAACTGAAAAACACTTTCCCAGAAAAAATGGGACGGGATCTCATAAATACAGTCTAGAGCAGAAGCCAGACAGCGTGTCCTAAAGTGTCTTTCTTTCCAGTTTCTTTTGCTCCTCGGTTCCCTGGGCCGGGACCTCACGGCCGCCGCGGCCGGCTCCTCTGCTCTGCGGGGCTCCTCCGCGGCCCAGCCTCTCAGGGTCGGGCGCGGGCCGCCCAGGGCCGTGCTGCCGGCACGCGGCCCGCAGCTGTTGCACGTGGCAGAGGACGGGCCGGCACGGTCCTCATGGCGCCTGGGTCGGGGTCTGAGCGGCCGTCACCACTGTGGGCGGGCACGCGCTTCAGCCGGACGGCCCGTGACGTGTCCTCGGGGCGGAGCTGAGAGCTCCCTTGGTCTGGTGCAGGAGGGCGCTGGCCGGTCCAGCAGGACTGAGCCCGGGCCCGGGGCCCATCACACGCGGGCCTAGATGTAGGGCTTAGCGGGCAGGGGCCCCTGGGGGCCGGCCCCCGGGTAGCCCATGAGCGGCACCTCGCACTCGGGCCCGCCGGGCAGGGCATCCCCACGGCCCTCAGTCCCCTTGGGACCCGGTTCCAAGGGGGCCTTCACCCCCTCCAGCTCCAGGGGCCCGGCCCCCGGCCCCACCTGCCCTTTGCCTCGGGCTGCCGCGGCGGCCCGGCCCCGCCGCAGGCAGTAGGCGGCCCCCACGGCGGCCAGCGCGGCCAGGAGCACAGCGGCCAGGGCGGGCGCGACGAGGAGGGGCAGGTTGCCCTCGCGGGCCTGGGTGACCGGGGAGTGGTTGGAGCGGACCGCAGGGGGCGTGCGGGCCTCCCCGCAGGCCTCCCCCCCCTCAGGCTCCCTCCCGGCCCCCAGGGCCCCGACGCAGACGGCGTAGGTGGCGTTGGGCCGCAGCTGGGTGACCGTGTACTCCGCCAGCGAGGCGGGCAAGCGCAGTGTCACCGGCCGCTTGTCCGGGCCCGACAGGTTGCGGTAGGTGAGGCGCAGGCCCCTGACCGGCACCGCGCTGCCCTGCAGGAAGCGCTGCAGCCCGACCCGCAGGGACGTGGGGCTGGCGGGCTCCACACTGAGCGGCGGCGGCCGGGGCGGCGCTGTGGCGGGGGCAGGGCTGGGCCTCGGGCGCGGCCTGGCCTGGCTCTCGCAGTACTGGCCGGTTAAGCCCTCGGGGCACAGGCACTGCAGGTGGCGCTGCGCCCCCAGGCGGCAGGTGCCCCCATGGAGGCAGGTGGACGCTGGGCAGTCCTGGGGCCGGGGAGCGGGCCCGGCAGTGGGCGGGGCAGCGGGCGGCGGGCTGGGAGCCTCGGTGGCCGGCTCCGTGGGGCTGAGCCGGGTGGGGGCTGCGGTGGAGGGCGGGCGCGAGGGCGCCCCCGTCACGGGCCTGGTCGTGGGCGCGGTGGCCGTGGTGGTGGTGGTGGCCGGGCAGCCGAAGTCGGCGTAGTCGAGGTCCAGCAGCAGCCGGCCGGCGTTCTTGGGCGGGAAGTGGCAGCGCGTCTCCTCGGGGCTGGCCAGGGCCACGCGGCTGTCCCGCACCCACGGGCCGACCCAGCTCAGGGGGCACACGCAGTTGAAGGGGTTGCGAGCGGCCGCCAGGAGCCGCAGGCGGGGGAGCAGGCTGGAGAGCTCGTGCGGCAGGGCCGTCAGGCTCAGGTTGCTCAGGTCCAGCTCCTGCAGGGCCGCCAGGCCGGCCAGGTCCTCGGGCCGCAGCTGGGCGATGCGGGTGTTGCCGGCCAGCCGCAGGCGCGTCAGGCCGCGCAGGCCCCGGATGGCGGGCGGCACGTGCTCCAGCTGGTTGTCGGACACGTCCAGGTCGTGGAGGTTGCGCAGGCGGCCCAGGAGCCCCGCGTCCAGCGCCCGCAGCCCCAGGCCGGCCAGCCGCAGCGCCTCCACGTTGGCCGTGCCCAGCGCGCCGGGCCGCAGGGCCGGCAGGGCGTTGCGGCTGAGGTCGAGCAGCAGCAGCCGCGGCAGGCGCAGGGCGGGCAGTGCGCGTAGCTCGTTGTCCTGCAACTTGAGCTCCAGCAGGCGGCCCAGCGTGTCGAAGGCGCCCGGCTGGATGTGGCGGATGCGGTTCCGGCCCAGGTAGAGGCGCTCCAGGCGCCCCAGGCCGCGGAAGGTCTCGGCCGTGATCTCGCGCAGCCGGTTGGCGGTCAGGTCCAGGTTGCTGAGGTTGGCGAGGGGCTGGAAGACGCCGCCGGGCAGGCTGGCGATCTGGTTCTGCGACAGGTCCAGGAGCTGCAGGCCCGGCAGGCCGGCGAAGCTGCCGGCATCGAGGGTGGTGATGCCGTTCTCGAAGACGTAGAGCCTGGCCGTGTCGGGCAGCACGTCGCGGGGCACCGTGGCCGCCCGCCGGGCCGTGCAGAAGACCGTCTGCGGCTGGCTGCACTGGCAGCCGGACGGGCAGCCTCGCGCCCCGGGCCCCGGGGCCAGCAGCGGCAGCAGCAGCAGCAGCAGCAGGGGTGGGGAGCTCCGGGGGTGCATCTTTTGGTCCCTGGGAGCAGAGAGGACAGACAGGTGCCCGTGAGTCAGGGGCCGGGCGTGGGGGAGGGAGACAGCCACACAAGAGGGACGGAGAAGGGGATCCCCAGCCCCGTCCACACCCCGTGAGTCAGCTCCCCGAGCCCAGCCCCCTCCCTTGTGGCCCCCCAGTGTCGGTCTGGCTCCTGGGCTGACCCGGGCCAGCGCGGGGAGGCGTGTAGAGGTGCCGGCCCCACAGTGGCCCCCAAGAGCCTCCTCTCTCTTCACTCCGGGCCGCTCCCGGTGCAGGGAGCCAGTGGTCAGAGCACACGAGGCCCCAGGGCTCTTCTGCGGAGGGGGACGGTAGGGAGGACGGCGGGTCCCAGCGCGGCTGCCCCTCCTGCCGCAGCAGGGAGATGAGCGGGCAGTGGGCCCAGCGCGTAAGCGGAGAAGCTGGCTGCCCTGGGTCGCTGGCCCTGCTGCCACGCTCCACGTCCCCCAGGCAGCGGAGCCGCGGCGGGAAGACTTCACATGGAAACTATGGGTCGGTGTTTTTCCACTTGTGAAGTCAGAGCTGCCCGGGAGGGGAGCTGCAGGCCTGCCCGCTGGGCTGGGGGAGGGGCGGGGAGGCTGGGGCCACTAGCAGGTGCCCCCGTGGGGGTGGGTCCCGGAGCTCACAGGGACAGGGCCCCATCCTGGGCCGGCCAGGGGCTCTGGGCCCAAGGCGAGGCCGGGAGAGGCCACATGGGTTTATTCACCCATTGATTCCTGGGGTCAGCTCTGGACGCTGAGAAAGGGGGGCCCCGGCCTTCGCCACATGCCAGCCCCTTGCCCGTCCACCCACTGCCCCGTAGCCATTCTCACCGCTCCCAGAGGCCGGGAGAGGGGGGCTCCCCAGGGTGCAGGGGTACGTGAGCCAGAGCCAGGTCTTAGCCACGTCTAGGTGGGGCCGGCCTGTGCCTGTGCCCGGCCCAGTGGGGGAGACCCCACACTGCAGCCAACCCGACCTGCCCTGGGCGGAGCGGCCACAGCACGGGCCTCCTTGGCCAGGCCCCTGGGGGCAGCCAGGGGCCCCCGCTGCAGTCCTCAAACCCTGGGCCCTGGGAGTCCCCAAGCAGACGCACCCGCCTCCTCCAGGCGCCACGGCTCACACAGGGGCCTTTTGTGCTGGGGCTCTGCCTCCCCTCCCCCCGACTGCCGGCCACGGGGCCGTCCAGCGGGCAGGTAGTGCAGCCCCGGCCGCGCCTGCCCCCCCCACCGGCCAGCGCAGGGTGGGTGGTCCTTCTGCAGACCAAGCTGCGCCCCGGCTGCGGGCCGCCAAAGGCCTGTCCCCTCGCTCCGTCCAGAGTCCCCACGCCGCCCGCCTCTGCTCCCTCCCAGGGCCCTTCTGGTCACCGCGGTGCCCACCTTGGGGGCCGGCCGGGACCTTCCCGGGCCAAGCTGGTGCTGCGGCCGCTCCCCGAGGTGCTGAGCCTCCCCCGCCCGCGCTCCCGCGTCCAGGCCTGCCGAGCTCACCTCTGTGGTGCCCGGTTCCCGAGCCCCCGGCGGCTCCTGCCCAGACCCCCAGGCCGGCCTCGCGTGCCCAGCCCTGCCCACGCTGCCCCATGGCCTCCGTGCGCCCCGCCCTGGCCACCTCCCCAGGGCCCACCCGCCGCCCTCTCTGACTCAGCCCGGGTGCGGCCTGGCCTCCAGATGTGGACCGCGGCGACCCCCGCCCCCACGCTGACGAGCAGCTCCCCGAACCACCCCTCTGGGCGGGCGGACGGGTCAGGAAGGGAGCAGCCAGGCTCTGGTGGGAGGGGCCCTCCACGCGCCAGCCCGGCCACCCCTGCGGCTTGCTCCCGCCTCGTGGTGGGGCACGGTTAAGCGCGTCCGGCCAGGATCCCGGCCAGGCGTGGGGCTAGGCTTCCTCGCAGCGCCTCCCGTCGCCCCCAGCCCTGCCCGCAGACCCGGCACGCCAGGACCCGCTCCGCGCAACCCGGGCGGCCTGGGGCCAGGCACAGGCTGGGCACGCTCCCCATTCTGCGTGGAGGGCACCCCGGCTCTGGGCGTCACCCCACGAGTTCTCGAGTCAGCACCGTGCGGGGGGGCAGGCGGGATCTGAGGGTCTGTGGCAGAGGCGCCCGGTTGGGTCATGGGGCAGCGCTGGACCTGGGCGTGTTGGTCCTCGCCGCGCAGGCCAGCAGGCCAGCTCCCGCGTGCCGGGGTGAGCCCCTCTTCTCGGCCCAGCCCCCGGCAGGGCGGGCGTGGGTGCCGAGGCCCAAAGTGCACGGTGGGCTGCAGCCTGGGGGCTGAGCGCAGATGGCTCCAGGGTCCAGGGCTGATGGCAGGACAGGCGTTGGGTGCAGGCAGAGCCAGGCTCCATCCGCGCCTGCCCCTCGGCGGCTTCCCGAGGGCCCCCCGCGGGTCTCGGCCCCTCCCCAGCCCTGCCTCACCCTTGGGGGCTGCTCTGAGCCCCGGGCCTGTGTCCTGTGTTGCTCTGTTTACTTTAAAGCGGGGCGTTCTGTGACACGTCTGGAGCGGTCAGCCTGTCCAGACGCTTGCCTGCGCGTGTGCGGCCTGAGCCGGCGGTCTGGGGCAGGACTGCCCGGAGTATCCCCAGTGTCTGTCGCGGCTCTGCAGGCCCGGGGGCAGGCAGGCAGGTGGGCCGGGTCTCTGCAGGGGCGCAGGGGAAGCTCCGGAGGCAGCCCTGGATTTGGGGGTGGCGCAGCAAGGGTCCGGCCTTCCCCTCGGGCCCCACTCCCACTGGCTTGGCGGAGGGAGGGGCTGGCTCTGCTGCTGACCTTGCTGCCCTGCGCGGGGCTCTGGCCCACGGCCGCCCAGCCCTGCCCTCCCCGCGCCCTAGGTGTGCAGGGGGCTGGGAGCACCGGTCCTGGGGCTGTGCTTTGTGCCTGCGGTCTGCGTGCTCAGCACCCACAGCGTCACGTGGACCGCCCAGCGGGCGGGGGTGCCAGGGAGCGAGGCGCTCCGAGCCGGCTTCTGCACAGACCGGAGGCCCCTCGGGAGGGCGGCAGGAGAGGCTGTGGTGGGCGTCAGGGAGCTCCATTCCGGAGGACGGGAGGGAGCGAGCTGCCCTCTGGCTGCGCCTGTGGCGCGTGACCTCAGGGTGGGGCGCATAGGGAGGGGCCGCGGGAGGATGGGGTCAGCTGGGGGGGCAGAGTCCCCCACCCACTCCCAAGGGTGGGGCACGTCTGGAGGCACCCACTCCCACACAGGCTGGGCCAGACAGGGACGGTGAGCGGGTGGGGCCCGGGCGTTGGGCGACCACCCTGCGCCGGGGTGACCAAGCCCCTCGCCGTTCCCAGAAGGCCCCGCGGCTGGAGGGGCAGACTGCCCGGCGCGTCCCGCGTGGCCGTGCCGCGCTGGTGCAGCCTCCGTCGCTGCAGGTCTGCCCCCAGGGCTCTGGACCTCCGGCTCCCGGCCGCCCGGCTATGCACAGCGGCCAGCCCTGGCAGTGGCCCAGCCCAGGAAGCTGCCAACCCCCCGGGCAGGCGGGACCGTGCCGGCGGCCAGGACGGCTGGCTCTGGTTTCGCTGACGTGTCGAGGAGACTCGGGGCCTGGCCGGGTCCACGGGCTCCCGCCCTGACCTGCACGCAGCAGCCCCTAGCCCGGCAGGCAGACAGGTGGGGTCTCTGTCCTGCCCCTCACGGAAGGAGTGGAGGCTGGGCCCCCGGTTCCTTGGCGGCTGCTCCCTGGCCTGGGCCTGGCGGGGCCCTGCCTGTGACAACAGGGGGCCTGCACCGGCTTCAGCTTCACGCAGCACCGCACCAGCTCTGCTCCCCTCGCGCCCAGGAGCGAGACACCCCTCACTCTGTGACTCCACCCAGCCCCTTCCCGGCGGCCACCTCCCCACTGGCTGCAGACGCACCTGGAAGCTTTGGGAGGCTCCTCGGCCCGGCCCCACCTCCGGAGCAATCCAATGAGAATTTCTGGGGAGGCCCGGGCAGGAGTCCCCATGCAGCCAGGGCTTGGCACTGGGGCAGAGGTTGCAAGGGGGCGGCCTGGTGACAGGGGCTGCACCCCAAGGCGGTGTGCCGGCGGGCCCTCCTCAGCCCCTCTCTGCGCCCAGCCCAGTGGGTGCCTCCACAGCCCGTGGGTGACGAGGCAGCCGCCACACCTGTCAGCCAGAGCAGCAGCCCAGTCACCCAGGCCCGTCCTGCTGCAGCGGGCCCTCAGGGCAGCCGCCTCTGCCAGGACAGTGCCCCCGCCGGGCACACACCTGCCTGCCGGAGCACTGTGGCCTGGCGAGAAGTGGGCTGGGCAGATGCCCCGTCGGCACGTGTGGCGTGATGCCGGGGCTGGCTCAGACCCGGTCCCCGTGCTGCCCTGTCCCCACCCAGGGCCACCCCCTCATCAGCTGCACTCTCACCGTGCAATTAACCCTGAGTCTGCCGAGGAAGACCTTAGTCACCGGAGGCCTCCGGCCCCAGCCGTCGGCCCAAGTCGGTCTGAGAGGAAGTGGCGTCCTCCCGCGCCCAGGGCCCCCGCCAGTCGGCCGGGGTTCTTGGCCACCTGGTCGGTGGCAGGAATGGCCCTTCTGGGTCTCTGAGCGCATCGGTGGGCAGGGGGTGGACGAGGGGAGCCGCACCCTGCCCCCGCCACGCTTCTCGGTTGCCACGCTGCCCCTCCGGGCCCAGGGCCAGTGGGCCCCGTGACCGCCCAGCCCCTTCCCTGCGCAAGCCAGCTCTCTCCTCCCGCCTTAATTAAATCTCTCGGGCAGCCTCTGAGGAATGTCAGAGCCTTATTGCATTCCCTGGGAGGAGCCTGGTGGGGGTTCATCCCCAACCTTGGCGGAGGACTGGCCCCTCGCCTGCCCCCACCCCCAAACCTAGGTGGCTCAAGGGCGCCTGCTGCCGCCTCCCCATACCCAGGGCCGCTGGAATGAGGAAAAGTGGGGGAGGCCCGTGGGTCTGGCCGGCCAGGCGGCCCAGCCTGTGCAGGGAAAGCGAGCCGGCTGACTCTGGAATGTGGAAACCGATAAAAGGAAGAGGCTGAGCCCCCACCCGCCGCCCGCCCTCAGTGAGCTCAGACACCCCAGCTCCCGCCGCCCTGACAGCCCTACGCCAGTCACGCGCGCAGACACACGCCCACGCCAGACACACGCCCGCTGGGCCACACTGACACACACCGCCCCCCTTACAGTGAATTCCACAGCAGTGAGGGGAGCTGGTTTTCTTGGCAGTGCGGAGACTTGGGCTCCCCAGCCCAGGGAGGGGACTCTGAGGAGCGCGAAGGGTTCCAGGAGGGGTCACTAGCCCAGCACCCCGCGCTCAGGGCCTGTGGCGGAGGCTCACCCGGCTTCCTCCGGCCACCAAGGAGCACTGGCTGCGGCTGAGGTGGGAGCTACCCCTGGACCCTGGGCTGCTGCTCCCCCCCTCCAGCGGCCTGGGGTAGGGGCCACTTGCAAGCCCCTACCTGGGATCTGCTGGGATTGGCCCCAGCTCCCGCAGGGCAGCAGGCTGGGGTGGCAGCAGGCTGGGGTGCCAGCCACCTGAGCTAGGTGGGGAGTGAGGCTCCCTCTCCTGCCTGGGGCTGCTGCAAGAGGGGCTTCCTGGGGAGCAGGTCTGGGCACTGGCCGGGGGGTTTCTCACTTCGAGGGCCCTGCCCTGGGAGGCCAGCCCCCTTGGGCACCATCTGGCCCTGTGGCCCCTGGACAGTCCCAGATGGACTGTTCTGAGCGCCAGCGGCTGGGGGAGGCGGGACAGGCCGTGCCCAGGCCCCCAGCCTGGCACGCGTGTGCTCACCCTCCCTCCTGGGGCCAGGAGCGGCCAGATAATGGTCTGGAGGGGAGCCAGCTGGACTGCTCATGACCAGAGCCCTCTTCCTGCCTCTGACACTCTGTTTACAGAAGCTCCAGGGGCCAGCTCCCCGGGGAGAAGACAGCAAACTCGGGGGCTGCTCTCCCATCCCCCCACTCGCCCGCCCGCGCCCTGTGGGGCCTGGCCGACAGCTGGGTCCACACTGGCTTCACTGCCCAGGGCCAGCTCTGGTGGGCCCGCACGGAGGGCACGAACCAGTCACACCCCGAGCCCCCAACACCCAGTCTTGCCTGGCAGCAAGGACCTGTGAGGTTCAGCTCAGTCCCCTCAGCCCAGAGCTGGGAAGTGGCCTCTGGTCCTGACGCCTCTGTCCAGGGCCTCCCGTGCCCTTGATGCACAAGGCAAGCGGGGGGACCCCAGGGCCTCTGTGCCTCTTCTTCCTCCCACCTTGAGCACGCCACGGCCCCCAGTGGGAGAGGTGGTCAGCGGTCCTGGTGGTAATCATTAACGATGGGGCCGGGCGGAATGGCTGGCATCAATCAGCCGGCCTGCCAGTGACCGCAGGGGACCTGGGCAGCCCTCGGGCCCCGCGCTGCCAGCCCTGGACACAAAGGACCAGGCTGGCCCTGGGCCATTGGGTTCTTAGCCCAAGCAAAGCCCCTTCCCTGGCAGAGGCAGAGATGGGCACCCTAATACCTGGTGCGCTGGGGCGATGTGGCACCAGGTACCTGCCAGCGCCTCCACCCCTGCTCCGCCTGCCTGCCTGAGGCCCCAGCTCTGCCCGCAGTGACAGGGTCTTCGGGACCCCAGGTCTGCACGGGCAAGGGGTTCTAGGCCAGAACCAGACAGGCCAACCCCAGGAGGGAAAAGTAACCCAAGCTATGGCCGGCCACCCCCTCCAAGGGGGTTGATTCATAAAACTGGTCATGCCGGAGGCCCAGCCGTGGGAGGAGGAAGCGAGAGGGGGGGTGTTTATTTTGTCTGCTCCAAACCCCGCCGGCCAGCGAACCGTGTACACACGAGCGCGCGCCCTGACCGTGGCTGGGGCGCCCCGACTGCCGAGTGGGTGCGCGGCCCGGCGACGGCGCGGGGCTGGGGTCCGCGCGCCCGCCCTGAGAGCGTGCGCGGGCGGCGCGGGTGCACCGCCCGCAGGGGCGCCCCCGCCCCCCGCGCCCCAGGCCGGCGGACACTCACCGGGACGCGGCGGCGGCGGGAGCCGGGCGGGGCGGCCGCGGCCTCAGTCCTTCCAGGCCGCGGGGCCGAAGGGGTCCTGGGTCCAGGTCCCCGAGTCCCGAGGCGTCCGCGTCTCCGGCCCCGGGCTCGGGCTGCGGAGTCGGCCGGCGGGAGGCGGGTCGCGCCTTAAGAGCCGGGGGCGGGGCCTGGGGGCGGGGCCGCGCGCCATTGGCGGGGCGGGGCGGCGGGGCCCGCCCCCTCCGCGGGAAGGGGCCGGGGGCCGCGCGCCCGGGTCCTCGCCGGCCGCCCCCGGACTGGGTGGGCGGGAGCGGGCCGGGCCGGCGCTCGGCCGCTTTCGCCCCCGCTTCGCCGAAAGGTTCCTTCTTCGGGGGCGTAGAAGACAAAGAGTCACGAGCTGACACCCAAAGCCAGCCCCGGAGCCAGAGCGGGGCAGCGGCCAGGTGCCGGCAAGCGAGCCCCCCGCGGGCCCTGGAGATGGGCTGGGCCGCGACCCGCCCGCCTCCGGACCGGCTTCGGGAGAGAGCTGGGTCTCTCGGTGACCTCTAGTTCTTGTGGTACCGGAGCCCGTTCTCAGAAGCCCCGGGCGGGCCACACAGAGCCCCCGGGGCCTCCTGAGTGTGGGCTCGATGCCCGTCGGGTTCTGGGGTCCTCTGGGTCGCCGGGGCTCCCCACGCCTCGAGCGCCCAGCTTCCCCAAGGGCTGGCGCCGCGCCTGGGACGCGATGGCCGGGGTGGCTGTCCAGAGCCCCTCGGGTCCTGGCAGCTTCGAGGCTGTGTGCGCACACGTGTGTGCACGGCGGGGGGCTGGGGTGGAATGGTGGGGGCTGGGCCTCCCTGTGGTGGGCGCGGGCTGCCACCGGTGGGTGCCCGGTTGGGGCAGGAGGGGCAGGGGGCGGTTACCAGGGGTTGGACTAGTCCAGAAAAATCCCCTGCCTCGGAGTATTCCAGGAAAACTGCTCCGTCCCCCTCGTGTCTGTGGTCAGGGTCATGCCTCAGCGCCTCTGGGACCCAGCTCAGCGCCGGACGCCCAGGGGACACCAGCCCAGCCGCAGCAGTCCCAGGGCTGGGACAGCTCCGGGCGGGAGGCATGTCCGGAAGCTGGGCCGGGCAGGCTGGGGTGGCGTCACTGGAGGACTGTGTCGCCTCCCGCACAAGCGTAGAGGACCTTCTGTGCAGTCATTTACGGGACTAAGCGGGGCCCATCTGGGGCGGTTTGCTCCAACTTCCTTCTCACTCGGAGCCTTTTCAAGGCCTGACAGCACCACTTCTGGAACGTGTTGGGGTGCATGTCCACCCCCTGCCCCGTGCACCTCTTTGTACATGTTGATGGGGACCATGCCTTGCAGACGTGCCCGCGGCCCGAGCTGTTTCATTTGGCTTACATAGTACTTTTTAAAACGTTGGAGCCACTGCCAATGTTGAAAAATCTGGTGGTTTCACATTGAAACGGGACTTCCCAGCTTGCCTTGACTAGGAACTCCACTGAGCAAGGCCTGGGCTGCAGGGCGCCGCAGTCCCCACCACTCCCTATCGTCCCACCCCGCTGCCTCACTCTCGCCTTCCCACTCAGCCCACAGGGCATCTGAGCTTGCGGTCAGGGTTGTGTGTCTCTGGTCAGACTGTCCTGTGTCTCTCTCCTGTGACCCTGTGTCCCCCAAGGCTCTCAGGAGGGTCCACAGAGCTCCTCAGAGAACGCTCTCAGTCCCGACTTTCCCAAGACCTCCTGTCCCGAAGAAGTCAGGTACCTCTGCATCTGGTCCCCAGCGCGAGAGCTCCCCGCCCGTGCTGTGTTGGGCTCACGCAGGCCAGGCCCCCGTCTACCCAGAGCCTCGTGGCGGCTTCCGGGAGACCCTCATCCTGTCCTCATGTGGTTTCAAGACACCCCCCGTAGAACCTGGGGACCTAGGAGCCTCTGTGTGGGGGGGGGAGCTAGGGAATATGGGGTAGGTCTTGGTCTGGGGGATCCCCGCTGCCCAGCCTGGGTGACCAGGACAGATCCAAGGGACCTGGGCTGGCCCAGACCCATGGCAGTGCCAGGATGTCCTGGCGAGTGGGTGTGAGGGGAGATGAGCTGAAAACAGGCGTGTGGAGCCGCCTCCTAGCAGGCCCAGGCTTCCATTGCATGCTAACTGAGCACACTCAGCTGATGGGACTGCCTCCACTCGGGCCAGCCCTCCTCACTTGGCCCCGTCCCCCACCCTTGTCCTGGGTCCTCTGGGGCCTGGGCAGGGGGCAGGGAGAGGTCTGGACTTCACACTTGTGATGACTTTGGGTTTGGGGCCAGCTCCTACTGCCCGGGGCAGGTCCAGATGCCCCCTCCACTCGCTGCCCCCTAGCCACGGCCAGTGGGCAGGGGCCTGTGCCAGCTCTCACCTCCTCTGTCAGGCCCGGCCCAGTTCTGCATTCCAGACCCAGACCCAGCTGACTCTTTACAAGGCCTGGGGTCAGGCCCGTGCCAGCTGTTGGCCAATCCTCGGGGCTGGGTCCATGACCCCATTTCCTGGCCCGTGCGGTGGTGTGCAGGCTGCTCCGGCCTGGTGTAGCTGCCTGGATGGCTCTGCCCCAGGCGAGGAAGACTGGCCTGACCTGTCTGAGGAGCCAGCCCTGCCCTCGGTGACTTCCTGCCCCCGCCCCAGCACCTGAGTCAGTGGGCCAGCTGTGGGCTGGGCTGCGAGAGGACCGGGTGGAGCCGGGAGGCTGGCCCAGAGCGCAGTGACCCGTGCCGTCGCTGTGGGCCCCACAGGGCCGTCCCGGCGGTCCACAGGCAGGAGGTCCTCCCGCACACCTCCACGGGGGTTTCCGCTCAGTGCACGACCCGCCCCGCCCCACGTCATGGAGGACGCGCCGTCAGGTTTCCACTGTTGGTCCAGTAGAGGGAGGCACATTCCCCTCCTGGGGTCCCAGGGCCGGATCTGCCTGGCGTCCACCCACCCTGTCACGAACCTCACCGCTCACCACTGTGGCCACTGGCCTGTCATCCTCCCTGTTCCTCAAACGAACGGAGCAGGCTCTGGCCACAGGGCCTTTGCACACGCTGCTCTTTATGCTGGAGCTCGGCTCCTTCCCCTTGACCTGCTTGATTTCTCCTTAAACTTCGGGTCCCCTGTGGCCAGCCGCAGCCCGGTCCCTCTGCCTCCTGCCCTGTGTCCTCAGAGAGCGTTCCATCCACGTTTATCCCGCGGGACTGAGTCTTCCTCTCTGGCCGGCCTGTGAGCTACTTGAGGATGGCGGGGCGGGGGGGGGGGTAGTCTCCTGCCCACACCGCCCTTCTCACCTGCAGGCCGAGCCAAGGGCCAGGCCCAGACCACAGAGGGGTGAGTGAGGGAGAGTGTGTGTGAGCGGACACCTTCTCGGGGTGCCGAGGGCCTGCGTGCAGCCCACTGGGATCTGACGCCAGTGCGGGGCCCCCGCCCTGGCCCCGCAGCAGGCAGTGGTCAGGCCGGGTCGAGGAGGGCAGTTCTGAGTGGCTCACCCTGCTGGCCCCAGATAATTAGAGACCGGTGTTACTCACAGGTGACCGGCCCGGCTGCTCCAGGAAGCTGTGGAGACACCAGGCCCTCCCCGGCCTCCCAGCCCACTCTGCAGTGCTGGTGGGGAAGAGGGAGGGGGAGGCAGGCAGCGGGCGGCTTCAGGCAACTGGCTGGGGGAGCTGGACGCTGGTTGCCCCGGTGAGGCAGGGAGGCAGCTGCCGCAGCTGGACAACCTCTGACCACGAGGCCACAGTGAGGCCGGGCTCTGTTTGCGAGCGAGTGTGGGGGGAGCCTGTGGGTCCCCAGGGATGTGAGACCGAGCCCAGAGGCGAGAAACGAGCGGTAAGGGGCAGAGCAGGCTCCTAGGACTGGACCCCCAGCCCGGCTAGGCAGGGAGGAGAGCCGTGGGGCGCTGGCTGCGCTGGCTGTGGCAGGGTGGGCAAAGCGGGGGGCCCGGGGGCCCAGCCTGCCCTGACTCCCCAGTGCGCTGCTCCCCGGCACTCGCGTGGGCAGAGAGCTCTGCCTGGGAGCAGGCTCGCCGCGGTGCTGGGCTGGGCGGGCCTGAGTCTCGGGGTGTCGCCAGGCCCCAGGGGCGTGCGGGGACGGGACGGGTGCTGGCCCAAACTGCGTGCAGCCCGAGCACGGCGGGGGGCGCCTGGGTCCAGCAGCTCGTGGCCGGACCGTGCTCACGGCAGGCACAACACAGTGGGCCTTCCTGGACCGGGGCCGGGGGCCTGTCTGGGGCCAGAGGCGCACAGCCCTCCTGCTGCCCCTGCTGTGGTGACCGGCCCTCTCTCCCCAGGCCTCTCATGCCCCTGCTGGACCCCGACTCCGGGCTGCTGGTCCTGGCAGGGAAGGTGAGTGCAAGTGGGGCCCCACCTCCGAGGCCGCTGGATCCGCCTGGGGCTCCTGCCCGTCTTCGCCAGGCCCGTCCAGCCCCGACCTGGGCAGCCAGCGGGGAGAGGGGGCGTGCAGGCTATCATCACCCCTAAAAGAAGGACCCCGGGCAGCGTTGCCCGAGCAGCCTCTGTGTGTCTGGCCTCATGTCTGCGGTCAGGGCGCCCCGAGGGCCAGCACACCCTGCCCATGGCCTGGGGATAGAGCAAGCCTCACACGGCGGGTGCCCATAAATGCCCGCCCTGTGCTCACTGCCCGCACGGTGGTGACAAAGGGAGGGGACGGTCCACCCGGGCACAGCGCAGTGCCCAGGGCTTTTTGTGGCCACCTTTTGTGGCTCGGGCCCAATGGAGGACGGGGCTGCCCAGTCCAGCGCGGCCCTCAGCTGTGACTCCTCTCAGGGCGAGATCCAGCTCTCCTGCTACGAGGTGGTCCCGCTGCAGCCGGCATTGAGCCCAGGTAAGGCCTGTCCTGCCCACCCCCTCCCCTTACCCACTCCGCCCTGAGCACCCCCGGTGCCCCTGACAGTGACCCAGTGCCTTCTGGAGAGCCCGCTTCGGGGAGCGGCCCTGGTACCCCGGCGGGCGCTGGCCGTCCTGGGCTGCGAGGTGCTGCGCGTCCTGCAGCTGAGCGGCTCCGCCATCGTGCCAGTCAGCTTCCACGTGCCTCGCAAGGTGAGGACTGAGGACCGCCGGCGGGGGCGGGGCCGGCGGGGGCGGGGCCGGCGGGAGCAGGAGGGCCGGGATGGCTGGCAAGGGGGCCGTGACCCCGGGCCTCACTGGCCCCTGCATGTCTGCCACAGGCAGTGGAGTTCCACGAAGACCTGTTCCCGGACACCGCCGGCTGCGTGCCAGCCTCTGACCCTCACACCTGGTGGGCGGGGAGCAACCAGCAGGTAGGCCCCAGGCCACTGCCCGCCCCGGTCACCCAGCCAGGACCCGCGGTCCAGCTGCTCGCCAACCCACCTGCCCGCCTGCCCCTCAGGTGCGGAAGGTCAGCCTCAACCCTGCCTGCCGGCCTCACCCCAGCTTCACATCACACCTGGTGCCCCCCGCGGACGCCCTGCCCGCCGAGGCCCAGCCCGCGGAGACCCCAGCGGACGACACGGACCCGAGTGTGAGTGCCCGCTGCCCGCCAGCCCCCGCCTGCAGGCCGGCCGCGCTGCCACGTGACCCTTGGGCCCAGCGACAGACCCGGGGGTAGACGGCTCCACAGCCTTCCCTGGAAGAGCAGCCCACAGCAAGCCTGCTGCCCCAGAAGCCGGATTCTGGCCTGTGCCGAAGCTGCAGACTGTTGCGCTGCTCTCCCACGGGGCCGGGAGGAGGCTGCCGCCCGCAGTCCCCACGGCCAGATTCGGCTCCCCGGGGCAGCCTGGCATCTGCCTCACGCTCACACACTCACGGGTGCCCGCAGGCAGCCGGGCCCTCTCCCTGGCCTTGCTGCTGGCTGACCGGGCTGCTTGTCCCCAGGAGGGCTTCTCTTCGGCCCCCAGCCTGCTGACCTCGCCCTCCACGCCCTCCAGCTTGGGGCCCTCGCTCTCCTGCACCAGCGGCTTCGGCACCAGCCCCAGCCAGAGGTCGCTGCACAGCCTGCTGGGTAAGTGCGGGTGCCACCGATGCCCACCCTTGCGCCCCGTTCCCCGTGTCACCGGCCTCGCCCCAGCCCTGACCCAAAGGGCAGCCTGCTCTGGGAGCCGGGCTCCCGCCAGAGGCCCCAAGGCGCGTTCCAGGTGCATTTCTGGGGGTTGTGGACATGCGGGGCACGCAGTGCCACCCCATCCTGCCTGCGGGGAGCAGCAGCCAGGGCTCAGCCAGCCGGCCCCACAGGCCAGCCCAGGGCGGCCGCGGGGGCCCTCACGAGGCTCCGTGTCCCGACGCCCGCAGGCCCTAGTTCCAAGTTCCGCCACGCCCAGGGCGCTGTCCTGCACAGAGACAGCCACATCACCAACCTCAAGGGGCTCAACCTCACCACGCCCGGCGAGAGCGACGGCTTCTGCGCCAACCGGCTGCGTGTGGCCGTGCCCCTGCTCAGCAGCGGCGGGCAGGTGGCCGTGCTCGAGGTGAGCCACGCACAGGGCTCCGGCGCCGCCCGACCCAGTGTCTGAGCGCACACTAGTGCGCCCGACGGCCCCAGCCCTCCCGCAGCTCCTGGCGGGGCGCGTCCGCCCCCGCATGCGACGGGCCGTGAGGCCCAGAGAGTCTCCAGACCGCGGGTCGCTGAGTTGCGTAAGTGGCAGAGCAGAGCTCAGCCTGAGCCCCGAGCACTGCCCCATGCCACCCCTGCGCTGCCCGGCCCCACGCCGCCCCTGCGCTGCCCGGCCCCACGCCACCCCTGCGCTGCCCGGCCGCACACTGGCACGCGGGTGGAAGCCCGGCACGCTGCTTGCCCCAGCCCTGGAGGCAGGCTGCACCGCTGGGTGCTGACGGGCCTCGGGGCACCCCCACAGCTGCGGAGACCCGGCCGCCTGCCCGACACGGCACTGCCCACTCTGCAGAACGGGGCGGCCGTGACTGACCTGGCCTGGGACCCCTTTGACCCTCACCTCCTGGCCGTGGGTGAGCAGGCTGGGCACTGGGCCTGGGGGGCAGGGAGCCCGGGCCTGAGCCCCGCGTGACAGCCGCCGCTCGCTGCAGCTGGGGAGGACGCCAGGATCCGACTGTGGCGGGTGCCCCCGGAGGGCCTGGAGGAGGTGCTCACCGTGCCCGAGGCCGTGCTCACAGGTCAGGGGCCACACGGGCTGGGGCGAGGGCGGTGGCGCCGGGGGCCTGCGGCTCCCTCACCCCCCCACCTCCGCAGGCCACACGGAGAAGATCTACTCTGTGCGCTTCCACCCGCTGGCGGCCGACGTGCTGGCTTCGTCCTCCTACGACCTCACCGTGCGCATCTGGGACCTGCGGGTCAGAGCCGAGCGGCTGAGGCTGGAGGGCCACCGGGACCAGGTGGGACGCCTTCAGAGCGGGCGCTGGCCGGGGCCAGCACGCGCCTCTGACGTGCCCACCTGCCCCCGCAGATCTTCGGCCTGGCCTGGAGTCCGGACGGGCAGCAGCTGGCCACGGTCTGCAAGGACGGCCGCCTGCGGGTGTACGCGCCACGCATGGGCCCCACACCGCTGCAGGTGAGCTGCCGGCACCGGGGGCCTGGGGCCCTGGTCAGGAGGCCCGGCGGGGCCTCACCCCCTCACAAGCTGCACCCCAACAGGAAGGCCCAGGGCCTGAGGGGGCCCGCGGAGCCCGTGTGGTCTGGGTGTGCGGTGGTCACTGTCTGCTGGTGTCTGGCTTTGACAGGTGAGGACCAGGGACCACTTGCCCCTCCCCGGGCCCGCAGCCGGCCGTGTCCCCTCCCCAGACACGGACGGACACTGTAAGGCGCGCTGCCCGGCACCTCACTTGATGGGCGGGGTGACTGAGTGTGGGCACGGGGAGGGAGAGCGGGTCAGCCAGGGCCCCAGAAGGGCGAGACCAGCCTGCTGCAGGAGCCCCTGCCCGAGGGGAGCCCGTGCGCCTCAGACAGGGCACGCCTCCCGGACCCGTCCCGGGACGGCGCTGGGCGCTGGAGGCCGGACCAGGCCTCCTGGAAGGCGTCACCCGGACGGGGCCCCACGGCATCCAGGTCTGGGTGGCCAGCCGGCCAGCCGACCGCCCCGGCTGGAGCAGAGGGCGAGCAGAGGACGTGGGGACCAAGGCCTAGGCTGAAAGCCATGCAGCCACGGGCCAGGTGGGGGCCAGGCGGGGGTACCTGGGGAAGGTGGCAGGTTGAGCCCGGCCAGTTCTGGGCCCGGAAGAGCAGGGCGGGTGGCCCTAAGGACGCCCAGCGAGGCTGGGGGCCTGGTTGGCGCCGTCCCAGGCCCCCAGTCCTCCAGGCAAGCTCCCGCCCCTGCCCCTTGCAGCCGCAGCGAGCGCCAGCTGCTCCTCTACTCCGCGGAGGCGCTGGCAGGGGGCCCCTTGGCGGTGCTGGGCCTCGACGTGGCCCCCTCCACCCTGCTGCCCAACTACGACCCTGACACCGGCCTGGTGCTCCTCACGGGCAAGGTGGGGGCAGGGTGGGGGGCCGCAGGCGGGCGGGCGGACGGGTGGTGGTGGGGATGGAGGCAGCTTAGCGGCGCCTCATTCACCTTCATGCACCGGCCCGCCAGGGCGACACCCGCGTGTTCCTGTACGAGCTGCTCCCCGAGGCTCCCTTCTTCCTGGAGTGCAACAGCTTCACCTCGCCAGAGCCCCACAAGGTGAGCCATCGCGCCAGTGCCCCTGGCCGGGGTGGGACCACAGAGCTCCGCTGCCCCCTCGTGGCCAAGTGGGGACGCGCAGGGGCCTGCGGGGGTCAGCGGGTCCCTGGGGGAGCGACAACTAAACTCAACCCATGCAGAGAGCTGAGCCCCACGGGGCTGCGCTACCTGAGCTGTCACGCTGACTTCAGACCCAGAGCACACACCCCGCGCGTCCTGGCTCTTGCGCGTCTAACCCCGCTGTGCCCGGGTCCCTGCCGTGGGGCATGTGGCGGCCCGGAACCGCCGCGGTGGGAGCCTCAGAACTGGCGCTCCTGGGGCGCTGGCCGTGCCCACAGCGGCCTTGTGCTGGCGCTGACGCAGGGCCTGCTGGCGCTGGGCTCTGGCCCCCGTCCAGTGCTGACCCTCTTGCCCAGGGCTTCGTCCTCCTGCCCAAGACAGAGTGTGACGTCGCGGAGGTGGAGTTCGCCAGGGGCCTGCGGCTGCGGCAAACCTCCCTGGAGCCCGTGGCCTTCCGGCTGCCCCGCGTCAGGGTGAGGGGCCTGCACCTGCCGCCCGCCCCCACCCGGCCGTCCCCAAGGCCTCGGGGCCGGCCTGGCCCTGCTCGCTGCCCCTTGGGACACCTGCCCCCGCTTACTCTGCTGAGAGTCTGGCGCTCGGGGGGCCCAGACTGGCGGGGGGGGTTAAGCCTCGGCACCCCCCGCCCGCTGGCCGTGTGTCCAGTGCGCCTGCCTAGCAGCTCCTCCCCCCACAGAAAGAGTTCTTCCAGGACGACGTGTTCCCCGACACCGCCGTGAGCTGGGAGCCCACGCTCAGCGCCCAGGCCTGGCTGGGGGGCGCCGATGGGCAGCCCCAGCGTCTCAGCCTGCAGCCCCCCGGCATGACCCCAGGTGTGGCGAGGTGCTGAGGGGACGGGGGTGAGGGCGCCAGGCCCAAGCGCGGTTTCCCTGCCATAGCAGAAACCAGCTCTCGGGTCGAGGGGCTGCTGTCCAGGCTCAGCCCGGGGAGGCAGGGCCCGCACGCGAGCCTGCCTGCGCGTGCCCCCGCATGTGGCCCGCACGCAGACTGGTGCCCCGGGCAGCTTACGAGCAAGTCAGTGCCGCTTCCGAGGTCCGCAGAGGCTGGCAGCATGGGGCGGGGGTCCTCTGAGGGGAACCTGACGCCTGCCCTTGCCCGGCCCAGTGAGCCAGGCACCCCGCGAGGCCCCTGCCCGGCGGACCCTGTCCTCGGCAGTCTACCTGGAGGAGAAGTCAGACCAGCAGAAGAAGGAGGAGGTAGGCGTGGCAGAAGCTGGCCGTGGGTCAGCCCTGGCTGCCCCGGGGACCCCCTCGCATTCCCGGGCCCACCCAGACGGGCCAGAGCAGCGTCCTGCCTCTCAGTCGGACAGCTCACGACACACCTTCCAGGGCCCTGGGGCTGGCTACTGTGCCAGGGCAGGGGCTCTGGGAGCCAGGAAGGGCAGAGGGCCCTGCAAGCCAGGCTCCAAGCCAGAGCCCCAGCTCCTGACCGAGGGCAGCGGGGCCCGGTGCACATGGGGCACCTGTGTGCGTGGGTCTAGGACACACCAGGCTCCTGGCACCTCGGTGCAGGGCTCAAACCGAGCTGCGGTTCTGGCACTCTGAGTCCCCTTCTCCCCCCACCTCTGCCCCCTCCCAGCTGCTGAATGCCATGGTGGCGAAGCTGGGGAACCGGGAGGACCCGCTCCCCCAGGACTCCTTCGAAGGCGTGGACGAGGATGAGTGGGTAAGCAGACCAGGGCCCTGGCACGCGCCCGATGCCCATGCCCTCCCCCTGCCCCTCTCACTGCTTGGTTTGTCTCCCCAGGACTAGCCTGCCCGCCAGCCACCTGCCGCTGCCACCTCCAAGGACCACCTGGTGCCCCCCGCACCTCACATCTCACCCGAAAACTGGAAGGTGTCCCCTGGCCCCGCACCACGCTGGAGCCCCGGCTCCCCTGGGGCTACCGTGTCTCCCATGAACCGCCTGCACCTCTGCTTCGTCGGGGCCGTGGGGTCTCAGCTGCCTGCCAGCACGTGGAGCAGCGGCACAGGGGCTCAGTGCAGGCCCCTGGGCAGGCACCATCTCCGCTCCTTGGACCTAGGCTGCCTTTGCCCAGCACCTCCCGTTGCTACCTGCCATCCGTCTTGCCAGTCACCCCAGTTCTAGTCAAGGGCCTTGGGGGGCTGGCCCCCCACTAGGACGGCGCAGGGAGGTGTGAGCCTTTCAAGGACTGGCGGGCGTGTGCCCTGTCTGGAGTTTCAGCAATTAAAGTTTTGTAAACTGGCTGCGGCTGTGAGTCTGTGGTCTCTGGGCTGGTGGGGGCGGGGACTGGTGAGGACCGTCGGGCCCTGCGCTGCCCCTCACCCCAGGCCTCGCTGTGCTCCGGGGGTTTTGCCAGCTGCAGCCGCTGGGAGTTCATCCATTTCCCATGGCCACGTTCTGGGTGGAAGCCCTGCAGTGAGGTGGGGCAGGGCCTCTCGGGGTGCTGCCTGGGGTCTTGTGCAGGGGCGTCCAGCCGAGAGGGTGTGGGGAGGGCTGTGGGCAGACTGGAGGCGGAGCACAGGGCCTCAGGGACAGAGCAGGTGACCTTGAAGCCCAGCGCGGATTTGAAGGCCACCGAGCGGGGGGGGGGGGGGGGGGGGGGCNGAGACCAGTGCTCCCACAGGAGGAAGGAAGGCCTGGGCCTGAGGAAGGAGAGCGGCCGTCACCCAAAGCATTGTCAGGCCCCTGCTGCCTGGCACTGGCACCCCAGGGGAGGGGGGACAGGGCCTGGCCCACCAGGGCTCTGCCTTCTGTGGGAGGGGACAGACCTGAGGTCTGCGGGCCAGGAAGGGTTGCTCCCCTCAAACAAGGGGCCAGGGGGCTGTTGTAGCTGTTCTGGCACTAGATGTGATGACTGTTGACAACTCTGAATGTGCCAAAAAGCACAGAATTTTGCACTTTTAAGAGGGTGAATTGTATGGTGTGTAAATTACACCTCCGTAAAGCAGCTATTTAAAAAAGTGGAGAGCCTCGTGGAGAAGGTGGCATTTGAGCGAAGACCTGACCGAGGAAGGGCCGGCCCTCCCGTCTCTGAGGAGCTGGCCTGGCAGGAGGAACTTAAAGTGAAAACTATTTTGAAGTTTCCTGTTTTTTGAATATGAAATTTGGCATCCTAATCTTATTATGCTCGGGGCTGTTGTATGTCCACTGCACAACTTTTGGTGCCAAAAACTCGGGCAAGATCAAGAGAAGCTAAAACGCCACATCCCGCTGGAGCATAAGCACGTGGAGCCAAGGCGGACTGGACCGTCCTGCACCCGCCCCCCTGTCCTTCGAGCCCAGGAAGGCCCCGCCCACAACTAACGTCACTGCCCCGCCCCCGGACGCCCGGTCCCGCCCATAGTAATACGTCATTGTGCCTCGCCCCCACGGGGAGTCGGTGCGCATGCCCGGTGCGGCGTCGCGCACGCGCTCTGCGCTGCCTCCCTTGCCCTCTGACCCGCCGGCCGCCCTTGAGCCGGGGCCGCGGGGCCAGGAAGCGGGACCCGCGCCCCTCTGGCAGAGCGGCCGCCATGGTGAGGACCCCGTTGGGCGCCGCCCGGGGTGGGAGCCCGTTGTGGGCCTGGGTGGGCCGGGGCCGGGGCCGGGGCCGGGGCTGGGGCGGCGAGTCCGCTTGTCTGCAGGCGCCGCGAGCCTGCCGCATGCCGAGCGGGAGGCGGGTGGGAGGCGTCGCCCTGGGGGTGCCGAGGCGGGCGGGGCGGCGTAGGGAACGAGGCGGCTCCTGGCTAGGAGGCTGGGTGGGCCTGCCGCCCGGGAAACGTCCACCTTGGGAAGCGACGAAACGGGCTCCGAGACTCTCCCACGCAAGTGGCGACACTGAGACGTGAACCAGACCCCGCGACACCGGGAACAGCGGGGCCGCTGCACCTGGAGCCCACAGACCTGCGCCACTCTGGGCACCCGAGGACCCTTTAAAAACGCAGGGTCTTGAGCGCTAACACACCTTCTAGCCCGGCCCTGCGAACCGAAGTGCCGGTGATTGTGATTCAGCCTGTTGGTGGGAACCTTCCAAGGCCGCCCCTGCTGAGGCTTTGCGTAGGTGCTCATTTAGTTCTTACAGAGGGCTCTGTCCTCGCACCCATTTTACAGACAAGAACCTGAGCTCAGTTTGGCTTCTCCAGGGTCCATCCTCCAGCAAGTGTGGAGATGGGTTTTGAGCCCAGCTCCTGCTGAGCTGAGACTACCCATTTACCTTGGTCCTCCCTTGTCAAGTCACTGCCCTTATCAAGGACATCAGTCCTGCAGAATTGGGTCCTTCCCTTGGGCGCTGAGCTGCTTTTCAGAAGCTGGAGGACTTTGCGCAGTAAGACAGCGTGACAGCAGGCCAGTGGGAAGAGTACTGGGGGAGGTGTAAGGATTTGGGAAGTCTCACGAGGATGGGGTGCGTGGAGCCAAGTTTGAAGGATATTGGGTGTTTACTGTCATTTGGAGGAGGTTAATTGGCATGGGGGGGGTTGATTTTTTTTGGGGGGGTGATAATAATGTTCTGGAACTAGTGACGGTTGCATTGCTTTCCAAACATGTTACAAAGGGCTGAGTTGTGCACATGGCAGTAATGATGTGTGCTGTGTGAATTCAGAGCTGCAGAGACTTTAAGGTAAAGAAATAGGAAAGGCCATCTGGATAAACTTTGTGGAGGGAGGTGAGAGAAGGAAAAAACAGGCCGAGTGGACTATGTTTGCTGGCAGCCGTGATGGTGTGTGTGTGTGTGTGTGTCTGACTGTCTGTCTGTCTGACATTTGTCTCCCAGGCACAGGGCCTGGGGCACAGAGTTTATGAGGCACGGCTGTAGCCCACACGGACTGCCGTGACCGGCTGAGCGTCCTGCTCAGATTCGCAGCAGGAACCCACTGCGTGCCACAGGCCCGGGCTGGCTGTGGTCCTGGCCTCTCTCCTGGCCAGCTCTGATGCCAGCAGCTGCCTGTGGGGTCTTTGGGCGAACAGAGCACCCTCCTTTCTCAGAGTGTGCTTGAGAGCCGCGAGTGAGGGTCCTGGCCCACCAGCCCCCAAACCTGGAATTGCCTTGAAGGGAACATGGGTCTTCCTGCTCTCCCGACCCCCATCTTGGTGCAGAGGGATGCACCACGTCCCCGAGTGCACGCCCCCTCACCTCCTGTGAGCCTCTGCCCCGGCCACAGGCCTCCGGGCGAGCTCGCGCGTGTGCTGTCCGCTGTGGCGTCCTGTGGCCCTGACCTGCTCTCTGAGGACCCGGCCGCAGTCCAAGTGGTGTCAGTGCGTTACTCGCCTGGGGTTTGCAGGCCTGTCAGTGACTGAGCGGAGGTTCTTGGCTGTCTCGGGCCACTTGAGCCAGTGACTGTCGCCATCACCAGTGCGGCTGCAGCCGGCACAGCTCAGCACCCCCAGGAGACTGAGTTCTGAGCATGGCTGACCCGCAGTGCGCCCTGGGTCCTGAGTGGGCGGGAGGGACTTGGCTGCACATCCTGACTCTAGCCCCAGCCCCAGCCGGTCCTAAAGGAGAGGCTGCTATTGTGCTCCTCCTGGTCTGTCTGCTTCATTTTCTGTGCTTTTCCTCCTGAGGACCTTATAGCCCTCCGTGGGGGATGGTATGCTCCCCATTTTGCAGACAGGAAAACTGAGGTACAGAGAGGTTGAGCGGTTTGCCTGGAGCAACGCAACTGGAAGCAGAGCTGACAACTGGGGCGTTCTTACCCATCATGGCCTCCCAGCCCAGGTGCGGGAGCAGCTGTGTCAGGGACTGCTCTGCCAGTCCCAGGCAGTGCCTGGGGCGCTGGGCCTGAGCCAAGGACCAGCCACCGCTGAGTCCCCAGGCTCCGCCCAGCACCTGCCAGCGTCCCCATCCAACCCCAGGGCAGGAGAGAGGGCCGTGTCTTACAGGTGAGGGCCAAGGCCCAGGGAGGCTAAGGGTGTGCTGGGCTGTAGTGTCACGTTGGGACCCCACAGTATCCCTCCCCAGGAGATGCTGCCTCTGGCTGGGGACTCGTGGGCTGTCCTGCCTGCCCAGGCTGGAGCAGTGGACAGCCGGCCACCTGGCTTTGAGGGCGACGCAGGGTCTGCCCTGTTCTTAATGTTAGCTACTATCACGCTACTTGATGACGGGGACAGGGACGGCGGTGTTGGGCTGTTGTGTGAACGTCATGGAGTGGGGCGCATGCCTGGCTGGCGGAGCAGACTGACGCTAGGCCGTGCCCAGGCGCGGGACCACCGCCCACGACGGGTCCTCTGAAGGACTGTATTTCACACAGTCGCACCCTGGGCAGGAAAGTGAACTTGCCGGGGCGAGGTGGTGGGCTCTGATGGGGGTGTGGCCGCAGTGGGGAGGGGAGCCGACCCCCCAGAGAAAAGCAAGGGACCCCCTGAGCCACCTGCTGACTTTTTGGCCTCTGCTCAAGCAACAGCAGGGCCCTGGTTTCTCTGGCCACCAACGGGGAAGCCTGGCTGGCCTCCCCTTGAGCCCGGAAGCGTCCTTACGGAACTTGGCTTCCTGGTGGGAAATGTGGCGCTTGTGAAAGCCAAACCCAGGTTTACTAGTGCCCGCTCACGGCCCAGGCCAGCTCCTGCACTGCCCCTCGGGAGGCCCCTCTGGCTCCGGGTCCCCTGGAAGCGGAGGCCAACAGGTGGGTCTGTGCTCAGGTCGCCTGCAGACCCTGAGCTCCTGCAGGAGGGCTTGGGTTTCGCCCCGCTGCTGAGCTGGTTGTGCGTCCTTGGGCTGGCCGCTTGGCCCCTCTGTGCCTCTGTCCCGAGGGCTGTCAGCACCGGACTGGGGCACTGCTGTCGAGGAAGGGAGCCCCGCGGAGGAGGCACGCTGGCCTGCAGGAGCCTCTCCGAGGGCCCTACCTTTGTCCCAGGGTGCCCACGGCTGCCCTCAGCTCTGTGCGGTCACCGTGGGCTGCGCGCCTCTGCCTGGACGAGCTCCCTGGGGTCGTGGGTGTGCCCTCCGAATCGTGCCCCTGGCTTCGGCGCCCCGTCCCCTCCGCCTAGAGATGTTTCCATCACGGTTCCATCTGTGCCTCCGGTCCCAGCGCCTCCTTACCGGGGTCCCCTCCGTTGCCTCTCTGCACCCCTGCTCACGTCTTGGTGAGCGCCCGGCACGCCCCGTGGGACGTGGGACCATGGGTCTCAGGGCGGAGACCCAGCGCCCTGCTCTGCAGTCGGGTCTCCTGCCGGCTGCTCTGCTCCGGCATCTCTGTCCGAGTGCCAAGCGGAGTGGACCCCCGAGCCGGAGGAGGGGCCTGGGGGGCGCTGGCCAGTGGACGCGTCACTCCTTGAGGGTAGAGGTGTTTTGTTTGGGAACAGGCTTGAGAGCCTGGGGGGACTGGGAGGCCCAGAGCATCGAGACTGCTAGAGTGAGGTGGGCGGCCCCCTCAGAAGCCCAGGCAGTGGGTGGCGCCAGCTGTGGGTCCTGGCTCTTGACCGCCCCTGGGGTCCATCGCTCACCCCCAGCCTGTGCCCGCGAGCACCTGAAGCACCCAGAGCTTCTCCTCAGGTATTTGCCAGAAGTGGCCTGTGACTGCTGACCGCCCCCTACCTTAGCTTTCCAGAAGCCTCGGCACTCGCAGCCACTTGTGGGCCCGTCTGGGCTGGAGAAGGCGGCCTTCTCACCGGTGTCTGCTTCTGCCCACAGGCCAAGTACCTGGCCCAGATCATCGTGATGGGGGTGCAGGTGGTGGGCAGGGCCTTTGCCCGGGCCCTTCAGCAGGAGTTTGCGGGTAAGCTCAGGCCGTTCCCCTCTGGCCCCAGGCTGGGGTGCCCGCCCCGACAGGCCCTCCCTGTAGCTCTGGGCCCCGGTGGGCAGTCCTGACGCTGGCACCCTGTGCTGGCTAGCTGCTGGCACCCCTGAGGCAGCGCTGGACGCGGGGCTCTTCCAGGAGGGGGCACACCGGCCAGTGCCACCTGCTGTGTCAGTGCAGTTCCACTGGCACGTGGTCGCGCCCTCTGGCTGCTCTCCTAACCGCCTGCAAACGCCAGGCATCGGCTCTGACCCTTTCAGAAAAGGGCGACTCCTGGTTTCAGGTCTCGGCAAAGGAAAAGGAGCCTGTCCGGGTGGGCTGGCAGCTGGTGGGCAGGGAGGTCTGACCAGACCTGTGCCCCCAGCCCCAGCGGCCTGCTGCTTCACGCTGGTCCCCGAAGCCGCCTGAAGCTCCCGCTCGCTGCGTGCCAGGGATGAGGGGCGGGACAGGGCTGTCGTTTGGTGTCAGTCGGGGACTAGACGCCACATTCGGCAACCAGCCCCTGCCCTGTCCTCCCGTGCAGCAGGTCTGCCCATGCCGCCCCAGACGCACAGTCACTTGGGGAGGAGGTGCCTGTGCCTGCGTCTCTCCCATGTACCCTGGCTGGGCACGGCCCCTGCGGCTGAGCACACACCTGTGTCCCCACAGCCAGCCGGGCTGCAGCTGACGCCCGAGGGCGTGCCGGACACCAGTCTGCAGCTGCCTCCAACCTTTCGGGCCTCAGTCTCCAGGAGGCCCAGCAGATTCTCAACGTCTCCAGGCTGAGCCCCGAGGAGATCCAGAAGGTGAGGCCGCCAGAATGCTCCGAGAGAGGCTGACCTGGTCACCGGGGAGGGAGCAGGCAGGGGCCTGGGCTGCCGCTGGCAGAAGCCGCCACCACTCGCTGGTTTTTAGGCCAGGGCAGGTGTTGGCAGAGAGGAGCAGAGGGCAGCAGCCGCCCGCCCTGTCCGCCCCCCTGTCCACAGCAACTCAGGGTGTCACCAGGTGGCCACAGGGAGGGGTAAACACTTTTTGCTTCCTTGTCACCTCGTGACACCCCAGAAATTGCACCTCTGCTGTCTTCCCTCCTGCAGAACTACGAGCACCTGTTCAAAGTGAATGACAAGGCCGTGGGCGGCTCCTTCTACCTCCAGTCAAAGGTGAGTGGTCTGGGATTCTGGGCAGAGCGCAAGCAGGGGCTGTTCTCACGGGGTCTGTGGTGTGTGAGCCTTTGGCACCCCGCTTTGGGAGGTCCCTCGACTGCCTCCTGCCTCAGCACTGTGCCTCAGCTCCTGCCTCAGCACCGTGGGGCCCAGCCAGCTCCTCCTGGACAGTGGCCCTCCGAGAAGCCCCCAGTGGACAGGAAGCTGGCAGGGCAGTGCCCAGGGGCTCTGGCCTCCCAGGCGTCCCCAGGAGGAGCCGCTCCCCTGCCCCTCGCACTGGCACCTCGGCCTGCTGGGTGCTACCCAGGGACCCTGGCTGGAGCAGGCTGGCCCTGGCCCAGGCGTCCGGGTGGCGGGCGCAGGGGAGGCTGGTCCCACCCAACTGTCCCTGCTCCACAGGTGGTGCGAGCCAAGGAGCGCCTCGAAGAGGAACTGCGAATCCAGGCCCAGGAGAACAGAGAGAAAGACCCCAAAACGTGACCTTGGGGCTCCTCCTGCCCACCTGCTCCCTCTAATTTATAGCTCGGGAATAAACGCCTTTCCCACAGCCTGAATCTACATGTTAGGTGCCGGCAGGCAGCTGTGCTCCCTGCCCACTGTGGGCAGCGTGTGCCTCGGACACGCCTGGATTCCTGTCCCGAGCCTGCCCAGCCCCAGGTCAGGCTTGAGTCTGGCTCTAGCGGTCTGGGCCGTGTCGGGGTGCAGCTGTGGGGTGCAGCCAAGCAGCTGTCTCACCCACGCTGGTCAGGGCCCGAACCCACGACGTGGTCAGAGGCTCCTGGCGGCCCTGCACACCTGCCCCTCAGCTCCAGGGCCTCTCTGTCCAGCCCGGCACCCCTCTGGAGGGCGTGACCCGGCCAGGCCTGCTGGGTGCCCGGAGCGCCTCCGAGACAGACCGTCTTTGCAACTCACTTTTATTGTTTCTTCATAAACTTCCTCTCACATGGAGGAATATTTTGTTATAGTCATTAGCTTATCTCTTTTTAAAACTCTATGCTAACAGCAATGGAGCCAAGAGGAGGAAAACGTAAGCTACAATAGAAAGGCACTTAGAACCTGTTAAAATACTGATATCCTGGAATGTGCAACAACATACCCACGACTACAACCACAAGTACGCCGGCATGAGCCGCGGCCTGCGTCATGCTGAGCCCCGTCCAGCCACGCCTGCTCCTCTGCTCCCCAGGCTTGCGGCGCGTGCCCTATGGCCCGTAACGGGATGGGGGGGTGCCTGGAACCTGGGAGGTGGGGGTGCTGGGAAGAGGAGGCCAGCTCCCTCCTGCTCTGCTCACAGCCCCTTGGAGGGGCAGAGCCAGCACTGCCGGGCCAGAGTTGGGGGAATCGGGTGACCCCTCTGGGACAGAAGGGCAGTCCAGGGAAGGACGGGTCAGCAGGGCTGCAGGGAACAGCAGGGGCCCTGGCTGTCAAGGACCCTCTGTGGCCCAGCAGCTCCCTGTCCCGTGGTCAGGCCAGGCCCCTCAAGGGGGCAGCAAGGCTGGGGGGGGAGCGTGTGCCCCCTGGTGTGTGCTGGGGCCATGGGCACCTGGCACAGGTGGGGGTAGGAGTAAAGGGGACACCTCTTGGAGGGACACCACTGGGGCTGGCTCAGCTGGACTCACCAAGCCCAGCCTCCTCCCAGCTGTCCTGTCCCAGCTTTGGTGCCCCCATGCCCGGGACCTGCCTGGAGCCCTCCCCTACCTGCCAGCCGGGGCCTAGTGCCCAGGAGGGGAGCTACAGCCCAGCCTGCAGCCCTTCCAGGCACCGCCCTGCCCTGTGCAGGGCTCCCCGGTAGAGGGCAGACTGAGGGTCAGCTGTCCCCGGGGAGTGGCTCCAGCCCACGGGGGCAGCCTGGGGAGTGCGGGGTGGGGCGGGCAGCCGGTGGAGCGGGCCTCCGAGAGCGGAGGCGCCTTGTCAGAGGGGAGGTGGCTTCTTCCTGTGGCTTTGCCAGGGCCTGCGTCTGTCTCGCTCTCCCTGTGGAGGGTGGGCCAGAGGGAAAGGGGTCCGAGGAGCCCCGGAGCAGAGGCTAGTGAGGCTGCTAGCGGGACTGGGGGGTTTGACCTGGGGCTCCTTGTCACGCGCACTGCATGAAGGGGTAAGGGTCCCCGAGCCAGCAGGGGCCGGCACCGCCCGCTGCTGGGGTGTGGGCGACAGGCGGGCCGGGCGGGGGTGGGGGTGCGCCCTGCATGGGCAGCCCCTGGACAGCGGACGCCAGTGGGCATGGGCCACAGGGTGGGGGAGGGCCGGGGCGAGGCCTCAGCACCCAGAGCGTGGCTCTCCCTGCTGGCAGGTCCAGTCCTCCTGGGGGCCGGGGGCGCGAGCAGCGACCTAGCACCATCCTTGCTGCCCAGCGCGTCAGAGGCTGGGTGGGCCTTGGGGACAGCCAGCCAGGCCCAGGGTCGGGAAGACATTATTGCTATTTCGCAGAGGAGTTTCTGGTCGTCGGGGCCGGCCGGGAGTGGCAGCTGGGTGCAGGCGGCTGTCTGCCTGGGCTCAGTTCACCACCGCCGGTTTGAGCAGCACGGAACCCGGCGGGATGACCACCCAGCCGGGGGCCAGCGCCTCCGGGCTGTTGGCCGCTGAGCTGACCCCCGTGGACAGGTCCAGCACAGTGCCCGGCAGCAGGGGCAGTCCGTCGGGGCTTGGCCGGGAGCGCGTGCTCTCAGTCCTCTCAAGGGGTGTCTTGCGGCCCTCCACGCCCAGGGCCCTGGCCGGCACTGCCCCACGCTTCTCCCCCTCGGCCTTGCCGCCAGCGGAGCCAGCGAGGAGGGAGACCACGGGCAGGCCCAGTCCTCCGGCCCCGAAGGGCGAGGGCAGCAGTGGGTTCTTAGCCAGGTTGAGGGGCAGCACGGGCCCCGGCAGCCCGGGGCCCAGGCCCCCTGCACCCCCGCCACCCCCGCCACCGCCGCAGGCCAGGGCACTGAGGTCGAGGGGGCCAGGGGGCAGGGGCAGGGGCAGGCCGGGCAGGCCCGGGCCCCCGAAGAGTGCGGCGGGGTTGGGGATGATGATCTGGGCCCCGCTGACGTAGGGGCCGCCGTCGGGCGCGGGCAGGGGCGGCTTGGGGGGCGGGCGCAGCTGCAGCAGCTCCTGCTGCTCGTGGGGCACGAAGTGGCCGTGGGCCTTGATGTGCTTGCGCAGCGAGCTGGGGTCGGTGTAGCGCTTGTGGCAGCCGGGCATCTTGCAGTAGTAGGGCTTGTCCACGTAGTGCGTGCGCGTGTGCTTGAAGCGGTCGCTGGAGTTGGAGTAGCGCTTGCTGCAGCCCTCGTAGGGGCACACGTACGGCTTCTCACCTGCGGGCCGGGCGCGTGAGGGCTCCCCGCCCTCCCCGCCCCCATGAGGGCTCCCGGGCGCAGGGGCGGGCACAGACCTGACCCCAGGGCGCAGCCCCCATGGTCCCCCAGCTCCGCGTCGAGTCCCACTGACGGCGGCCACAGCAGGCTGAAGAGCAACTTGGAGGTGCTCCCCTATAAATTCCCCTTGGGGGTGTCCTGCACTGAGCACCCCTCGGACACCCCGGGGCCCCCACTCTGCAAAGTAGCTCCCAACTGGTGAAGGCCTCGCCGGGCCCGCGAGGTCCAGGCCGGGCGCCTGGCTGCCCGGCTGAGGCGCCGTGAGCCTGAGAGACGCGCACCCTGCAGACTCGGGCCAGTGGAGAGTTTCGTACCAGATAGAGGATCGCGCGGTCACCTCGGGTTTCTTTTTTAATACTGAAGTAGCGTTTGGGATGTGCTGGGTTCCAGAAAGCACCATTACAATTCGTCTCACCTCTTCCCTGTGCCTTTCATCACAGGACCACCGGCAACGTGAGGGGAGGCGCCCTGCTCCGCCCCCGCCCCTGGGCCCGCCGCCCGCCGCCCGCTCACCTGTGTGCGAGCGGTTGTGGATCTTCAGGTTCTCCAGGCGCGAGAAGCTCTTGCTGCAGGTGGGGCAGCGGTGCGGCTTCTCGTTGGTGTGCGTGCGGATGTGGATGAGCATCTTGTACCTGCTCGGGAGGGCGGGCGCAGCTCAGCGGCTGCCCCACGCCCGCCGTCCGCAGGCCGCTGCGCCCCGCCCAGCGCTCACCTGGCGTTGAAGCCGCGGCCGTGGCGGGCGCAGCCCTCCCAGTGACAGCAGTAGCCGGCGTCCTTCTCGGGCTTGACGTGGTAGTCGTTGACGTGGTCCACCAGGTCCTGCAGGAGCTCGAAGAGCTGGTTGCACTGGGGGCGGGCAGCGTTTAAAGCCACGTGGCGCCGCCCACCCGCCCCTGCCCCTCCTCCTGGCCCCCGCTCACCTTGGCCCAGCGACACACCAGCTGCTTGGGGAGGGGCGGCTCTGGCGAGAGGCACTTGTCCTTGGGGGCGCTGAGGAAGGAGGAAGCAGGCAGGTGCAGGGCCCCCCCGGAGCTGAAGGGCAGGAAGAACTGGAAGGAGCTGGGGACGCCATCCAGGTAGCGCAGCGGCTGGAAGTCCTGGAGGCAGACACGGTCTGCTTGTGCGGGGCCGACTGTGTCTCCACAGGACGAGCCTGGGCTGGGGCCACACCCAGCGGGAAGGGGGAGCGCCGGGCCCAGAGGCTGGAGAGCAGGAGAGGGGCAGGAAGGAGCCCCCGGCTAGAACTGGAGAACTGCAGCCCCAGGGTACCAGTGCGCCCCCTCTGCAGACCCGCACCCCTCCTTACTGGAGCAGTGGGCACCGCAGGCAGGTCCCCGCTGCCCTGGCGCTCGGGGGACAGTGAGCTGCTGCCATTAGGGGAATCCAGCCCAGACGGCGGTGACAAGCTGAGGTCCACCAGGGGGGCGGCCGAAAAGCGTCCCTCTACCTTCTCGGGGAACTTGGGGTTCAGCAGGAAGCCTAAGGAAGAAGTACGGTTCAGGGGGCAGAGGGGGCTCCCGCCTCTGCTCTCCCACTGTGACCCTAGAAGCAGAACCCAGCGCACCCCAAGCCACCCCGGGCCCAGGGCTGAGCGGCTTCTGTTCCCTGCAGACCCGACCCACTTGAGCCAGGCCGCTGAGCGGCGCCGTCGGCCGGGGCAGAAGGGGGCCGCTTCACAGGTGTGGAGCCAGCACGTGGGACGCCCCGGCCCCAGCCCCGCACTGGCAGCGGGGCCAACGGCATCACGCTCTCTTCGGGAACACGGAGGGACCTGGGCTCCGTCCAGAGCCTTCCGGCTCGGCAGTGGGGAATTCGGTTTCCCAGGAGCTCTTGAGGGCACAAGGCCGAGCCCCGACACCCTCAGGGAAGCGGGGTTCAGCCCAGCCCGGAAACCAGGAGCAGGCCTCTGCCTTGGCGGCTACTAGTGACCCTGCCGCCCCCCCCCTCCCTGCTGCCCCAGCCCTCCCAGGAGCGCGGGAGCCAGGCTCACTGCCCTGCACCGGCAGGCCAGCTCCCTCTTCCCGGACAGTGTCCCCCAAAGAGGAACCACCAGGGCAGGACGAGCGCGCCTGGGCCCCGTGGGCGCAGGCCCGCGTACCTGCAGGCGGGGAGCCGGGGGAGCCGGGCGTGGGGCTGTCGTCCACCAGGCCCAGCTCGCGGGGCAGTGTTCGATGCCGCGAGGCGCTCAGCGTGCGCTCCCGCTGCTCTCTCGCCGCCCGGAGCTTGGTGATGCTCAGCTTCAGGTCGAGCGGCTCGTCCAGGGAGTGCATGGCGGGGCGGGCGGGGCGGGCGGGGTGGCAGCGGCGCGGGCTCCCGGGAGTCCAAGCAGGGGCCTGGGGAGGGCAGGAGCTGCGCTGAGACGCGGTGGGCCCGGGCCGCAGGCAGTGCGGTCGTGGTGGGAGACCCCCGGCGGGGACCTCCAGGGGGCCTGGCCAGCGGGTGCCAGGAGCAGAGCCACCTGCTCGCGGCCTCAGCGTCCACGGCCACCGGCCTCGCGGGGGCAGCGCTCGCAGGGCCCACCCCACAAAGCCCAACGCCAGAGCGCCGCCGGCTCCCAGGTCGAGGTCCTAGAACTCACTCGCCCACCCCAAAGGTCGAGAGGCAAGTCCCGCCTGGGCCCAGGCCCCCGCGGGCTGCCAGCGCCCCAGGGGCCGCGAGCTGGCCACCGATTCTGCTTCTGCCTACCTCCCAGGCCCCGCGGGCGGCGGCTCGGGCACGCGAGCCCCGGGGCTCCGAGCCGCCGCCAGGGGGCGCCAGGGGCCGGCCGCGGCAGGGCGACGGAGCGCGGCTCTGCAAGGCCCGCGGCGGACGTGCGTGCTGGCGGACGCCCCCTGCGCTGCCGCGGCCGAACTGCCCTGGTTGCGTCAGGACTCCTCGGCCGTGCCCCTCTCCGCAGGCCGAGGGCCCAAGGACAAGGCCAAGCCTTCTTCCAAACCTGACCTTTCTTCCAGGGCGGCAGTCCCGTGTGTCCCTGCCTGTCCTAGCTGACGCGGTCACACCCCGAACGCTGTCTGCCAAGCAGGATGACCCCTCCGGCTCGCGGGGCAGCCCCATGCCCGCAGCAGAGACCCAGTTCTCGTGTCTCGGGCGGGTCTGGCAGGTGCGCAAGGCCCAGGCCCCCGCGGAGCAGGAGGGGGTGGGCAGGGCACCCGTGTCCACTCAGCTTCCTTAGACAGCCTTCCCCGGCCAGACCCCAGGCCAAGTCCCCCCTCGAAGACCTCAGAGGCAGGCGTGGGGGGCCCCTCCCTCTGCCGCCCCTGCCTAGGGCCCCACTAGGGCCCACCACACCCAGCAGCCAATGCAGGCGTGTCCAGGCGCCAGGAGCCCTTCCTGCCCCTTGGGCCGCTGGTCCCTGCCCAGCTTGGTCAGTGAGGCCTGCTGGGGTCTGCCCTGGCCGGGCCCAGGCTGGGGCTCCCAGTCATCGCTGGGGACTGGGACCGGACCACCACCCTGTCGTGCAGGAGCCGCAGAGCCAGGTGGGCAGGGCGTGGGTGACAGAGACGAATGGCCCCGACCCTCCACTTCCTGTGGCTGGCAGGGAGCTGCCCTCTGCCTGACCCCCACCCCAGTTACGTCTGTCTGTCTGTGTCTGCTGTCCCTCCACCTGTTTATTTTTAGACACAGGCCTGTCCAACCTCCCAGAAGCTACTCTGTGCTGGGAGCCTGGAAGGGGAGGAAGGAAGTAAATATTTATGCTGATTAAGAATTCAGGAGCCAGGAAGGGCTGGTGGCTTGGTCCTTTGCTGGACCAGGGCCACAGCCTCCTCTCGGCCTCCTCGCGGACCCCGGCCTCGCGGGGACCACAAGGCAGACAGTTTGGGAACCGGGACTCAAGCTGACACCGAATCTCACTGGTGATGCCACCCAGGCGACACCCTCGGGCACCTGTCTCGCTGCCCTCCCCCAGGCAAGGGCCGGCAGAAGCCTGGGCCCTGGATCGCCTTGCTCTCGGCCCTGCAGCGCCCCGCCGGCCGGGACCTGCGGAGGCCTCCAGAGAGCCAGTCTCCCAGGGCCTGGCGTGTGGCCCAAGGTGGAAGGCGGGGACTCCAGCACCACCCCAACCAGCAGACCACGTCCCTAGGGACCCCCACTTCCTGCCACTGGGTCCTGCCCAGGAGGCGGGCTCATTCCGAGGGAAGCTGGAGCCCAGCGTGGCCCACCTCCCCCTCCTGGGAAAGGAGGGGAGCCGCCCCAAGAGCCCACAGCCCCAGCATCCCAGACCCCAGGCAGGCCCCACCCAGAATTTTCCTCCCAGAGGCGGCCCCACCCCAGGGGGAAGACCGCCCATGGCTTCACTCCTGCTCTGACCTTGGCAGGCCTCTGCGCCCCTCCACCGCCCCTCCACCGCACCCGGCCAGCAGCGGCCAGCTCTGGGGCTGTCTTTGTTCCCCGTGAGGCGCGCAGTCGAGCGGGCGGGATCGCGCTTCCCTGGCCCTTCAGGCACAGGCAGGGGAGCGGCCGGGCCTGGACCCCTGGGGGCGCCCAGACCCCTCAGGAGCCAGCCTGCCCCCCCTTAGCGCTCGCGACCCTCAGCGGGGGGGCCGGGCCGGCGTCCCCTTCTCTGGAGGTGACCAGTGACGCTGCGGCCAGCCTGGCCTGGCGGAGGTGCAGCCAGTGTCCCCAGCGGCGGGGGGGGGGGGGGGGGGGGGGGGCGCCCGGGCCCCCCNGGGGGGGGGACGCCAGGGCCCGCCGCAGCCACATCCCTCCTCCGCCCGCGCACGCTCCCGCGGGCGCCCAGCCGGATGCGCTAGGAGTCGGCGGGGGGCCCCGGCCTCAGTTTCCCGCTGGTTCCAAGGTGATGCCACGGGGCCCGGCTCGCTGCGAGGGCGCAGGCCGGGCCGCCGCAACGTGGGGCGCGCCCCACAGTCCGCGTCCCGGGGTCGCGCGGCTCCAGCTGCGAAAGGAACTAATTAGAGCCCAGGGCGGGGAGGAAGCGGCGGCTTGGGCGGGGCGCGGGGACCACCGGGGCGGCGGGGGCGGGAGCGGGAGCCTGCCTGCCCCCCACGCTCCCCGCCCCGCGGGGGTCACCCGCAGGGTGGGCCGCGCTGGCCCTCGGGGACCGGCCCCCGCCCCCGCGGGCCGAGAGCAGACAATGGCCGCTATTGTGCGCCCGCCGCCGCCACCGCCGGCAGCCCCAGCTGCAGCGCCCCCCGGCCCCGCCGCACCCCAGTGGGCGGCCCCGCCCCCCGGCCTACCTGGCCACCCAGCCCACCCCGAGGGCGGGCCCGCGCGGAGAGCCGCACCCTCCGGACCCAGAGGCCAGCAGCTGCTTCGGACACTTGGAGAAACTGAGGCCCAGAAAGGCGCCGGCCGGAGACCGCCAGACACCTCCCTGAATCTCGGAGCCCTCTAAGGCCCCTCCCGGGTAGCTGCAGTCCTCTTCGCGCCCTGCAGATGGGGAAACTGAGGCTCAAGGGCCAGCAGGCGGACAGCAAGGGCTGCAGTCCCGCCCTGGACATCCCTCCTTCCCTGTTCAGGGCCGGCCGGTCCCCAGGGCAGAGGGGCCTGCGGCGGTGGGGCTGCTGAGAAGCGCCCAGGTCTCCGGCGGCAGAGGACAGGGCCGCTGTGAGACCGGGCACCCCTGCCGGCCACAGGGCTGCGTGGGGCCAGGTGGGTGCCCGCCAGCCACCAGCACTGTCCGGAAGCCGCCGCGCGGTCAGCCGTGGCCCGTGCGGCCGAGGGCGTGGGGACGGGGCCAGGATGCAACCCTCAGGGGCCACGTGGCTTTCCTGGCGGCGGAAGCTGGGCCAGTGGGCCAGCCGTGGGGGCCCCGGGGGCTGCCCAGCCATGCCAGCAGCACGCGGGTCCTGCAGCGGACAAGGATGCGTCACGGCGCGGAGCGGCGGCTCTCACAGCAACACCAGCGCCACCATGGGCACGAGCGGCCGCGCCTTGAGGGATGCTCCCCACGCGGAGCTGGGCTAAGCCCAGGGAGCCCAGAACACACCTGCCTGGTGTCCACGGTGCGTAGACGTGGCGCGGGCAGCAAAGGAGACCCGACACCCCTTCTCCCTAGTGCTGGCCCGGCGAGCAGCTGGCCAGCAGAAGGGGGCCCACGGCAGGCCTGGAGAGCTGAGGCCAGATCGCCGCCAAAGCAAACGGCCCGCGGCCCGCATTCCTGGGACTCGAGGAGGCTCTGGCTCGGCGAGGCCCACCCTCCTCACTGCCAGGAGGGGGCTGCCAGGGCAGGGGCCTCCCCTCAGCCCCCTTCCTGGCTGGGCAGCACAGCAGGCCGCGTCACCTGCTCTCCAGCTTGGCTGAGCCATGCCCTGCACGCGGCCTAAGGGACGTCACTCCAGTCGGGCCTCGCCATCCGCATCACTGAAACGGGAGGATGATGAGGTGTGAGACTCCGCGCCCACTGGTTCTAGGGAGACAGCGAAGCGAGAGGCACGGCCAGCGATGGCTACTGCTCCTGTTAGCAGGGAGGCGCGGCGCCACGTGTGCAGGCTACTTGGCCACCTTGCCGAGGCTGTCTGCGAGAGGGCTAGCCTTCCCGTCCCCAGAGGGCCCAGTCTCAGCTTCAGCTGGGGGTCCTGAGCTGTAGCCCAGCACGTAACTTACAAGCTCACGACCCCCAAGAGCCTCTGTCTGATGTCCTAGGGAGGGACCACCACTGACCCCTGACACCCTCCAGACCCACGTCACCAAGGAGAGCATGCTGGGAGCTCCAGCAAGGCGCAGGCACCCCTGGGAGGAGCAGCAGCTCTGGGGGGAGCAGCCCTGGAGGAAGGAGCAGCCCTGGGGGAAGGAGCAGCTCTGGAGGAGCAGCAGCCCTAGGGAAAGGAGCAGCCCTGGGGGAAGGAGCAGCTCTGGAGGAGCAGCAGTCCTAGGGGAAGAAGCAGCCCTGGGAAGGAGCAGCCCTGGGGAGATCAGGGGAGGAGGCAGCCCTTTGCAGGGAGGCACAGGGGAGCAGCAGGAGAAGCCTCTGTGTCCACCCCCCCAGTGCTCATGGAGGTCCCTGGCCAGCAGCTCCCAGGAGAGGGGCTAGGCGGGAGCAGTTCCTGGAAGGTGGAGACTCGGCAACCCCCTCACCCACCCGAGATGGGTGCTCAGCCAGCACTGGGTCTCCGGGGCCTGGGAGGCAGACCCACACAGGCAGGCGTGCCAGGGTCCCCGCAGGGCTGAGCTCTCCGCCTGGCCCTGGGGCAGGCCCGGCCCGCGAGCCAGGTGCCGCAGCCAGCCATGTCTACAGACACGCCAGAGGCACTGCCTGCGCCCGTCACCCCCACCGCTGGCGGCGGGTCTCTGGTGGGCCCACCACCCCGGGCCTTGGCTGCCCCCATGACGCAGGCACCGGCGCTGTGGACTGCAGGGACCCCGCAGGGAGATTTTGGCCCTGTGCCCGGTGCACAGGCAGTGCCAGCAGCTGGTAGCCGGGGGTTCCTGTTCCCGGCCCCAGGCGCGGGCGCCCCTCGCAGCCAGCCGGCCTGCCCAGGGCACCGAGCGTTCAGACGGAGCAGGAGCTGGACGGCCGCTGCCGGCCCCTCGCCGCCCTGGCTCTCGGACATGCACTTCCGCCTGCAGCGCGGCACGGCTCACACGGGCCGGCAGCTGCGCGCACACGCACACGCACACACAAACAGCTGCCAGGCCGGCCGCCGAGACCGCCCCTCAGCCTGGTGGCTCTGGGCCCCACGGTGGGGCCCCGCTGCCTGCCTGCCTGCAGCCACCTTTGCACAACTATGTCTGGTATTTTCCTGTCTGCCCAGCTTCGTGGGGAGGTGGTTCTGGGGCTGCGCGCCGCCTGCACCTGGGCCTCAGCCAGAGGCGAGCCCGCCCAGCGGCCCCCACGCCCGCCCGCCCGCCCGCCCGGGCTGGGAGGAGGCAGGGCCCGGCCCAGGCCTCCCAGATCCTAAATCTCTGGGAGGGGCCGGCACCAGGGAGCCAGGCTGGGACACACACCCAGCCGGAGGCACAGGCCCTCGGGGGCCGGCCAGGCTGGGCACGCGGCCAGCGCTCTCAGGGGCCAGCAGAGGCCCTGGCCAGTGTCCACAGGACGCGGTGGACACCCGTGGTGCCCCCTGACATCCAGGCCCAGACGCGGGCCACACCTGCGCAGCCCTGGTGGCAGGACACGCAGGCCGGCACCCAGCCCACGGGGGCGGACAGGGCGTGCGCGGGGAAGGGCGCGGGAGCTTCCCAAGGCCGGGCGGCCGCGCGAGGCCCCGCGAGCGCCTCCAGTGTCCCAGGGACCCTGCCCGCCCCGCCCTCCCGCTGTCCCGGGCGGGCACCGGGCCACGGCAGAGGGCCTGCCAGTGGGAGGGCGGCGGAGAGCCAGCTCTGGACTTTGGCCCCCTGTCCGGCCTCATTCACCGAGCCCCTCGGCTCTGCAGGCCGAGGCAAGGCCCTCTGCTCGGGGCCGAGGGCCCTTGCGAGTGAGGCAGAGCCCCAGCATCGGGGGGCCAGGTCTCGGGGAGCACGGGCGGCAGACAGGCAGCAGGGCAGACGGAGGTGGCCGGGGGACGTGGCGCGGCGCGCTGAGCCGAGGACGCCTCGGGCCCAGAGACAGAGGAGACCTGGGTCATCCACATGGCCCTGGGAATCGGGTGCTGTCCTGCCTTCAGGGCGGGGCCGGGCTCGGCACAGCTGGTCACTGCCAGGGCACAGAGCTGCTCCAGCTGAGCTGGGACTCACCTCCTGCCGGCAGGGCCCAGGCGAACCTGCCTGTCCTTCAGCAGAGGAGGGGTCCCCGGGCCAGGGCCGGAGGACCTGGAGAGCAGGGCGAGCGCAGCGCGGAAGAACCCCGTCTCCCCGGCCAGCCAGTCTGCCCAGCCCTCCAGCACCTCCTTCCCCAGGGCCTGCTGCGTCCCAGGAGCCCGAGGGCTCACCTGCGGGTGCCGGCTCCTGCCTCACAGCCTTCCACGCTTCTACTCCCCGCTGCAGCCACAGAGCCCTTCCTCCCGCCCTCTAGGAAGTCTTCCCGGATTCACCCTTCCCAGCCCCAGCCTCTCACAGCTGCGCCGTTACTGGGGGTGAGCAGAGGCCCCGCCTGTCCCCACACTGCGGAGGCAGCACCCCTTGCCAGCCGCCCCCAGCCTCCACACACGTGCAACACCGACACGGCAACTTCGCCAGCTCCATCACGCCCGGCCGCCCAGCACTGTGGCCAGAGCCTTCTCCCAGAGGGGAGGCCCAGAACCAGCAGGAGCCTCCCTGGGGTTCCAGACAGCCCTGTGCCCACTGGGGTGTAGAGAAGCCTCAGGGAACAGACCACTGCTCCTGCCCGGGGCACCCACCCCGAGCCCTGGCGGGCCCACCCTGGTGAGATTCCAGGTGGCGATCCCCAGCCTCGGCCTCCACCCTGGCAGGAGGGCTGCCCAGGAGCCGCAGCTGGCCAGCCTCACCGCAGCACTTCACGCCGGCCTCTTGTGCCCAGGTCTGCGTGGGGCGGGGTGGGCATGACCCGTGGTGCCCGCCCTTAGCCTAAGCGGGGGCAGGTCTGAGGGGCTGGGGTCCCCAGGGGGAGTGGGCCACGGTGACAGACAGGGCCTGGTCCCTGACCGGAGCCGCTCCTTGCCCAGGGGCCCGGGAGCGGACCAGCATGCGGGGGGAAAGGCCAGGTCCCCGGCGGCAGCTCCTGCCCCGCCCCGGCCCTGGCCCGGAGCCCACCCAGAGGAGCGGGCAAGACCAGGCCCAGCCAGGCTCCCGCAGAGCTCCGGGTGCCAGCTGCACACCCTCCTGGCCACGCTGCCCTTCCCGCCGGGCCACGTCCAGGGCCCAGGGCAGCCTCCAAGCCCCAGAGGAAGCCCCTCTGGGTGGGTGCCCCAGGCCCGCGGGCTGAGCGGACGGCGTGGCGGCCCAGCGGGCAGGGCCGGCCTGAGGCGGGGCTGGGAGGCCAGAGCAGCAGGACAGTGGGGCCGCAGCCTGGGGAGGCAGCGCGGGAGGGGTGGGGCGCTGGGTGCCCGGGCCAGGGGCGGCTGAGACAGCCGGGACTCGAGGGACCCAGGCGGACGGTGGGGGCAGGGGAGAGGCTCCTGCGGACACAGCGGCCCCGCCACGCCCCACACGTGGCTGGGATGGACACCCACGCTGGACTGAGCGCAGGGGCGAGGGCCACACACCCTGGCTCTGGCCCGTGTCCCCCCTGACCGCCGCGGCCTCAGCCCCGGCAGCCCAGGCCCTGGAGGGCGGCGACGCTGTGAGCCGCCGGCTCCGCCAGCCCGGGCCGGTTTCCGACTCCAGGGCAGGCGTCTCTGGGGCCCACGGACCCCACTGCCTGGGCTGTGACGAGGAGGGTGTGGGCGCCTGAAGCCCTCGGCCGCGGCCATCTGCCAGACAGCAGCGCACATGTCACGCTGCGGCTGTAGGCTCCGGCTCCAGCTACCTGGGCCCGGCGGAGACAAAGGCCTGATGGAGCCCCCGTCCCTGCAGCCCTGGCACGGGGCGGCTCGGCCACCCTGCCCTGGCCCTGGCCCTGGAGAGTCTCAGCCCTGCGCCCTCCCCCACTGAAGTCACGTCTCATCTCTGTGCCCCCACGCCGGTCCCAGCAGCCAGAACCTCCAGCCCACCTACCAGGGCAGGGGAAGCCCGGGCGCCCGCCTCGAGCTGCCCGGAATCGGGGCCTCTGCACGCCGCCCGAGAGAGCTGGAGAGGTGGGGGCGAGGGGTCTGGGGGCTCTGGGCTTCCTGGGACGAGGCGGGTGTGTAGGAGTTCCCGGCTCCCGGCTCGGATGCTGGACGCACCACAGACTGTGCCAGGCCCGGCTCCTGCCTCCCCTTCCCCACGGAGGGGCCCCAGGGTGGAGAGGCCCCAGGGAGAGGATGCAGGCTGCAGCCCAGCGCTCACGACTCCCCCTCAAGGACCGGTCCCTTCTCATTGCAGCCCCCGCACCCCCGCCAGCCACAGGGGACCCGGGAAGTCGAGCCCAGAAGCCCACCAGCCCTTCTTCATCTTGAGCCTCAGTTTCCCCATTTGTCAAGAAGGGGTGACCGGTCACTACAGCTGAAGCGGCGTCTTCAGGAGACAGACACACGCGCCCCAGGCCGCAGGCGGCCGCGGCGTCGACTCCCCCACACTGGCCGGCCACCTCCCAGGTCCACCTCCCGGATCTGGCTGGGGGGGGTCATGCTGAGGTGAGAGCCAGCCGGTCGGCCCAGGCTGCGTCCCGTGGACTGCCCCGGGCGCGGCACAGGTCTGGGGCGAACGCAGAGTCCACCACATGGGTGCTCGTCCACCGGGGGGGGCCTCGGAACCCCGAACAGGTGTGTCCCCAGGCCCGGGGGCCGCCCTCCTCAGAGGCCGGCGGCCGGCGGGGGCCCCGGCCCTGGGACTCAGAGGCCTCAGCCCACGCCCAGCCCTTCCACAGGCGGGGGGCCAGAGGAGGCCACTGGCAGGGGAGGGGACCTGACCTCCTGCTCGGCACCCCCCAGCCCGAGGCACCCCACCTCCGAGAAGTGCGCTGCCGGGGAGGGGCAGGCCCAGTAAGTACCTCCAGGGACCGCCCTCCAGTCTGAGTCTGTGAGAGAAAATGCCGAGAGCGACTGAATCAAGCTGGAGACCAGGGTCCCTCTTGCTGCCCAGCCCAGGTCCCCAGGAGCCCTGCCACAGCTCCGGGAGCCGAAGACACGCACTGGAGGGGGAGCGGCTGCCCCACCCGGCGCCTCCCAGCACCAGAACCTCCCAGAGAGCTCAGCTGCAGGCCCAGCCTCAACATCTGGCCCCACCACAGCTGTCGCCACCCTAGCCCTCCCTCAGCAGGGACTGCCCCAAACTGCAGCACCCGGCCCGCCCCGCCCGGCCCCAGTGGGAAATTCAGATTCCAGGCGAGTCGGTGGGGTGGGTGGAAACCCCTGGGAAACACATTCTTCCCTCCACCCAGCTTCGGACCCGGGATTAGGTGGCCCGAGGACACGCCCACAGGGGCCAAGGCCTGGCAGGCTGGTGGGAGCGTGGGGAGGGCCGGGTGGGCCAGGGGTCCAGGCCTGTCCACCGCCGCCGCCGGGGCCAGCAGAGCTTTGTCTCCTGGAGGCTCTGGCCCGCGCCTCCAGAGCGCAGCGCCCAAGGAGGGGGCCCAGGCCCGGGGGACAGCGCCGTGGCCACACGTCTGCAGCTGGGCTTTCAGAACAACAAAAGCTTGGGGGACCGGGGCTCTCACGATTGTTTAAAATGAGGTTTGGGATGTCTGTGGCATCCTTATTCATGCTGGCTCCACCCTCAGATAATTAAGAGTTGGCTCACCTCCTCTTAGAGCCCCCCCAAGTCTTCTCAGGCACCAGAGCTGGGAGTTCACCTTGTCTGACCTCTTGGTTTTACAGATGAGGAAACTGAGACCCCAGAGGGGGTGGAGCCTGGCCCAAGACCCCCGGGAACGGCCCAACCAAGACGTGAACCCTGGACATCGGACTCCAGCCAGGGGCTTCTCCCACTCTGCTCCAGGCTGTGGCCTGGCTCCAGACAACCCCCAAAGCCACTGATCCCAAAAGCTGTGGTGCCTGGAAATGGGGTGACTCACTGTCTGGCTTCCTGGGGCACCCCTTCACCATCAGCGAGGGAGGGAGGGACGGCAGGTGTCCCTTGCAGAGGGCCAGGACAGGGAGAGGCCCCCAGGAGGCCTGTGCCAGGGTCACTCAGGGGCCAGAGAGCCCCAGCTGGAGGGATTTAACACCAGAGGTCAAAGGTCACAGACAGGGAAGGGCGGGCAGGCAGGGGGGGTCAGAGGGTCAGCCCTAATGGCAGCTCCGGAAAGGAGGGGGAGGGGAAGGAGCCAAGAAAAACAGGGCAGTTTGCAGGGGTCCCCACCCCCCATGAACAGTGCCCTAACCGTGTCCTAGCTGGCTGCTGACAGCCCAAGGGCTGGGTGGGTGCTGAAATGGTGCAGCCTGTAGCTTGGAAAGGGGTGTCCAGGAGGGGCCCCCAGGTGTAGCCCCTCCCCCAGAGCTGGCCAGGGCCAGCTGGGAGGCCCAGCCTGGGCCCAGAGGGGAGAAGGAGAAGCAGAGGGGGAGGCTCGAGGTCATGGGGAGAGATGTGTGGGTGGGCTGCAGCAGCTGTGCCACTGTGGCACCAGAGCCAGCCAGAGGGGCTGAGGGGGCTGGGGGGCGGGCAGTGGGCAGGAGGCCGGGCCAGGTCCCTCCCCGAGCTGGGGTTGAAGGACCTGGGGTGCCCAGGGCCTGCAGGCCGCCTTCCCTCGCTGCTGGCTGAGCCTCACCCCCAAGGGCCCCAGGGCCAGGCATGAAGCCCCCAGGACGCTGCCCCTCGGACCGTAGCTCAGGCGCTGGCCCGGACCCAGCAGAGAGCCCGACGAGGTCCCTAGCTGGCGGAGCTGCCCCCAGTGTCAAGCTGGCCCTCAGAGCCAAGAGCCCGGCTGTGATGGCCGGCTCCTCCCAGGATCCCTGCCCGCTTCCCAGGCCCCAGGGCAGGGCTGGGCAGCTCCTCGCCCTGCTGCAGCCACCCAGCTGTGGCCATCCCGGGGGTGGCGGCCAGCCAGGCTCTCCTGGACGGGGCAGAGGCGCGCGCTGCCCTGCTGTGGCCTGAGCACCCGGCTGGGCAGGGCAGCGTGCCAAGGCCTCCAGGTGCCAGCCTGGATTCCAGCCCCATCCCAGGGGGCCGGAGGAAGCAGCAGGCTTCTCCCTCCCTCGGGATGCACCTGCCTCGCCCCCTCCCCCGCCCTCCAGACCCTCCCTCGGCGCCTGGACACCCCTGCCCTCCCCACCCCGCCGCCGCACAGGCGGCTTCCACCCAGACAGCGGGGGGCTGGTGCCGGACACCCTCCAGGGCCGGCTCGTGACCCCGGGGGCGCCTCCCTCTCCGGGGCAAGGAAGGGCCGCGGCTCGCCGGGGACGGCAGGGGGAGACTTTCCCGGACGAGGGAGGAGACACCTCCTAAGCCCCGTCCCGGAGACAGCCCCGGCGCTGGGTGGGAAGGGGCCGCGGCCGCGGGCCGCCCCAGACAACTTCGCGCCGGGGTTCCGGGGGCCGCCCTCTCACCCTGCGGCGCGCCCCCGCCGCGGCCGCCCAACTTCCCCGCCGAAGTTTGCTCCCGCCCCGGGCCCGGCCGCGGCTCGGCCCGGCCTCCGGACGAGGGAGGGAAGGAGGGAGGAGAGAGAGCGGAGGGACGCGGCCGGGCGCCGGCGAGGGAGGGGGCGCGCGAGCCAGCGGGCCTGGGAGCGGGCGCAGGGGCCCCGCGAGGGCGCACAATGGCCCGGGGCGAGGCGCGGACGCGGGGGGGCGACCCCGGGCCCTGCCGTCCCCGCGCCACCGGCGCGCCCCCCGCGCGCTCCCGGCCCGGCCCGCGGCGCGACGCCCGGGCTTCCTACCTCGGCGGCGGGGGCGATCGGTTCCCGGCGGCGGGCTCCGGCGGTCTGGGGGCGACGGGGCACGAGCGGGGCGGGGGCCGGGGCGGGCGGGGGCCGGGGCGCGAGGCTCACGGGGCGCGGGCTCCCCTGGCACGGCCGCCCGGCGCCCGGCCGCTCCGCCACATCTGCAGCTCCGGCGGGGAAGGTGGCCGCGGCGGCCGGGCAGTGCGGGGATGTCTTGGAGGGAGGGAGGCGGAGGAGGGAGGCGGCGGGAGGAGGGCCGGCGGGCGGCGGAGGAGGGGAGGAGGAGGGGCGCGGGGGGCGGCCTCCCGCCCGCCTCCCTCCCCCGCGGCCTCCCGCCCGCCTCCCAGCAAACCCCTCTCGCCGCCGCGGCCCCAGGCCCGGGGCGCCAGCTGCCAGGCGGGGCGTGCGCGTCGGGGGGAGGGGGCGCCGGAGCCGGCGTGGGGCCGGGGAGGGGGAAGGGCGCGCGGCGCGGCCGCGGGGCGCGGGCACCGGCGGGGGGGGCGCCGGGCCGCGGCCGCGCCGCGCGCGTCTTCCCCGGCCGGGTCCTCGGGTCCCCCTCCCCGCGGCCCCGCCCCCGGCCTGAGGGCAGCGCTAGGACACGGCCGGGAGGTGGCCCGGGGCGGCGGGAGGGGGTGTCCCGCCCTCGGGGAAGCCCGGGCGGGGGACGGGCGCGGGGACCGGAGGGAGGGCGCGCGGGCCCAGAGGAGAAGCCCCAAAGACCGTAAGATGGAGGAGGTCGCGGCGGCCGAGGGGCGGGGGCCCCTCGCCTCCTCCCGCCAGGTCACCTTGGCCAGGGCCCCGCGGCCGGGGGCGGCGGGGCGGGCGGCAGGAATGCCTCTCCGCGGGCCCAGCTCTCCGCCTAGCCCGATTCCGGGAAGGCGCGGGCAGCGCCGGGCGGGCAGAGGCCGGGCTCGGGAGTCCCGGCAGCGCCAGCCAGGGTTCGAGGCCAGGCTTAGCCGCTCCCTCCCTCTGGACGCCGGCAGGTCCCCGCCTGGCCCTCCGCCTCAGTTTCCCTCTAGGTGAAACTAGGACTTGGAGCGTTGGGACCACCTGCGTCCGCAGCCGGGGCGCTCGGGGGGCCGCGCCACCGCGCCCCGACCCTGAGCACCCAGCGCGCAGCTGGGAGCAGCCCGCGTGGACACTCGCGAGTGCCAGAGCCCGGCGCCGCGGAGCTGCCTTCTGCCTCCCGAGGTGGAGCCGCAGACTCGCTCTGCAGCGTGTTTTGTTTGGGCCAGTCCGGAGCCCCCGCCCAGTTATCTCGCTGCTCCGCTCCCGCGGCAAATCTTGGTTCCAAAACAGCTCGCTCGCTGTCCTGTCGGCCAGCCCTGGCGCTTGGCCTTGAGGAGCCCGGCTCAGGAAAAGCACCCTCCTTAGGTGAAGCCTCCGACTCGGCGCAAATTCAGCTTCACTGGTGTATCTGATGCGCGGTGCCTGCCAGGGGCTGAAGCCCTGCGAGTCGAGACCAAGCGGTGTCCCTCCCCAGAGCCGGTACATAGTAGGTGCTCCAGGCACGTCTGGAGGTTGAACACACAGTAGGTGCCCACTACAGCTTAAACAAATGACGCATAGTAGGACCCTGTGTGCTGTTGCCTGAGCGCGCAGTAGGTATTTATTGCATGCCGTGCGCACACAGTAGGTGTTCACGATTAGTGCATGAATGGACACCTTACAGGCGCTCGTAAGTGCTGGTGGTTAAACAGAGTAGGTGCTCTGTTGTGTGATAGGAGGAAGCGCCCCTAGGCTCAGAGGCAATGATCTGGAGGTGACCTACCCCACCCCACCCCCTCCTCACCCCGTTTCCCTGCTGTGGATAACGTGGAGTGAGGCTGAGTTAAACATTAGCCGGCAGATGGGCCCTGTGGAAGGCCAGCTTCGGGACCAAGCGCCTTCCAGCAGGGGGCTGTTAAGGGCCGACTCCCTGGGTTCACGGACCGCCTGGGGCTTGGGGACAAGCCCGGACCGAGGGGTGCAGAGCGCCCCCTCCCGGCGGGCCTTAGCACCGCCCTGCAAAAAAGGTGCGTCTCCGCCAAGCTGGACTCTAGACCGGGGGCTTCTTGTGGGTGGAGAGAAGGTCCACCGGGCTAGTTTTCTATCTGGCCGCAGAAGCGCTTACAAGTGTTTGCAGGAGCCAGCTCTGTGCAATGGTGAGATCAAAGGGTGAGCAGGACCTGCTCTGGGGCTGCCCTCCCCGGTCTTACAGCCCAGCAAGTGCCCGATCAAGTGACCCGGGAAGTCCAACCATCTCCGTGCCACTGGGTACGTGACCATAAAAATCTTCACCCTGGAAGGCTTTTTTGCTGGTTTGTTTTTCTACATGAGCTGTTTTCCTGGCAAGCGCTTCGCACCCAGCAAGGACCCGTCTTGGGATTCCCAGGCTGGGAAGGGGAGGGGACAGGATGTCCTCGTAAGGTTGCTGTGAAGGTCAGATAAGACACCTGCGGCACTACTCGCGGTGGCCACCAGCTGTCCAGCCTGCCAGTTCCTGCGCCAGTTGGTGACCCCACCTTGGTGGGGGTGGCCAGTCAGAGAGCCCCGTCCTCAGCTTCTTTTCTGTTCTAAACACTTTGCTTTCATTATACTCACATGCCCTGCAGGGTGGGTTTACTATTATTCCTATTTTACAGAGGGGGAAACCGAGGGAGGCCCAGAGAAGGTGAGTAGTGTGGCCAAGGCCTTGGAAACTAGTGCGAGGCAGACTGCAGCGTCTGTGATTTCAAAGCTTCTGTCGTGACCAGCCACCTCCCTGGGACATCAAATAACTGATGGGTGGGATGAGCCTGCAGGACCCATGGGGGAGGGAGTCAGGCTCAGGGAGAATCTTCCAGGGCTTGTGCTTTGCTTGTTTTCTTTTTCTTTTCTTTTTTTAAAAGATTTTATGTATTTATGCGTATAAGAGCTGGGGTACAGGCCAGAGGCAAGGGGTGAGAGGATCCATCAGAGACAGAGCGGGGAGTAGAACAGGCAGATGGACTGAAGCACACTGCTGAGGGGAGCAGCAGGGAGGCAGGAGAGGCCTGCTGTGCCCTGTGGGTTCCCTCCCTGGCCTGGGATCGAATTCGAGCTGCAATGGCTGCGGATGCTTCATAGTGCAATGCTCAGCCCCTTGTGCCACTGGGTAGGCCTTCTTTTTTTCTTTATGCTTTGAAAGAACAGGTTTGTTAAGAAAGGAGAAAAAGAAAGGCACCTCCATGAACACAGGTGTGCAGTCTCGGGGTGAGAGCTGCCAAGGGTGCGCTTTTCTAAGAGGTGGCGCTGCTAGCGCAGACACATCACCCTGTCTGGCTTCTTTAGGGAAAGATGGGTGAGGAGAGATGAGGGATGCCCCCCCATCCTGCTGGATTTCCTCTCTCCAAATCCTCGCTCTGTGCACCCATCCTCTGCTCCCTTCCCATGAATTATGGAGGGTCTCCTCGTTTCCCCCTAAATGCTCCCAAGGAATAGAACACAAGGACACTATCTGCAGGGCCCTTGATGGGGCCTGGTGGACAGTCAGTGCTGCATGATGTTTCTAGTGTGGGCCAGATGTTTGTGTCCCCAGTGCAGATGTTACAGCGGTGCCCCCCAAAGGGATGGTGTTTGGAGCCTTGGTTGGAATAGGGTTAGATGATATCAAGAGGGAGAAGGCGGGGTGCCCATGCTGGGATTAGGGCCTCTAAGGAAGGAAGAGGGAGTGGAGTATTCTCTCGCTCTCTACCGTGTGAGGGCAGAGCAAGGCGGCAGTCTGCGGGCGAGGAAGACAGCCCAGACCCAGCACTGAACCTGCCAGCACCTTGACCTTGAGCTTCTCTGCCTCCAGAACTGTAAGAAATGTCTGTTGGTTGGGCCCCCAGTCTACGGTATTTTGTTTGAACTAAGCTTGCTGCTGATACAGGAGGACTGAATCTGATCCCCTAAACCTTCCTTAGTAAAGTTATCGAGCACCTCCTAGGTCCCATTCCCTCGACAGTCTTTGCCAAGCTCTTACTGTGTGTTCACTCAAGAAGATGTACTGAGGGTCTGCTGGGAGCAAGGGGCTAGGCAACCCCAGCCATGTCTTTGAGGAATCTCTGTCGAATCTCTCAGCCACTTCCCTGCAATACTCGGGAGTGGACACAGCTCACCCATCCACACATGTGCACCTGCCCGCGGCCGGATGGCGTCCTGGACCTTACAGGCATGCAGTGAAGGGCTCCTCGGTGAACATGCAAGACCAAGTCCAGCAGAAGCCTGAAGGTGTGGACATGGTTCCTGTTTTCCAGAACCTTTCTTCATTTCTGTGAGGAGCTGGGAGTAAATAATACAGGACAACATAAAGAAGTGATACTTATATGGGGCCTCCCTGGTGGCACAATGGGTTAAGCAATGCACCATGGGGCAAACCGCAGCCGCTACAGCATGAGTTCAATCCCTGCTGGTGGCCAGGGAAGGGACCCACATGGCGCAGCGGACCTCTTGCCTGCTGCTCCCCTCAGCAGTGTGTTTCAGCAGATCTGCCTTTCTGCTCCCTACTTTGTCTCTGGTGAAGCCTCTCACCCCCCGCACCTCTGGCCTGTACCCCAGTTCTTGTATGCATAAATAAATCTTTGGGGAAAAAAAGTGATACTTACATGGCACAGCAGACCGCTCCTGTCTCCCTGCTGCTCCCCTCAGCAGTGCATTTCAGCCAATCTGCCTGTTCTGCTCCCCACTCTGTTTCTGGTGAATCCTCCCACCCTCCACATCTTTGGCCTGCACCCAGCTCTTGTATGCATAAATACAATAAATAAATCTTTACCAAAAAGTAATACTTATGACCTACATCGCAGGCAGAGGAGAGATGCTAGGAGCCAGGAGAGCTGGAGTGCAGGGGGCCCCAAATGCCAGCTGAGCCTTATCTTCCCAATCTGCAGAATGGGAATCCTCCTCTTGGGTGCCGGCTCAGTGGGCCCAGTGGGGAGGGCTCTGCACTACCCAGTGGGTAGACATGGCAGTTATCAGCCCATTAATGCAGCCTTCAGCCTACGGTGAGTGGGGCCCAAGCGCAAGGATGCAGAGACAGAGGGAGCGAGGTTGGGATGACTTGCTAACCTTGAACTGGCGGCCAAGGAGCCTCTCTCCACAGCCTGCTCTGCCGGGGGCCAGGCAGGCGAGGATGGGTGGGGTGTTTACTCTGGGAAGCAGCCCTGGCTGCTCCTCACACCCGGATCCAATGAGAAGAAAGGGTTTCGAGACCCATGCTGGGCCTGGCACAGACCATGCAGGCCACCTGTCTACAGGGCCCAGGGCTAAAGATGCCCTGGAGCACAGACCAGGGCTTTCTGGTCACGCAGCTGTGCCATTTGGCCTGAGACACACGCTCCCCATGGGAACCGTCCTTCAGCCAGGACCCAGCCCCAGAGAGCCTAGAGTGCTCAACTTTTGGGCTCCACAGTCACAGTGCAGATGCCAATGGGGGAAAGGCGGGAGAGTCGGGGTGACATCAGAGGTAGGGATGTCCATCCTGGCTTCTCTGCCCTTGCAAGAGCCACTGAGCCCATCAGGGGGCTCCGTGGACCCGTGGATTGTACTGGCGTTTACAGGGGCCCATGCCTGGCTGGTTGTCTGCTGTCACCATCTTGAACTCCTAACCACGTGTGCACTGGGTCGGCATGTCGCGCTACCTGGCCTGCCTCCCTGCCTCGGTTTCCGGGTGTTACTTCCCGCCTGGCATGAGGCAGTCGGCCCCCCGGGCACCCAGGAGCGCCTTACAAGTGATCCCAGTGCTTGAAATGGGGAGCAAGCATCTGCCCCCAGATCCGAGGGGGCGCCTCGGGGAGCCCAAGGCCGGCTGCCAGTGGTGGGCGAGTAGCTCGGCTTTCCTGAGCTTCAGGGTATAATACTGTACTTTCCCCGGCTGGGCTGTTGGCAGGGCTAAAAGAGGAAGCTCATTCTGTGCCTGGCACAGAAGTGGCGCTCGATAAATCACAACTATTATTCCGCTTTAAAAGCGAGGCTTCCTAGGCGCGCCACTGCAGCGAGGGTGGGGTCGGCCGCGTGTCCCTAGGGACCTGCCCCAGGGAGGCGGGGCCGTCCCTGCCCTGGCCCCGCCCCAGCCTTCCGAGGGAGGAGACCCCCCAGGACCGGGGTGAGGGGGCGAAGACGCGGGAGCGACACATTTTTGAGTCGTGACCAAGTGGAAACTCCCTCCCCGAGGCGGAAGCCGGGGGCGCCCCGCTGGGGCCGGAGCCTCCGCCGGGCGGGATCCGCGGCCGGGGCGTGGCTCCGAGGGGGCCCCGCCCCCAGCCCGGCCCGCCTCATGAATATGAATGACCGGCTGCCGCGGGCGGAAGTGCGAGACCGCCGGGCTCCGCTGGCTCCGCCCCCGCCGCCGGCCGCGGCCCGAGGGGGCGTGGCCCGGCCTCGGGCGCCCTGCGCGGGGCCTCTTTCCGGCCGGCGCGCCCCGGACGTGACCCCGCGGGCGCGCGCCGGAGCCGCCCTGGGGGAGGTGCCCGCGCCCCCCAGCGCAGGTAGGGCCGCCCTTTGTCTCCGGCGCCGCCCGCCAGCGGCGGTTCCGCCGCCGCCCAGTCCCTGCGGCCCAGCGCGCCGCTCCCCAGAGCCCTGCTCCCCCCGAGCGCAGCCCGGGAGGCCTGGGCGGGCCCGCGGGCGCTGGGAGCGGAGCAAATGCCCTGCCCGCGGGGGCCTCGCTGCGGGGCGGGGCGGGGCGGGGCGGGCCGGGGGGAATCGCCCCGCAGGTCAGAGGAGCGGGGTGGGGACACTGCAGGGAAGGGGACTTCCGAGTGACCCAGGGGGGCCCAGGGGGAGCAGCCCGAGGCAGCTGAGGCCGGCGTGGCTGACGCCTGGGCGGATGAACGGATGGGGTGGTGGTCGCGAGGGCTCCCGTCCTTAGCAGGTGCCGCGCAGAGCGCTGTGCTAGTGCGCAGTGTCCTTCATCCTCGGGCCACCCCGGCCGCGGGGCCAGAGCAGGCTCGGGGTGGTCAAGTAGCCGGCCCAAGGTCACACAGCCCCGAGCCCAAGGAGCTGACGTCACTGCCCAGCACACACCCGGGGCGCGGGGCGGGGTGGCGCTGACCCAGACGCGCCCTCGGGCCTGTTTCCTCCCGAAGCGGAGCGAAGGCTGGGCAGCCAGGGCCCCCGTTGCTGACCATCTGCCCCCAAAGCGCCTGCCCTCAAGCACGCCCGCGCCGGGCCGTGAACGCAGTGCCCAGAACGAGGGTGTAGGCTGACATCCCTTCTCCGCAGCGAGGCTTTTGTTGTCTGGGAAACACTTGTCACCCCTCCAGGCGCTGGAGCAGGTACAAGTGGCTTCGGGGAGGGACGGGCAGGAGCAGGGAGGAGGCTGCTTCTGGGAGTGGGCGGGGATCCCGGTGAGGCTGTGGCTGGATCCTAACAAAGGGACTCTGCCAGGCGGGCTGCGTACACGCAGCCAGTGCGGGAGCAGCAGAACCCCCAAGTGTCCCTCAGGCGCCTGGAGAGCTCACGGCACACCGGAAGCCCACCCCGGCCATGCAGGCCCTGCCCACTGTCCCTCCCCGGGGGGCCTCAGGGCAGCCTCTGGGGGCTCTGCGGAGGTAGTGCCAGCGGCCTGCTGTGAAGGTGGGCCTGTGTGTTGGGCCCCGGCCCGCGGGTTCCTAAGTGGGACAGGGCTGGTGCCCTCTGCACCTGGCCCCTTCTGCAGGCTTTGGGCGGGCTGGGGTGTGAGCCCCACCCCCAGGTCCCAGCCAGCGGGAGGTCCTGGCCACCAGAGGAAGTTCTCAGCGAGGTTCTCTCGAATGCACAGCCAGAAAGCTGCCGAGAGCGGCCTTAGCCCAGCTGATGGCCGAGGTCCTACTCCCAGGCCGGTCACCCAGCACGGCTGCCGGTGGGCGCTCCCCGCGGATCCCGCACACGCGCTGGCACGCTCTGGCCCGCGGAGGCGGCCCAGAGGGATGGAGACACTTCCTGCTCTTTCTTCCCTCATCCTTGGCACGGTGTCTGGCTGCTCTGGCTGCCTCAAGCGCCCACTCCCAGAAGCAGCTCTGGGTGCGGCTGCTGTGGGTGGGGCCAGGTGCACCTTGGGGCTCCTGGTGGGGGCAGCCAGGTGGGGTTTTTCCTCCCAAGGTCTGGGTGCTGGTCTTGGGGCCCACCCCACGGGTGAAAGTTTCCCCTGAGCCGCGCCCCCTCGGCACACCCGATGGGAAGGGGCAGCTGGAGCCGCAGCAGCACCCAGGTAGGGCATGACGGGGTGTGTCAGCGGAGAGCGTCCAAGGCGGCACTTGCAAGGAGACCACAGGTGTCAGCTGGGCCCCCTGCCACTCTGAGTGGCTGTTGAGCTGGCCCTCCCTGGGGCCTGACCACACCCTGAGGCTTTGAGCCCTGCGGTCTCAGCCCCCTGCTGACCTGGGAGGTTGGGGCGCCCCACTTGGGGCACCCTGCCTACACTTCCCTCAGGCTCCTACACTCAGGGAGACCTGTGGGCTGTGTGCTCTGGTTAGCCTTGAGCCCCCTTCTGGTACCTCCAGCCCAGTGCCAGGGGCCCTTCCAGAGCCTCCCAGCAGATGGGGTCCTGGGCCCAAACGCACCCCAGAGCTTGCTAGGGCGCTGCCGCAAGCTGCTGCCTCCCTGTTAAAATAGTCGTCTCCTTTATCTTCTCTCCCCGACCCACTCCCCGCTAGGGTCTCCTTGGCAGTCCTTCTTCCGCCCTCCTCCCTGGCCCCTGCTGCCGCCCGCACCACCCACTGGCCTCTGAGCTGTGCCCGTCCTTGCAGCCCTCTCCAGCCCCTCAGCTCCCCCCACAGCCCTGCTCGCCCCCTGAGGCCCAGAGGGCTGCCCCTCCCCTAAATCCAGCTCTCCCCTCAGTCTGCCTTGGACCTCCTTTGCTTGCCATGTCTCTGCAGCCGGAGAGGCGAGGCGGGAACCCCCGTCCACATTCAGGCGTGCTCCCCAACATTCATCCACAGCCTTGGGCGCAGTTTTGTGTCTGCTTGCACCCCTCCACGCGGGGAGGTCAGCTGGTAGTGGCCGGCCTCCCTGGAGGACACTCCGCTGTTTTCTTCCTTCCCTGCTGGCACTCGGGGCTGTTGCCCGACTCCCCACCGCCCAGGCCGCGGCTGCCGCTCTCTGGGTCCTTGGCCGTGATGTTGCTCGGGCTGCGTCCTGGGACTTAGTCATCAGAGCCACTCGGGATCCTCCCAGGCTGGCTTGGGGGTGAGGAGTGGGGAGCTGGGGAGGCCAAGTGCTGGCCCGAGGCACACAGCTGTCAAGTGGCTGAGGGCGCTCCGTTGCCGCCGTTCGCTCGCCCTCAGCACACACGCAGGCGCGCCACCCCGGTCTGCAGCAGCTGGCCGTGAAGGAGCCGTCGGTGCCTGCTCTGCCAGGGCCACCTCGGGCTTGCGCCAGGCTCCCGAGCAGCGCCCACCTGCCTGGACCCGCCAGTCAGTCTCCACTACCCGCAGCTGCCCCACCCAGAGACGGCCCAGCCACACCTGAGCGAGCGCCTGGATTCACCCGCGCTGGGCGGTGGCTGAGCCAGAGGGCCCAGTCACCTGGCCGTCGCAGCCTCCTCGCCACTGTGTGTGCTGAGGCCCTGAAGCGGTGCTTCGTGAGAGAGCTTCGCGCCAGAACCGCGTGCGGTGCCGCTCTGCTCTCCTGGGTGTAGCTAGAGCAGAGCGGTAGTAGGAAGGACTGGGGAGACGTGGAGCAGACACACGCCGCTGGCAGCTCCCCGGGAGGCTGAGCAGACGCCCCTGCAGCCCAGCACTGCTAGCGCCCGAGAGCAGTAAGAACACGTGTCCGCATGCAAGCTCGGACGCGATGGCCAAGCAGCTTGGCTCATAACAGCCCCAAGGAGCAGACAGCCCAGGTGCACACAGTGATAATGGGCAGGCAGACTGCCATCGGCTGCAGGGCGGAATATTACTCAGTCCTAAAAAGGAGCAGAAGCACTGACACACTTTACAACTTGGGTGAACTTTGAAAACACGATACTGAGCAAGAGAAGCCAGGCACAAAAGACCACGTGGCATGTGGCCCCACTTGTCCACAGTGTCCAGACTCAGCCAGACTGTCAAGAGATAGCGTAACAGTGGCTGCCAGGGCTGGGGAGGCCTTGGGGAGCTTCTTTTTGAATATTTTATAATGGACTGTGGTGATGGTTGCACCACCCCGTGAATACACTGAAGACCTCTGAATGGTACTTCAGAGTGGTGGATTCGAGCTCAATAAAGCTCTTCTTAGAAAAATCGCCAGACTTGCTGCTTTGGTCCTGGCAGCTGGCAGGAGGGCGAGGCCCTGGGCCGCGCGGCGGGGGGTGGGGAGGAGGCCCCCACTCATCCCAAGTCCCCTGCTCATGTGTCCCCTAGTGAGGCCCCAGCGCACCCCTCGTTACCAGTCCCCACTCCCTTCTTTGCTGCTCTCTGCACTCTTGCAGTTGCCTTCTGTTCTGGGCCAGATTTTGAATTCGTGGCCCCCTTGATGGGCCTTCTCGTGTCCGACCCCACAGTAGGTGCTCGGTCAATGCCTGCTGGGAGAGTGGACTCGCGTGCAGAGGTCTGGAGCCCTGCTCCTGTCGGGGAGGGCCAGCAGGCGCCCCGTCCTGACGTCTGTTTCTCAGTCCCAGGCCCAGCAGAAGGGCTCTGGAAATGAAAACCTGGTCTGGCTGGGAAGAGGCAGAGGGGGGAGAGGAGGGTAGGGGCTGGGGCTGGGGAGGAAGTCTGCAGCCCCTGCTGGGCTGCCGAGGGCGTGGCGTCTGTTTGCACCTTTGGAATGTGGCTGATTCACTGGAGGGAGCCATGTGCAACCACCGCTCGCCTGGATCCCACATCTGGGGGCTGAATTCCAAGGGGAGAGACAGATTCCTGCAAACAGATGCCAACTTTGAAGGTCAGACTAGCCAAGTTGCTGCCGGGGAGGAGGAGGCTGCGGGATGCAGCAACGCCCCCACCAGCCCCGGATTCAGGGAGGGGTGATGCCCCACCCGGCCTCTTGGAGGACCCCAAGCTCCCAGCGCCTCTAAGGGGAGGCCAGGCAGGAGAGCGGAGCTCTGCCAGCGGGCGGGCAGGCCCATCACCTAAGGGCGCCCAGGCTGCAGAGGCTGGCCCACTGGTCCCTGGGTGCTTGCGCCTCTGCCCAGGTCTTCTGCGCTGCTCCCTTTGATCTCAGGCTGCGCTCCCCAAGCCGGGGACCCCCAGGGCATCAGCAGGACCGGGCGCTGAATTGGGTCCCAGCCCCTCGGGCTCTGGGGTGTCCTGCTGCTGACAGGCTGATTCAGGGGTCAGCTTGTCCCAGCCCAGAGCTGACCCACACAGCACCAGAGGAGTGGGCACGGGGCATCCCAGATAGCCAAGCAGCAGGTGCCGCCTCTGCTGGCCGCATCAGGACTGGCCTCTGGGCCTGGGCAGGCGCTGGATGGGGCCCCGGGGCCCTAACAAGCTCCTAAGCTCTCGGAAGCTCCTTCATCTGGATCTCAGGGAGTCTTCAGGGGACTGGCGGGTGGTGCACGCAGAGCCCTTGGCACCTGCGGCGGAGGCTGGTGGCAATTAGTCCGGGCCTCTCTCTTCCCGTGTCTGGGTTCAGGGTGAGCGGCCCATGGGCTAGAGGACACGCGTGTGCCTGCGTGTGGCGTGCAGGCCCAGCACCCATGCCCTCCTGGGTGGCCTGCTCCTTCTCTTTGCTGCTGGTGTTATATTGTCTGACCCCCAGCAGGTGTGGGGACCACAGGGGAGACGGGATGGAGGGAGAGGCGCGTGGGGTGGGCTCAGCTGCGGCCTGCAGGCTCCGGCCTGCCCCTCCTGGTGCCTGGGCTGCCCCTGGGGTGGCAGAGGGGCTGGGACTCCCCAGAGTGGCAGCCTCTGTCCTGCCAAGCCACGCTGCAGCCGTGCCTGCTGGCTGGCGTTGGTGGGAGCCGCTGATCACAGCCTTGCGTGTTCTCGGGAACCTGGGGGAGGGGGGGGACTCGGCCAGGCTTCTTGGAGGGTAGGCTGGTACCGCCGTAGTCCAGTCACTGGCCCCTTGGCAGAATCCAGAGCTTCGGGGCTGTGAGGGCAGCTTCCTGCAGCCTCTGTCGGCTGTTCATGAGCCAGAACGGTGCTCCCGGGATCTGCTGGTGGGGACTCAGCCCCTCCAGCACCCCCACCCCACCTGCTTGGCGTCACTCCTCCAAGCTGCCCCAGCTCCACAGGGACCAGCTGGTCCCACGAGCCACCCAGGCCCTGTGGTTCCCGGCACGACGCCCTCTCTTTCTGGCGGCTGCCGCCCGGTGGGCTCTGGAAGTCAAGCTGTGGGCTGGCTCGGGCCACCTCGGTCTGCAGCGGCTGGCTCGGCCCGACCCCCGCATGCCCTGGGATGAGGCTCCCGGCTGCCCGGACTGCAGTGCCAGCTCCCGTCTGGGCCAAGCGCTTCCTAAGTTGGTCTGGCCTCCCTCGTGCCGCGGCCTCTGGGGGTGGAGGGCAGAGCCCACGCTCCCGGGACCGGAGGCCTCACCGCAGGACTGGAGCGTCCCGCTTGGCGGGGCTTCGTGTCTTTACAAAACTGGGGTCCGCTGCTGCCAGCTAATTCCAGAACTTTCCATCATCCCTCCAGGAAACCTGGGTAGGTCATCCATCGGCACAAATGCACCAGTGGAGGGGTGAGGCCAGTAGGGGAGGCAGTCCCTGTGGGGCGCTGGGCGCCTCGGGGATGTCTCTGCACCTTCTGCTCAATAATCCAAAACCAAAACGAACAGAAGAAACCCCGAACCCACTCGCGGTCACCCCAGCCCCTCCTCCCCACCCCCAGCTTGCAGTCTGCTTTCTGTCTCTGCACTCTGACCCGGCCCCTCACAGGCCTGGTGGTCCGCGCTGCTGGCGGCGTTCTCTGCGCAGCCTGTTTCCAAGGTGCCCCCACGCTGCACCAGGTGTCAGGCTCATCCTTTGTCACAACCGAGCTGACGCCACACGGCCCACACCGGCTCCCAGGCGTGTGAGGGACAGCTGGGTCGTGCGCGCCTCGCGGCTGCCGGGAGCAGGCATGCACTTGGTTTCGTGTGGACGTGGGTCTTTAGTCTAAGTGCTTCGCAGTGGAGGCCTCGCACGGCCCCCCAAGAAGTAAGCCAGGGCCACGCAGCTGGGCGGGCTGGGCTTCTGGGCCCCTGGCCCCCAGGCGCCGATACCGCCCAAGGTATCCTGCTCGTGTGCGGCTGACCCTGCCCCGCGCGGCCACAGCTCCCGCGGGCCACACCCGCCCAGCCCAGGGGAGCGCTGGGACGTCCAGGCCAGCGCGGGTCGGGGTGAGCCCGGCCCGGGGGTTCCTACCTTGCAGCTCCATGCCCACGGGGCCAGGCGCCGCCCCCTCTGGGTGCTGTTCGCAGCCGGCACCGCCTGGGGTGCATCCCCGGACAGTGCAGCCCCTTGTCCCTCTGCGGCCGCCACCCTGGGCCCCCGGGCTGCCTCTGCCCCTCACCCCGCCGCCTGGTCTGGCTTGCGGGTGGCTCTGCTGCTCCCGCCGGCCGGAAGTGCGGGCACCCTGGCAGACAGCCTGGGTCGGCGGGCGGGGCGTGTGCCCCAACGCGTCTAGACCCAGCCTCGGTGTGCTGTGATGGCCGTGCCTGCTAAGGCCAGGACCGGGGTGGGGGGTGGGGGGTGGGGTCCATGCCGGTCTAGACCAGCACCCGCAGGCGCTGGGCTCACCTCTCAGGTCAGTGTTCGCTGCCCAGGCCGCCCCTGGGTGCCGGGCCGTGTGTGTCCTTGCCTCTGTGTCTCGGCTCTGCCCGGGGGCGGTCAAGGCCAGGCCTCAGGGTTGGCCCCGCTCGGCCTCTGCCCTCCCCCACCCTGGGCATCCCCCTTTGCGGGCCACCAGGGCACGGCCTCGGCCCCTTCTCCAGACCTGCAGGGAGGCTGGACACTGGCTGTGGCTGTGAGCGTGGACCACGCTGTGGCTGCCACGTCTGTGGCCCGAGGCCAGCGGGCAGCCATGTGGAGGGGCCGTGGGCCATGGGTGGGCGGACTCTGCTGGCCGCAGGGCAGAGCAGCCCCTGCCAGGGGCACCCTCTCCCCTGCCATCGCAGGGCTGCAGCGCTACTGAAGCGGCCCCTCTCCGCTGAGTCTTGCATTTCAGCTTCTGGGCTCCCGGCTCTGCCTGGCAGGCCGAGCCAGCGCCTCAGACGGACGTTAACCCCCAGCGCGCCGGCCCGCGTGGGGCAGCGGCAGGGGCGCGAGGAGCGGGCAGGCCAGCTCGAGGGGAAGAGACACCCTGGGGCTGTCCCTCTGCTGGCTTGGGGTCGGCCGCCTTCCGGGCGCTCCCTCACCTCCCTGCCCCGGCCTGACCTGGACGCTGAGGCCCCAGTCAGCGCGTGGACCGCGGGGTGCATGGTCCGCGGGGACTGGGCCTCATCCTGTCGCCTGACGTTGCTCCTCCAGGTCCCCACTGCCCGGTGGCCCCGGCTTGCTGCTGGCCTGACCTGGCCAGGCCAGACCCTGTGTCTCCGCCGCCAGGTGAGCTCCTGAGGCCAGCTCCGGGCTCCGGAGCACCTCGAAGGAGGACCGGTGGGGGGTGTCGTGGGCTTGGGGTGGGATGACCCCGGGTGCGCCACGGGTGAGACGGGACTCTGGTGCCACCCCGGGGCCAGCGCTCGCCCAGTGCTGCCCACAAGGCCCCCCGCGGGCCCCCACATGCCCCAATCCCGCCCGCCCCAGGGGGAGTGGTTCCTTTCCTGGCCGCCTCCCCTCATGCTCCCAGCTGTGCTGTCCTCAGAGCGGCAGTGGCCCTCCCGGCCCTCCCCTGGTCCCGCGGCCTGCCCCCCTCGGGGCACTGGCCCTGCCATCACTGTAGAGCCAGCTGCCCAGAGGGGCCTGCGGCCCTCTCCGAGCTCACCGCGCCCCACCCCCTTTGCCCCTGGGCTTCCTCCTGAGTCCCCCAATGCAGCCTCCTGGTTCTTGGGGCTCCTCTGCTGACCCCTCACCTCTCTGGCCACCCCTTAGCTGGCTTCTCCCTGTGGACTTTAAGCAGGTCCCAGGTCAGTCCTCTCCCCTCCCCTGCACCCTGGCAGGAGGGCCCATGCTGGGGGTCAGCCCCCATCTTTGGGGTTCCCCCTCGCACCATGCCACAGGCCCCCGCTGCCTAGGGGCACACTTGATGATGCAACAGCCCAGACCGAGGCCACTCGCTGGCCAGCCAGGGCTTGAGCTCTGGCAGATGAGCACTGCCCACGGGCAGGTGGAAGCAGACACTCCCCAGGGAGAAGTTCCCCAGGGAGGAGGGCAGGGGAGGTGGGGGGCTGGGTGTGGCGGAAGGGACCTTGTGGCTGCAGTGTCAGGGCTGGGCTCCAGAGCGGGAGGCACGGGGCAGGGCACGGGAGCTCCAGCCCCCTCGGAGGGCGTGCCTTGACAAGAGTGAATCGTCAGGCTGGACCCAGGAAGCGGGCATGGGAGCTCAGGGCCCTTGGGCACCCGATAAGCCAGCACCCCCTCATATACAGGACCTCGGGGCCTGGGGAGGCTGCTGGCCTGCCTTGGGTGCCCTTCTCCCCCCCCCCCAACTGCTCCCTCTGCCTGCCACAAAGCGGCATGTGCGCCACGCGCCCCCTAATGGCGGCCCCGCGCATCGGCCAGCGCCTCCCGCGTGGGTGCCAGGAAAGGTGAGGGGAGCCCCGCCCTGGCTGCTGGGGTCTGCCCAGCCCCACCCCGCCGCCCGGAGGGCCCAGCGACTTCTCCCAGAAGGGCCTTTTTGCTTCCTTGGGGCCTGTTCCCGGCTCCAGTAGCTGGTGTCCTCGCCTCCCGCCCCCCCCCAGCAGGAGGGGCTCCCCTGTGCACCAGAGCACCCCAGAGCCGGGAAGGCGTCTGGCGCATCCTCCTGCTCCTGGCAGATGTGTGGACGGGAAAGCTCCACCCGCGCTGGGCCTGGACGCCTGGTTAGGCCCATCTCCAGTCCCCGGGTGCTGTACCTACTGCCTGTCCCCACCGACAGGAGCAGAACTCTCTCAAGACCCCGAACGACCACTGCCTCCCTACTGTCGAGGTCCGGGGACCCATGAACACTTGAGGGGGTTATCAAGCTCGGCCCAGTCACAGACCTTTCAAGGCAGGTTTCAGCAGGGAAATGGGGCGGTGGGAAGCGAGAGGGGCGGCTCTGCTGCTTAGATGGAGGAGGCCAAGGGGCAAGGGCCCAAACGGCCTCTGTGAGCCGAGGGCAGACCCCGCCGCTGGCCTGGGAGGTGGGGCCTGGGCCACCGGGCAGAGCCCAGAGCCCTGGTGACACCTGGCCGGAGAAGCCGCTCCTGGGCACCGGCTCCTGGGCTCTGCCAAGGTGAAGGCACCGGTTTCAGCCAGTGAGTGTGTGAAACTTGCTAGACAGCCGTAGGCAGTGGGGCATCACCTGTCCCTGGAGGACACCATTCTAGACACCGCAGGACGGAAGTTTAAAAATGAGAACCTCGGACCTCCCTGGCGGTGCAGGTGAGCGCCGCACCGTGGGGCTTCCGCAGCCGCTGCAGCTCAGGTTCCACCCCCAGCCAGGGAGGGACCCCCCCAGGGCGCAGTAGACCTCTCCTGCCTCCCGCCCTCCCCTCAGCAGTGTTCCAGTTTATCCGCCTGTTCTGCTGCCTGCTCTGTCTCTGGCGAGTCCTCTCACTCCCTGTGCCTCTGGCCCGTACCCCAGCTCTTGCACACGTCCATAAAGTTTAAAAAAAGAGAGAGAGAAAAACTCTAGGCTCCCTGCTTCCGGGCCCAGCCTCAGCTGCGCCCAGACGCCCGCAGGGCAGCAGGAGCCACAGGGACTGGAGAGACGAGTTCCAGGACCTTCTGCTGTAGGGATCCCCGAGATTTCTGGGGCTCCCTGGACACCTGGCATCAAAAAAACTGGCTCTGCAATCACAGCTCTGCTGGATAGAGCCGCGCACCGGGGACTCTGCCCACAGGTGTGCACGCCACGCTTTCTTGGCGGTTCTTAGCCGTTTGGGCTCCCAAACACTTCGTCATCCCCAGAGGGAACTCCTCTGCCGTGGCCAGGACCCTCCCTCTCCGACCTCGTCCCCTCAGCCCCTGCCAGGCACGCTGCCCTGTCTGCCGCACGTGTCCCGGCCGTGCGTCTTCTCTCCCCAGCGCCGTGCCGGCCTGGGCCTCAGGGCACAGCAGGCGCCAGGGCCTCACCGTGTCTGCTGGCTTCACGGAGACGCCTGCCGTGTGCGTGCGACCCCCCCGAGGTAAAGCGTGCCACTCAGTGGTTTCGGTGGACTCACAGAAGGTGTACGACCGCCTCTACCGTCAGCGTGGGGACATTGCACCATCCGCAAAGAAAGCTGGAGCCCACCTACCCCCGCTGCCCACCCAGCCCTGCCAACTATTAACCTGCGGTCTGTCTCTGTGGATGTGCCTGTTCTGGGCATGTCCTATAAACCCACCAAGGCTGGGTCTTTTCATTCCGCTTGTTTCCCAGGTACTGCCAGGTGCCAGCACTTTTCTTTTTCCTGGCTGAGTAATGCTCCTCTGCAGGGGAAGACGACATTTTGGGGATCCAGCCATCAACAGACCCATGAATGATGCTTTTGCTACCTGGAATTTGGGACTGGCAGAAAGGGGGTGAGGGGAAGTTTGAGGCACTCCGGGCACTCCTGCAGGCACCCCTCTTCTCCTCAGCTGCGCCAGCGCGGTGTCTGGGGTTTCTGGCCCCCTGTTCGGCAGCAGGTGGCTCTCACCAGTTCAGCAGATGACAAGCTGCATCTCTAACACAGACCTTTGGGGGCCTCTCTGCAGGACACCCTTGTAATGGCGAGAGGTCCCACATCCCCAGCTTTGTGTGCGGTGCCGCCGCTAAGGCAGGTGAGCACCAGCTTCAAAGGCAGAGACCCTTCCCACACCTGCAGCGGCCCCTTCGCTCCCCTGCACTCCCCAAACCCTGCCTCTGGCCCGGTCAGCCCAGGGGCGTGGCCACAGCGGCCTGGCCCCTTGGGGCTGGGGCTGCCCACCCCTCCAGAAGCCCACAAGCAGGGTCTGGCCTCCCAGCCTCCTCTTGTGGATCGGGAAGCTGAGTCCGGCGAGTGACGCACCTGGGTCGCGCCAAGCAGGGTCAGGCAGAGCCAGGCTGGGTTCTGAGCCGCACTGCACAGCTTCTGGTCCTTTCCAGACCGCGGTTGTCCGAAGAGCAGGCCCAAGGGTGCCCTTTCAGGGCGCCCCGGGTGCCAAGCAGAAGACCTGGGGACCAGCCGAGGCGAAGGCGGGAGCTGTTCCTCGGAGGCCGGCCCCGCTCTCAGCGCCAGGCCCTTGGGCCGGAGACGGGCAGCGCAGGGGCTCAGGACGGCCGCTCTGGTGAGGGGTACGATCCGCTGGGCCAGGGCACTGCTGGAGGCGTCCGCCGACGCGCACAGGCCTCCGCTCGCCGACTCGGACATGCTCGCGCTGTGGCGGGGCCGCTGACGGCAGGTGGAGGCAGAGGTCTGGGGGGCGCCTCTCCTCACTGCCCCACTCTCACGAAGCAGGAGGGGGTCACCTCTGAGGGCGAGGCGGGAGAAGGCGAGGCGGTCTCCGGAGGAGGTGGGAGAAGGGCCCGGAGACGTCAGCAGCCGTCCAAAGAGCACACTTGTGAGGGTCTTGGTCTGGCATTTGAAAGCAAGATCAGTCAGTGTGGTCATGGGATTTCCTTCCCCACCCACGCTCAGCTCTGGGGTGGGGGAGACGGGCAGGGCAGGGTGTGACTTGCGAGGAGCACACGAGCGAGCCAGTGGCATGGGGGAGCTGAGCCCGAGCCGGATGAGGAGAAATGAGAAGCTACAGGGCAGGGAAGGCGTGGGCAGGGCTGATGGGTAGCCCTAAAAGATTCATTTATGCACACAAGAACTGGGGTACAGTCCAGAGGCGCGGGGGATGAGGATTCACCAGAGACAGAGCGGGGAGCAGAACAGGCGGATCTACTGAAACACACTGCTGAGGGGAGCAGCGGGGGGGCCAGGAGAGGTCTGCTGCGCCCTGGGGGTCCCTCCCTGGCCGGGCATTGAGCTCATGCTGGAGCAGCTGCGGGAGCTCCCCAGTGAGGCGCTCACCTTGCACCACCAGGGAGGCCCGATTTTTCTTTTTTATTGTGGGAAAAAATATATAACATAAAGCTAGCCATTTCTACCATTTGTACAATTCATTGGCCTTCATCACGCCACCGAGCAACCATCCCCGCTGTCCATCTTAACACCTGCCATCATCAGGCAGCAGAAGCTCCACACATGAGCAGTGGCCCCCAGCCCCCAGCCTCTGGTGGGGTTTGTCTCAATGAGTTTGCCCACGCTAGAGAAGTCTGCCGTGGAAGCGCACGCCGGTGGTCTCGTCGGCTTGACTCGGCCCACTTAGCCGTCTCTGAGCTTCCTGCAGGTGTGCTGGTACGCAGCCCCGAGGTTCCAGGCAGGTGGGCCATGTCTGGTGCCCTGTCCACGCCCGCCAGGCTGGCTGTGCACGCTGGCTCCCAGCGGTCCACGCCCCTGCGTCCTTTCCTCCGGACCCACTGCAAGGACCCACTGCAAGTGGGAGACGTTACGCAGCGGACTGGGCTGATGAGCTTTGAGGGAGGCAGGGCCAAGGGCCAAGAAAAATGGGCAGACTCTAGAAGCTGGAAAGGGGAAGGAAACAGAGCTTTCAGCTGAATGACCTCCAGAGGTCATTAATAAAATTAAAAAGTGCTTTTTTTTGTCTTGAAAAGTTTATTTAGGAAGACGAGATAGAGAATAAAGACTTCCAGGTAGATGGTGCCTGGGGGGGGGGGGGCGGGCAGAGAGAGCCCTAAGTAAAAAGTGCTTTAAGACACTAAGTTAGTTACGGCAGAAATGGGACGCTAACTACTCACATGCCCTCTGCAGAAAAAGTTTGCTGACCCAAGAAAGGAAGGGGCAGAGGGCCCTGGGGCTGCAGTGAATGCCCACAGGGGCTCGGAGGGCCCAAAGGCCCAGGCCCCCTCTGGAGTTGGGGGGAGGGGGGTGGGCCCTTCCTTGCTACCGCCACTAAGATGGGTGAGGCTGGAGAGGGCTGGCTGAGGGCTTTGGGACTGTGCATCAGACAGCTCTTCCCGGCGGCCTCTGGCAGGGGCAGCGCCCCAGTCTGCAGGAGGGGCCGGTTAGGGCAAGGCTGGACTTGGGAGGCCACTGCTCATTCACTCATTCTTTCATGGCGCACTGCACACCTAGCTCAGCGTCACAGCTCTGGGGCCCTGCGTGGTCCTCTCCCAATGTCACTGTCCCCGAGCACACCCGCGCTCCCCACAGCAAGGCCTCTCGCGGAACCGTGATGTGAGGGTGCTGGGGTCTGTTTGAAAGAAGCTGCCTAACAGCTGGCTTGGAGGACTAAAAGCACGTATGCAAAGCTGCTTGGCCTCCACGCGGGTGCTCGCAGTGCCGAACCCACGTCCTGATCGCCAAAGAAATCCTTGCTGTTAGAGGGCATTTCCCCCAGGAGGTGTGATTTGGGCGGAACCCTGAAGGCGGACGGGAGTGGGAGAGGCGGTGGGCAGCAGGGAGCACATTCCCAGGCGGCGTGTCTTCCCGAGCCCGGCCAGCCCGCCAGGAGCCAGGGGACGGAAGATGGGTGCTGGGGAGCGGCCGGAAGCTCCCCGCCACGGCGTCCCTCCCACCCCCGCCCCAGGCCGGCACCCCCTGCCTCAGAGCGCACCCTGGCGGAGGAGCAAGTCGTGCGTCCGTGGCGCGGAGAACGAGAAGTCGCGCCCGGCGGTCCCCGGCCCGGGCCGGCTTCCCGAGGTCCGGCCTCGCTGCGGACGGAAGAGTGCGGCGCGGCCCGAGGGCATCCGGCGCAGCCCCAGACCGCCGGCCGTGCGGGCGGCCTGCCCCTCGGGCCGCTGCCGTCCTGGCCCGGCTCCACCCTTCCCTCCCCGCGGAGGGCCCCCTCCGTAGGGCAGCCCCGGCGTCGAGGCTCCCGGCGCGCCCCCCTCGGCGTTCGCTCCCCTCCCCGGCGCCGGAATTCCCAGGCTCCGGAGCGCGGCCCGGCGGCCAGCTGGGCAGGAGGAGGGAGGGGGCTGACCGGCCTCCGGCTCGGCCCCGAGTTCCATGTGGGAAGCGGCGGCTGTGACGCAAGTTTCCAGGGGGCCCCGGCTCGGAGGGCGCGCGCCAGAGCCGCTCTGCTCCGTGCAGTTGCAAGCGCGGAAAAGAAACAGCCCGGAGCAGCACCCCAGGCCGCCCTCGCCGCCGCAGCACGCTGGGCTCCGCCGAGCGCCCGCCCCCGGGGCGCGGAGCGCGCAGACCCCGCGCCCGGCCGGGGCCGCCGCCGGACCCCGGCCGCCGCGCTGGGCTCCCTTGCCGTGGCTGGCCTTTTTTTTTTTTTTTTTTTTTTTTTG
>JAGFMF010012160.1:1530702-1556156 GCA_019455555.1 Galemys pyrenaicus | reverse complement strand
CTGCAAACACACACACACGCACACACACACACACACACACGCCCGGGGAGGCAGGCCGGAGAGACCTCCCTCCCGCCCCTCCCGCCCGCCTCCCTCCCCTCGCCGCCGCCGCCAGCATCTGGGACCGGCCGATTCTGCACCTCCGTCCGGCGCTGCCCCTTCATTCGGATTTCCATCTTGCATTCTCCGGCGGACCTCGGGACCCGGCTCGTGCAGAGGAGGGGGGCCGATCGCTATGGAGTATTTCATGGTGCCCACTCAGAAGGTGCCCTCTTTGCAACATTTCAGGAAAACAGAGAAAGAAGTGATAGGAGGGCTCTGTAGGTGTGTACTCCTCCTCCCCCAACCCCTTCCTATGACTGCAGCCCCCGGCCAGCCCGCCCGGGCGGGCGCGCGTGTGCGCACGCATGGCCCGCGCCGCCGACCCGCTCGCCTTTCTTAGCCTCGGGGTCGGCTGCAACCCCGCGCGCCGGACTCGCGCCTCCCGGGGGCCCTCCTCTCTCGAAACGTGGGGGCCCCGAGCGGCCCCGGTCACTTTTGTCCCCTGCAGGCGGGCGAGTCGCGACGTTTGTAAATTGCAAACAGACCCACGTGGTTCTGCAGCAGTCCCGGCCATGCTTGGTGCTGGTGGCTTCCCCCCCACCCCCGCCCCGCGCTTCCTCCTCCCCCATCCCGCGGCTGCTTCCTTCCTCTCCCTCCTTCTTTGCACTCTGGGCGCCCCCCGCCAAGGGGGCCTGGGGGCCCGGGGCGCGCGTGGGGCCGCGGCGCCGGCGGTTACAATGCAACCACGCCGCGGCTCCGGGCGGGGGGGGCGGGGAGCGGGGCGGTGTGTGTGTTTGCGGAGGTCGGCGCCGCCGCGGGCCGGGGGGCGTGCTCGCGTGGGGGTGCAGGGGTGGGCGGGCCGCGGGGCCCGGCGCGGCCGGCGGGGCGCCGCGGACCCGGCACGCTGGCCGCCGCTCGCTCGCCTGCCGCCCGCGCCCGGGCGCTGTTTACTAGCGAGGCCTGGACGTGACTCTGCAGCCCTCTTGGAGTAGGCGGACCTCGGCGCGCCGCCTCGCGGGAGCTGTAGTTCTCCGCGCCCCGCCGGCGCGGCATTGTGGGACTTGTAGGCTCGTGGGGGCCACGCTTTCCCCGCACAAAGCTCGGTCTCCGCGGCGGGACGGGCGAGGCCGGTGTGGGAGGCGGGGGCTTTTAAGGGAAGCGGCACCAGAGGCGGCCCCTGGCCTCAGGAGGCCTGCGCACCGCACGTGGGTCTGCCCTGCAAACTTTCCCTCCAGCGCGCCTTCCCAAGCCCCGAACCGAAAGCATCCGGTCTCCCAGCCCCGTGGGTGGGTGGTCCGAGGTGCGCTGCCCTCGTTAAGGGCCGCTGCCCGCGTCTGGCCTGAGTTGCTCCGGATCCAGCCCGGGGCAGAGCGATGGGGCTCGCGCACCACCTGCACCAGTCACGCTCAGGCCCGGGATTCCTATCGCCAGGGGAAGGGCCTGGGTGTCTCCGCCTGGAACACGAGCCGCGGGACGCCGGTGCTGGGTGGGCTCCTCCTGAACGCCAAGTTTGGGACCTCCGGCCCTTTTTCCGCGGCGCTGCCGTGGGAGCGAAATGGCTCCCTAGGGCTGGGGCCACGTGCTCCGCAGCCCCAGGCTGGCGGGCGGGGACTGGGGAGGAGGAGCCCCTGGCGGTGTGGTCCAGGCTGCTGGACCTTGCTGCAGACGGCAGGTTGGAGAAAGGCTGTGCTTATCCACCCTGCCGCAGGGTCAGCGGCCCGCAAGTTCAGAGCCAGTGCCTGGAGGTGGATGGGCCGGTGGGTGGGCCTTCAGCTAGCACAGCCACCCTGAGTGTTGGTCCTTCCAGCAGTGACCCCGGAGGACCCACAGTAGCACTTAGAAAAAGAATCTGAAACTCTTACATGTGCGGGGGATTTGCAGCGCTCTGTGGGGTTTCTGAATTGTCAGTCTCCCTCCCGGAGGCTGGCTGTGGGGCGTGAAGATCCAGGCTCGGGAAAGGAGTAGCCACAGCAAATGACCTGGGGCTTGACCCCCTCCCCGGGCTCTGCCTCACCTGGAGCTGCTGTGCGTGAGGAGGCCGGGTGGTGGGCCACCTGGGTTCGGCTGCTACAGGTGTCCGAGAGGACGTGCCCGACCCTGACCCTGGCAGACGGTGTGCAGTGGGCCTGTGGCCGCCCAGCCTGGGCCTGGCTGAGTCCTCTGGGGTTTGGCACACTGTCCCTGTCCCCAGTCCTCCCCAGGGAGACGGTGCCCCAGCATCTAAGCACTTGGGGTGATGGGACTACTCCTCTGGGTTAGCCATGGAGATGTCCCCTTCCTGCCCCGCAGCCCAGCCATGTCCCGGGATGGGACCTGGGCCGTCAGCAGGTGTGGGGGTTAAGGGTGTGGGCTGGGAGGGTCTGCCCGGCGGACTTGCTTCACACACTGGTGGCTTAGCATGGCGAGGGGGGCTCTGACCGCCGCTCCATCTCCCCGGTCCACCAGAGGGGCCTGGACCTGTTGCCCGTGACTTTTCAGCCTCTGGACAGTGTGGCCCCCGCGAAGGCTGTCTGCGTGGGCGGGCAGTGCCTGGCAGCCCTGGATGTGCCAGGCACTCAGACCTCAGAAGCAGCATCAGGGGCTCACTGAGTATCTTCTTATAGGGGCAGAGGGAGGGGGGACGAGGGGCTCAAGCCCGTTCCAGAACACCTGCTCTGCGCTGGGCTCGCAGGGCCGCAGCAATCAGAACTGACCACTGGCCCGAGAGTGCTGGCTCCTGGCGTAAGAGGGTCTCAGCTCCCCAGGAGACCCAAGAGGGTCTCTGGGGAAACATCCTGTTCTCGGCCTTCTCACTCTTTCTCCTCCGTGTCTTTTATACTTCACCGGGCCCGCGTGATCCAGGACTCCCCCTTACGGGTGGGGAAACTGAAGCTGAGAGGTGGAAGGTGAGGTAGCTAAGCACGGGGCTCGTAGCCGGTCAGCGGTGGGCTGACTGCAGGTCTCTCTGTGCTGCGGGGGCTTGGGGCGTCTCTGACTGGGACAGCTGAGTGTGGTGTGTTCTAGGATCGAAGTGGGTGGCAGCAGGCCCTAGGCTGCTCCAGGGCCTGCTGCAGGGAGAAGTCGGGGGACGCAGCCCCCATGCGGGGCTCCCCTCCTGGACTGAGACTGTTGAGTGGCAGGTGGGGGTGACTTGGAGGTGGTGTGAGATGAGTTCTCTGCGGCTGGCTCGAGGCTGGAGTGGGCAGAGGTCAGCGCCTGGACTTGAAGAGCGTGCTCCTGTCCTGAGCCTCTGGCTGGGGGGCCGTGTGCTCCAGGGGGTCTCTGGGGCTTTGCTCTTGGCACCCGGGCTTGCACGCACACCGTCGCCTGGCCCCTTGCTGCCCGGCCCCTTGCTGCCCAGGTCCTGCCTTTTTCGCGGGCAGGCAGCCACTGGCCATCCTCAGGAGACAGCCGGTGTGCTCCTGCATGACCCCGTCTGCTGGGCCTTGGGCAGGGAGGCGAGCAGGGGACAGTGGCATCGCCTCTGCTCCTGCACCTGCGAGGTGGCCGTCGTGGCCGGGGCAGGGGCCCGTTACCGTGCCGTCAGTGCTGTAAAACCATGGTTTCTGCACAGCTCAGAAGGCGCTGTCACAAACTGTGAGAAGGCCCACCTTGCCCAGTATAGTGTCACCTGGAAAGGCCAATTAGCCAGTCTTTATCTGTAGGAGCCCCTGATTGGCCAGCTCGCCACCAATCAGAGCCGCTGGGTAGCTGCGATTCCACCAATCAGCACCCTGGTCTGGCAGGGTCCCACCAATCAGAGCGCAGCGGTGGCCTGGTCTGGTAAAGGTGTCAGCTGGTCCTGTGGGGAGTGTTGCGGTGAGTGGAGCCCAAGGCCGTGGGGCGCAGCGGCTTGAGGGGTGGTCTGGGGTCAAGCGCTGCTGCCCGCTAGGTTGCGGGGCCGTGGGCCGCGGGACCGCTCGGGGTCTTACTGAGCAGGAGCCGGCCTGGGCCCCTGCTCTGCGTGGGTCCCGGGAATTGCTCCTTCTGGAGGCTCCAGGCTGGGCTTTCGGGGTTCTGTGGGCTCCTCTCCCCACATTTGTGGGCTCAGGACAAGGGAGAGCTGAGGGTCTCGTGGCCAGAGGCGCGGACCAGCAGGACCCCAGGGGTACGTGGCCCGAACGAGGAACACTGCAGCCGCCGTGGGTGTGACTGGGCAGGGCGTCGGCGATGCCCGGGCAGTGGGGGTCCCCGAGCAGGTGGTCGAGAGCCCCCTGCGGCCCCCCGGCGGCCTGGCCCCTCCCAGGACCCTGGGCTCCCCTCGGATGGAGCTGGCTTCTGTGAGGGGAACGCGAGGTTCTGTGGGTGAAGACCCAAGCAGACTCCGGGCAGTGGGTCACTGCGCTTGTCCTTCCAGCAGGTGCCCATCCCCTCCGGCGGGCCTCGGCGCTGAGCGGCCGCTCTGCCCTGCGGCTGGGGCCTCCCGGGTCGGCGGGTCTGGATTGTGTTCAGCACAGCTGCCCTCGTTCCTCCTGGGAGGCGGGGGCGGTCCAGCGAGGAAGGCCGGCGAAGTCCCTTGGGAGGGACTTGGCAGTGCATTGCGATGCCAGCCTGCAGGGGCTCTGGGAGCCCGCGGCACTCGGGGTGGCTCTGGGCTCTGGGGTGACCCCTCACCGCCCTGGCCAGCCCCGGCCTTTTGGCATCAGCAGGAGGACCCAGGACGGTGAGGGAGGGTGTGTGTGTCCCCAGGTCTCTCCCGAGGCGACGGGGACGCCCCCGGCCCATCTCAGTCAGCTGGAGCAGTGGCGTCCAGCCCACGTCTCCCCATCTCTTGCTCCAGAGAAGTTTGGGGGGTACTGTCAGGCTCGGAACCTGGCCTTGGTTGTGTACCCCACTCGCAAAGGCAGGTCGGCCTCTGCCAGCTCCGGACGCATCCCCTCCAGCACCCCCCAGCACCACTGCAGGGGTGGGGCCCCGCAGTAGCGAGGCGCCGGGGCCCGCAGTGGGGCTCTCCACAAGCGGGAGAGCCAGGTGCCCGCCATCTCACCCGGAAACTCTTCCACCTGATCCTCATCCCAGCCATAAAGGGGGTTCCTGGTTTCCTTCCTGGTGCAGGCATCCTGAGTCCCTGGAGGTAACTGCACCTGGGGGGCCGCTCCCAGCCCTCCTCTGTAGGGACGGGGCCGCGGCCCAGGAACCGGGAAGGTTCCTGCGAGGAGCCGAGGTGGACGGTGGGGCAGGTGGGGCCAGGAGAGGCCTTCGTGTCTCCAGCTGCTGCAGATGTGGTCCTCTCCGCCACTTCTGTGCAGGCGCCTTTCCTCCTGGTGGTGACATGGGCCCTGGGCACCTCTTAGGTCCCCGGCTGCCCCATCGATGGAGCCAGGGCTGTGAGCCCCAGCCTCAGCCAGGTCACCCAGGAGGGCCCCTTAGGAAGAAGCCAGGACTGTGGCTTCGGGTGGGGCTGGTGGCCTCTTCTGGGAGCCCAGCATCTGGAAGCCATTAGGCCAGGGTGGGGAGAGCTGCAGGAGAGGGCTGGGGAGGGGGCATGCTTCTTCCAGGCCACACACAGGCCCACCCTGGGGAGCAGTGGCATTGGGCCTATAGGCTCCGAGGCTGCCTCTGCCTCCCGCCAGTGCCTCTCGGCCTGCAGCCTGCCTCGCCCCGCCGCCTTCTCTCTCACTGGCCTCTGCTCCTGCAAGATGCAGTCATGTGCTGCAGGGACCCGGTCGCTCGCTGCCTGCTGGCACAGGGTGGGCGGCCTCCTGGGGGGCAGGCTTGGCGCGGTGGGCTTGCTGTCCCCTCCCTGCAGTGAAGGGAACCTGTCTGGTCTTTGTGGTCTTATGCAGGTGGCTGGGCTGGGCTGTGACATGGCCGAGCCATGCGGAGGTGTCCCGGGAGCAGGTGTCTGTCATCTGGGCCTGAGCTGGGCCTGCTAGCCAGACACAGGGGCCTGGTTTTGACACCCAGCACATGGGGCTGCTGCATGCCCCCTCCCGGCTGCCTGGGTAGCGTATCACACGCCTGGCACCTCTTGCCCCAGGGCTGCAAGTGACACTCGGGGCCTTCTGGTGACGAACTGTAAAGACAGGGCACTTGGGGCGCAGGGCATGGGGACACCAAGCCTGAACATGCCCTGTCCCCCTGACAGTCTGGCCAACATTCCACTGACCCCTGAGACGCAGCGAGACCAGGAGCGGCGGATTCGGCGGGAGATTGCCAATAGTAACGAGCGTAGGCGCATGCAAAGCATCAACGCGGGGTTCCAGTCCCTCAAGACCCTCATCCCCCACACAGACGGAGAGAAGCTCAGCAAGGTGGGTGAGGCTGGGAGGGCTTCCTGGAGGAGGTGGCGCCCTCGAGCGGGCCCCTGATGCACCCCTCCCGCCCTCAGGCAGCCATTCTCCAGCAGACGGCAGAGTACATCTTCTCCCTGGAGCAGGAGAAGACCAGGCTCCTGCAGCAGAACACACAGCTCAAGCGCTTCATCCAGGTACCCAGCCCGGCCCCGCCTTCGTGCCTGGCCCTCCTGGCCGGTCTGGGCCCACCCTGGCCTGGCTCTCGTCGGGGCTGCAGTCCCCTTCCTCCCTGCCGGCCTGTCCACTTCAGGCACCTGCCTTCCCACCTGGCCCCCAGGCTGCCCATCTGAGCGGGTCCTGGAGCGGCCCTGGTGATTGTCGCTGGCCACTGGTCGCTGCCTCTTGGCCGTCGGACTCGCGGGACGGGCCCAGCGCTGCTGCGCCTGGCTTGGACGGCTTTGGGGCCGACAGTGACCGGCCCGGCTTCCCGGCGGCGGTGGCGGTGGCACGTCCGGGGGTGTCAGGGCACTCACCGCCCCCGGGGGTTTTCAGGAGTTGAGTGGTTCGTCCCCTAAGCGGCGGCGGGCGGAGGACAAGGACGAGGGCATCGGCTCCCCGGACATCTGGGAGGACGAGAAGGCAGAGGACCTTCGGCGGGAGATGATCGAGCTGCGGCAGCAACTGGACAAGGAGCGCTCGGTGCGCATGATGCTGGAGGAGCAGGTGAGGGCGGCGCGCGCGCGCGCGTGCGTGGGGTGCGTGCGTGCGTGAGGTGCGCGCGCGGCCCCTGGCCTCCTGTCCTCGCTACTGCAGACGAGCGCCTGTTCGCAGGCGTGCTGCTCTGCGCCGCCTTCTGAGTGCGGGTCCCCGGGGGGGCAACATGACAGTTCTCTGCCCTCAGGGCTCACTCTGTTGGGGTGCGGGGAGGTCAGCCCGGGGGCTCTCTGGACATGGAGCGGCCGTCGAGCCCCTGTGCCAGGGCATCAGGTGGAGGGGAGAGGAGCCCCCTCCCTGCAGCCAGCACCGGTCTCCCTGGGGACACGACTCTGGCGTGGGTGGAGAGGGCGAGGGCGCTCCATGGAGCGGGCACAGCCCGGGCAAAGGCTTGAAAGCCGGCGGGCTACAGGAGCGGGGCGGGAGGGCTCCGGCGGGACCAGATGAGTCACGGCGGCCTGGCTGGCTGTGGAGGACTTTGGTCACCACCCAGGGTGCAGGCCCCTGCTGGGGCCGGTGCAGGAGCAAGGCCGGCTGTTTGAAGGCCCGAGCTGCCCTGCCCAGGGTGGGGCGGGTGAGGTGGGGCCCAGCCTGCCTGAGCCGCGTCTGTGCCCCAGGTGCGCTCGCTGGAGGCCCACATGTACCCGGAGAAGCTCAAGGTGATCGCCCAGCAGGTGCAGCTGCAGCAGCAGCAGGAGCAAGTGCGGTTGCTGCACCAGGAGAAACTGGAGCGAGAACAGCAGCACCTGCGCACCCAGGTGAGCACCCAGGTGAGCACCCAGGCGAGTGGGAGGCCCCGCAGGACCTTTGGGCCTGGCGCCCTTCCCTTGGGTCCAACAGGGCACTGGGCGGCAGCAGTTGGTTCTGGGGGCCAGGCCCCACCCCCGGCGAGGGGGGGCAGCTCCAGACCTTTGGAGAGAGACTGGGCCTGTCTTGCAGCTCCTGCCCCCGCCGGCCCCCACCCACCACCCCACGGTGATCGTGCCAGCGCCACCTCCCCCGCCCTCCCATCACATCAACGTCGTCACCATGGGCCCCTCCTCAGTCATCAACTCTGTCTCCACGTCCCGGCAAAATCTGGACACCATTGTGCAGGTACCTGGGCTGCATGTGGGGGTGTCTCGGCTTCTCGGGTTGGTCCAGAACTTTCTCACCTCCATCCCCCAGGACCTGGGATGGGGGTGAAGGTGGCTGTGGCCAAGAGGGTGAGGAGGAGGAGGAAGATGCCAGATTGTCAGCTCTGTGGGTCAGACCTGGGGTCACTGCTGTGCTCAGACCCTCTTGGGGACCTCACGACATCACAGAGAAATGACAGAGCCAAAAAAGGCCAAGTGGAGAAAAAGCACCCCAGGAGTGCCCCTCAGTTCCGTACAAACTTAATGAGTGGAACAACAGGGTGGACTAGAAGGACCCCCACACCCTGTCCGGGCGTGGACACGCTGCCATCGGGAACGGGCGGCAGACACAGTGATGTCTGGGACCACCGCGGGCAGCCGCCCCCCGGGGCTCGGCTCACAGACGCCTCCAGGCCCTGGCAGGCACCTGCTGCTCTGCCAGCCTGGACTTTCTGGGGTGTCCGTGTGCGTTGGCGGGACGGTGGCCCCGGCCGCCTCCTCACGGCATCCTGTCCCCAGGCGATCCAGCACATCGAGGGCACCCAGGACCGGCAGGAGCAGGAGGAGGAGCAGCGGAGGGCCGTCATCGTGAAGCCGGTCCGCAGCTGCACGGAGGCCCACGCCTCGGACACAGCCTCCGACTCGGAGGCCTCAGACAGCGACGCCATGGACCAGAGCCGGGAGGAGCCGGCGGGGAGCGGGGCGCTTCCCTGACCACCCCCAGCCCTCCTCTCCCTTCTGGGGGTTGGAGGGGGCCGGGGCAGCACCAGGGAGAAACGCGGGCGGACGAGTGAGGAATTTTTACAAAATGACGACGACATTTGGGTCTCTTTTATGACCTCTTTTTCAATACTGTAAATCGACCTTTGATGGACGCCCCGACGAGGCCAGGGGGCTGGGGGGCGCAGAGTGTGCAGGGCACCGGACACCTGGGGCTGGGCCTCGGACCCCAGACTTGGGGGAGCTGACACAGAGGTGCCTGGCTTCTCTCTGCCAGAAACATTATTTTCATTGACACGTGTTTTTAGGAACAGGGAAAATTCAAACGAAACCCCAAGGTGACCGTGCCCGCCCGCGTCGGCCCTGTGACCTGCAGTTTAACTCCTCCCCTCTTTTGGGTTCCTCCTTTCTCCTGCAAGCACTTACAAGGGTTGAGGGTCTGGCTGGGTGGGGGCGCTCTGGGGGTCCCGGGGTCCCCGTTGCTTCTCGGTGGGGGTTTGCTGCTGCCCATCTCCCCTCCCCGCCCGGTGTCAGCGCCAGGGCCTGCCAGGATCCGCCCCTCCCAGCCCCCACTCGCCCTCCAGGTTTCCCAACTTTGACCCCAAAAACTGTCTTTGTCTCTCTCTTTTGTTTTGTTGTTGGTTTTTTTTTTTTTTGGTTTTGGTTTTGTTACTTGGTTTTGTTTTTTTTTTTAATAATTTTGAGGTCTTTGTGTTCAAGGAGAAGCTATTATATTTTGTTAAGAAAGTGGGGGAAAAAAACCAAGAGGCCACCGTGCCTTTATAAAGAAACAAAATAAAGTTTGTACTTTGTTTTTTAGATTCCACGTGTCCTGGGCGTGTGCTGTCCCAAGGTGGGGAGGCTTCCTGGGCTGGGGGGGTTGCCAAGTGTGCCCGCCAGAGGGACTGTACGTAGGTGGGCCGTGACGCCCCCAATCTGTGTGGTATTGTGGTGAGAGATGGGGTCTCCGAATTCCTGGGGTTGCTTGGCGTTCTGCAGATGGGCAGTGATGTTGGAGGTGGGAGGCGGGGCTTCCATGTCCTCGCGGTATGGCTCTGGGTGGCAGGAGCGCGGGAAGAGCCCGGCCGCAGGTGTCCGTCCTGGAGAGGACACAGGACGTTCAGGTGTCCTGGTTGATCCCGGGCTTGGCCACTGCCTTGGCGGGGTAACCTCCTTGAACTCCTTCCTCACGGTGTGGCGTCTGGGGGCTCAGTTCGCCAGTGGTCAGTCCGCTGCGGGCAGCCCCTTTACCTCTGCGCCCGTGTCCACTGGTGAGAACTGGCAACAGTAACAGCACACGTGCATCGCGTCTCCTGGCGTGGGGACATCCTTCGAGTCCACGGTCCAGGCTGCCTGAGGGCCTCTAGGCCTCCTTTCCCCGTGCTCACATCCAGCTCAGAACTGAATAGCCGGTTCACATCCCGCACAAGGGCTGTCTCTGGACGTGAACTTGGACACTTCTTTTTAAAAGATTTTATTTATGCACACAAAAGCTGGGGCACCCAGAGACATGGTTGGGGGGTGAGAGGATCACCAGAGGCAGAGCAGGGAGCAGAACAGGCAGATGGACTGAAACACACTGCTGAGGGGAGCAGCTGGAGACAGGAGAGGTCTGCTTTGCTCTGTGGGTCCCCTCCCTGGCTGGGGATCGAACTCCTGCTGCAGTGGCTGCTGATGGCTGACACTTAACCCCTTGTACCACCAGGGAGGCCCCATGTCACATAATCAGCCATTTTAAAGGGAACAATTCAGTGGCATCTAGTACATTCATGATGTGCACCCATCAATCTCTAATTCCAAAGCTTTTCCATGCCCCCCAAACTCCAATTCCCCTTGCCCTCCTCACTCCTTGGCAATCACAACCTGCTTCCTGTTTCTGTATTTTAAAAGGTTAAAGCTTACTTGCTATTCGGTGAGAGTCCCACGGTAAATGCTGGCGTGTCGTTCAGTCCCCTCGCGAGTGCGCGAGCCCTCCCGAGTTCCGTCCACATCCAGTCGCTTACCCTGCACTCGCGTTTTCCAAAATGTCATATAGGTGGAATATTTAGTTCTTTGAGCCTGCCTTCTTTTGCTTAGCATTGTAACCAGTTTTCTCATTTTGAGTGTATCTAACTAAATGTATGCGCCTCTGAGGGGACGGGCCCACCCAGGACCGGGGCAGGGACACGCCTTCCCAAGGTCAGCGGGGCGACAAGCCAGGAGTGCCCGGCGGGCCCCATGCAGCCCCGATGTGTGTCCATAGAGGGCGCTGTGGGCCCAGAGAGGACGGAGGCTCCACCCCTCGCGGAGCCGCGGGGTAGCTCAGTTCCCATAGGCCGGAGGCTGCGCTTGGGGCGGGGCCAGGAAAAGGTAACCCTGCGCGACTTGCCGTGGCGCGCCCTGCCGCGGTGCGCCCTGCCGCGGTGGGCGGTCTCAGCAGCCGGCGGCGGAAGTCAGGGGCGCGCCCGAGGCCCCGCCCCTTCCCGGATTTGCCCCGCCCCGCCCCAGGGCGCGCATGCTCTTTGGCGCCTCAGGCCGTCTGGCGCGCTTCCGCAGCACACTTCTGGCCCCGCCCCCGCGCCCCTTCACGCACGCCCCGCACACCGACACCGCCCACGTGCGGCTCCTGCGCGCCCCCAGCGCGGCGGCGCTCGCCGACCTGCTGTCTCTCGCCGCCGCCCGCTCGGGCTCGCGACTTGACCTCTGGTGTAAACCCGGGTTCCCGGGACGGCGTCACTCCGGGAGAGGTGACGAGTGCGAGGAACCGCGCCCGGAGCGTGTCGTCCTTTTCCTGAGTCCCGGAAGCCCGTGCATCTGGCCCTGGCGGCACCCGCGGGGTCACCCGGGGGCCAAGGCCATGGGCCAGGGGCCATTGCTCTGTGGGCCACCCGGGGGCTAGGGCCAGCGGCCAGGGCCGTGGGACAGTTCAGGGTCGGGGCCATTGCGCTGTGGGGTCACCCGGGGTCCAGGGTCGGTGACTAGGGCCGAGGGATGATGGTCCAGGGCCAGTGGCCACGGCTCCACGGGGACCCCGGGTCCATGGTCAGGGACCACGAGTGGAGCTGCGTGGTGGCCAGAATGGCCATGGGGACCTTGAGGCAGTGCGGACCTGGCCCAGCGGGAGAAGTGGAGAGGAGGGGTAGGAGAGGACGTCCACCTCGGACCATGCTTGGACACGCGTCTGAAGGGCAGGAGCGCGGGTCGGACGTGAGCAGCCGTTTGGTTTGGACCTTTTCCTCCATGTCCTGTAGGAGGCGCCGCGAATCTGGCGCATGTGGGCAGTGTCAGCTCTGAATTGCCGAGTGCCCCATGGGCCTGTGTAGCTGTTCAGATCATCGTGGAGAAGCCCGGAGGTCAACGCCTTTCACCAGCAGTGGGAGACAGCCCCGCGTGTCCTTGGCAGCACTTGATGTTGTGGGACTTTCAAGGGCCGGGTTAGTGGTGCCTCCTGGCAGGTGTGCAGTGGGCGGTTCTCACTGCTGTCGCCTTGGAGCTCTGCCTGCTTCTGACCTCCCCAGGTCTGCGGCCTCCGCCGTCTTGTCTGGCTTCCTGGGCTCAGCATAGCTGCTCTGTAGTGCACGCGCGTGTCTGTGTGACCACAGCGTGATCGATTTTCTTGCCATGGAGAGTCCATTGTCTGAAGGAACAGGCCGGGGTCTGCTGATCCGCTTGACGGCCCGTAGCTCTTAGATTGTGTCCCACTGGAGCCACCATGGACGTGTTAGTGGCCTCTGTCCCCACAGACTGTGTCTCCAGCATGTGAGGTGGCGAGGTGGCAGCTGAGTGGTCTGTGCTGCTTGTACTTTGTGGGGGCGCCGGGCATTCTTGATGCTGTGACCCCCACATTTTAAGGGTATCATTAGGGATAAGCCTTCCGGGGAGTGTCTCGGGGGTGTTCTCCAGGGCAGTCACATTACACCGCGTCTTTACCAGGAGTCTCGGGAGATTCCTGTCGTGTCCCAGTAGCAGAAATAGCCTCACTTCTCCGGAGCGGTGGGTTTGTTCTTATTTTTAGGGCACTTGAGTTGGGCGAGTGCTGGGGCGCCGCAGCGGGGCTGTGTGTGTATATGGTGCTGCCGACATTCGTGTCCCTCCTGAACGCGCCAGCCTGTGTTCCTGTGCTTTTCTCCTAACGCCGACTCCGGTCCTCGCTTTCTTGCTCTTTTGTGGATTTCTAAGAGCCATCTTTATTCTTTTCTGGCGTAGGGTAATTGTAAGAAATAAATGCCCCTGTGCCCTGGGCTGGGTCGTCTTTGGCGGCAGAGCGGCACCCCGGCTCTGGGAATGTCAGAAGGGCCTTCTCGTGAAGAGGGGCCTTCCTGTGACCTTGGCCTCCTTAGCAGTCGGCTAACTGGCCTAGCCCCAGAATGTAAAGCACATGCAAAGCCTCTGGCTGCCTTCTGGAGCCGAGGGCCGCGCTGTCCTGAGCATCAGGTTTTGTTGGCCCTGGCTCTGCCTGTCCCCACTGGGCCCGTCCTGCTGGCCCTGTCTCCGGCTGCCCTCAGGGTGCTCTTCTGCTTGCCCCCAGCCCAAGGCCTGGGCTGCCGGTGGGGTTGCCCTCCCCTCTGCCTGCCTCCCCCTCTTCTCCTGCCTCTGTTGATTGACAAGAACGCGTGCGCCAGAGAGGGTAGGACTGGGGGCTGCAGGGCAGGAGCGGCCCAGTCCTGCAGCTGTAGAAGCCCATTCTCCCCCACCACACCCTGCTGTTGAAAAGGAGCTAAGAGTGACAGCTGCAAAGTTTCCTGAATTAGGGGCCCTGAGTCAAAGGTTCCCCCTGGGGTGAGGCCAGACTCTGTGGCTGGACAGCGTCAGGGTTAAGTGAAGGGGAAAAAGTAGAGAATTTGTGGGTGTCGCTCACATGGCAGCAGAGGGGGCTTGCGGACCCTGTCCTGTGCCTCTCACCTGAAGGGATAAGGGTGTGCTCTGAGGACTCGGTGGCAGAGGAGTGGGGCGACCTCGCCCCTGTAGGGACAAGGCAGCATCAGTGGCTGGACAGGTGCTGAGGATCGTGGGGGCCGCTTGTTTGAGATCAGAGGACAGGGGCCCTCCATTCCCCGGGGGCTCGGAGGCCACATCCCTGGCTTGTGGTGGGCGGGGTGTGGCAGTTGGGAAGAGGGCTGAGCCCTAAGGCCGTGCTGGGCTGCAGTGCCCAAGGCAGCTGGCAGACGTGCTCAGTTATCTGGGAGGTCTCTGCAGGGGGCAGCTGCACTGGGCGGGAGCTTGGGCCCTTCTCAGGTGCGTGGCCCAGAGTTCCTGGGCCGAGAGGGGCGTGCTCTGGGCGAGGGCTGCGGTGTACAGCGCGGTCGGAGTCCAGCCCACGGGTGGGTGGCCAGGGCTCCGCTTTCCCAGCCCTGAGGACGAGTTGGGTATGGCTCTGCGCAGCGGGTGCTCGCCAAAGATGGCCGCGCTGCAGGAGCAGGGGAGGAGCTGAGGCTGAGGCTCCGGAAGCTTCTGTCCAGAGGCTGGGCTGGGCGCTGGGAGGGGCTTGTCGGGGGGTGGGGGTGATGTGGGGCTGCTGGGGGCCGCTGACCAGTGTGTGGTCCGAGCGTCTGTCCGCAGCCGAGTCCCTCCTGCTCACGGCGCTTGTTTTCCGAATAGGATATCTGTCTTTAGTCTTCAATTTTTAAAAAGCTACGTGGAACATAAAAAGTGTACAGAATAAAAGCGACACGGAATGTGAAGGTACCATCGCTTTGTACCATGCGTTGCGTCCAGCTGCTGCCCTCGCTGCCCTTTCCGCCCTCCGTCTCCAGAGCAGACTCCAGCCCCTCTGAACACTGCCCCTCACCCCGCCCTGACCGCCCTCCTGCCCCCCACCGGGCTGTGACTGTGCTGTTCTAGGGCCGCCCATACGAGGCACCAGCGTAGCTGACACGGAGGGCCCGAATTGCGCCCCCCTCAGTTCGAGTTGAAGTCCTCTTCCGCAGGGCGCAGGACGAGACTGTGTGCGGAGAGGGGTCCTGCAGAGGCGAGTGAGGCACGACGGGGTGCTGGGGCCGCGTCGGCGGGGTTGGTGTCCAGGCAGGAGACGGGTGGGACAGAGAACAGTGCCCGAGAGAGGGCCCCGCGGCCACGTGGTGAGGGGTGTCCACCTGCAGGCCAAGGAGAGGCCCGCAGGAGGCACGCCTCAGCCGTGCGATGCCGCGTGTCTGCGGTGCGGCGCTGGTCCTGGTGTCCTGTGGTGTCTGCCCTGGCCGGCAGGCCGGCCCCTCGTCGGCTGGGCCCTGATGCTGGTCCCAGCACTGCGCCAAGGTCTGTCCTTGTTGTGCCGGGGCCCGCCCACTGGCCGAGGGACGACCAGGGTGAGCGGACCGCATGCAGCTCACCTCTCGTCGGCTGTGGCACCGGGGCTCCCGCCGTGGCCGTGAGTCCGGCAGTGCGTCTCCAGCCAAGGGCAGTGACCCTCACTCAGCCCCGGGGCGCGCCCTGCCCACCTGGGCAGCTGCCCGCGCCCTCTCTGACCTACAGCCGGGCCCTTTCCAGCTGAAATCTGATGTGGCAGAACCCCTCCTCGGGGACCTGCTCTGAAGGCCTTCGGCTGACGGGCGAGGCCGCGTCACTCAGGTCGCCGACTTAACATGTCTGTCACACCTGAGAAGTACCTGCACAGCAGCAGCTCACGTCTGACCCAGCAGCTGGCACTAGAGCTGGCCAGTCTGACGCATAAAATTAACACTCACTTAGAGCCTGAGATCAGATCTTGAAAATTGATCATCACAACTGGTAACTTGTCAGTTCTTGTCAAGCTGAAATTAGATTCATTGTCACCCCAACTGAAACCCAAGAAGACTTAAAAAAAAATTTGTATGGAAATGCAAGGGGACTATAAAGATCAAAGAACAATTTGGAAAAGGTCACCTTAGAGAACTCACAGTATAGGCCCTCCAGACTTCGCAGAGGCCCTGGGGACGAGGCCGGGCGGCACTGCGAGGAGGGGGCCGCTGGCCGGTGGGCGGCCTGTCGTGCAGATACAGCTGCACACCTGGAAGTCAGCTGATTTGGACAAACAAACAAAGTAGCGTCGGCAGCTCGTGGAGAAAGGGCAGCCCTCACGCGGTGGAGCTGGGACAACTGTGTCTCCGGATATAAACATCTAAACTGGCCCATCTTGCCACATGTTGAAAAGTAGCACAAAAAAATCTAAGCGTGAAACTTCCTATTACTGCGTTTCTAGACGGAAACAGGAAAAAGCGCTGTGACCATGGGCAGGCGGAGTTCTTAGGAGCAACACCAAACCACAGACTGAAGGGTTGGACTTGATGAGTCATTTCTGTTCTTTGAAAGATACTTGAATGAAAAGATAAACCACAGGTGGGGAGAAAACACTGATCGAATGTCTGATAAAGGGGTCACAGCCATCACATGCAAAGAGCAATTAAAACGCAATCAGCTGTGAAAACTGCAGAGGGTGTGAGGAGGCCTCAGACCAAGACACCCTCCGCTTCGGCGTCGCACCTCGGGAAAGTGCGAACAAAGCCGGAATGACATCTTACAAGAAGGACTACAGTGGGGGACTGACCGTAGCCAGTGTTGGCAAGACAGGGAGGACTGGCGGTGGGGGTCCTCCAGCCCCCCGTATCCCCTCCTGTCCGCGTTCTGTCTCCTCCAGAAGCCTGGGCTCTTCGACGCCCGATCTCGAGGTCACCCCCGTGGCTCTGCCCTTGACCTCGGGGAGGTCAGCGACTGTCACGGGATCTCTTCCACTTCGCCCTCCACGCCCTGGCTCCAAGAATCCTGGCCGCTTGTCAAGGTCACTGACTTTAGCGCGCGTTAGTGCAGGTTCCACAAACACTTGGGCCCTAACGCCTAGATCTGCCGCCAGGTCTGCCCCCAACTCCTGCCTGTGGCCTGTGTCGCCTGGCCCAGGCTGCTGGCGGGAGCTTCGTCGGCCCCCCCCCGCTGGCAGCTGGCATGGCCGCCTGCGCAGCCTCCCAGGGTCTCGCTGCCCCCATCACGCCCGCCCAGTTGCCCCAGGGACTGGTGACCCTCCCCCGCCCGCGCCAGCGGCCCTATAAATAGAGGCGAGGAGCAGCTGGGCTCTCTTGGCAGTCACCATGAGGGCGCTGGTCCTGCTCTGCTGCTTCGTGGCGTCGCTCCTGCTCCCGGCGCAAGCAGGTACGACCCCACGCCCGGCTGGCCGTGGGCCGCGGCCCGCTCAGGGTGGGCGCCTGCGGTGGGTGGAGGACGAGACTCGTGGCTCCTGGCCGAGCCGATGGCTAACTCCACTCCCACGGGGTCTCGCCGGCTCTCCATCCTCCTGTGCGCTGGGCCCAGGAGACGAGAAGGGGGTGTGGAGGGAGCCCGAGAGCCGTTGGGGTCTGGGGGCCGGGGCGGGGGGAGCAGTGAACCGAGATGGGTGGGTGGGTGGAGGCAGGGCCCGGGCGGGGGCCTGGAGCCCAGAGAGAAGGTCCAGCAGCAGGTACCGGGGAGAGGACCCAGCATGAGGACGGACGCAGGACCCCGGTCTTGAGCCGGAGGGGCCCAAGGTCCTTCAGCTGACCTCCCCGGGAGGCGCTGCTCCAGGCGGGTTCGGTGGTTGGAGACGGCTGCAGTGGGCTCAGGCGGGGCCTTTGGAGAGCAGCGGGAGAGACTGGGGCTCTTTGGGATGGTTGAGCTAGAGCTGGGGACCAGCTGGAAACCCGGCTGAACAGGAGTTCAGAAGAGGAAGGGGCGGCCTGGCGCAGCCTGGCCCTCGGGCTTCAGGCTTCCTCCGACATCGACATCGCTCTTGGCGGAGCTGGCGGCTCCGGTTACAGCTGCGAGCTGCGGGTTATTTATAGGCACCAGGGGACCCGGTGCTTTCTGCCACCTCTCCTGTTCCTGAGGCTCCTGAGGCCGGGTGCCCCTTGGAGACGCTTCGGGGTGTTGTGGTGCCCCAGGAATCTGGGGCTTCCCCTTGCTTTTATGACCCATCTTTGCTCAGGGGGTTGTGGGGGTGGGTCCCAGCCTCTGCTCTTGAGGTTCCATTTCTGGAGGGGAAGGGGGCTGCGGGCTGCCCCACCAAGAGAGCTGGCAGCAGGCAGGAGCGGCGCCCCTGGGGCTGAGGGACTCGCGGGGTCCGGCCTCGCCTGCGCTGCTGGACCTGCCCTTGTCTGCCCTTGAGTTAATTTGGGCTCCGCAGGCTGCGCGTTGGGCGGTTGGGGCGCAAGGGTGCCAGGCGGCTAAGTATGGAAACAGCAAGTAACTGGATCCCGAGCCGCCTGCTCCCCCCCCCCCCACTCCGCCCGGCCCAGCTGCCTCCTCGCTGCCTCCACGCCTGTGGCCAGGGCCCGGACACTTCCAGCCTTTAGGGTTAGCCTTTATCCTTCTCCCCACAAGGGGCCTGGCTTTCTGGGATGCTCCACAAGCCTGCCCGGGACTTGCCGTGGGTGCTGGTGCAGCTCTTTCCCTCCTGGACGCCCCTGAGCCCCGGCTTCCAAGGAGGGGGCAGGTGTGGGCGTTGGGCGAGGCTCCACCGGTGCTCTGCAGGCCTGCTTGGTCTCTACTCCGGGGCGCTGGCCACAGCAGCCCCACGGCGATGGCCCTTCTCGGGCTGGCTCTCCCTTTGCTCGGCCTCCGCGTCATCGTCCAGGCGAGGGCGTGAGAGCCAGAGAGTGGACAGCCGGTCCAAGGTCAGCCGTGCTGGGTGGTTGGTGTGCCCAGCCCACCTGGGGGCTCCTGTCCACCTCTGCCTCTGAGAGGCCCGCAGCCTGAGGCCGCTCTACTGGCCGGCGTGAGGGGACGGTGGGCAGCGCCCCTCAGGATGCAGACTGGTTCTTGGGCTCCTTGGGGTCAAGTGGGATGGGGCCCCCAGAAAACGTGTGGCCCCGAGCTGCAGGTATTCGGCAGAATGGACACGGTCACCTCCATTGCTTCATGCAGAGATCGGGACTCGGGGCTTCTGCGCCCCCAGACTCACAGGCCTCTCTGTCCCCCGCTCTGGTGCCTGCTGAGCTAGCCTGTCCTGTGGGAGATGGCCTGGTGGCCCAGAAGCTACCCCCCGGCAGTCCCCTCATCACCTGTCCACTCTTGAGGAAGAGACCAGCGGCCACGCTCTACCCAGGGAGGCCGTGAGCTCGGGGTCAAGGGCCGAGCACACCCAGGGTCCCCGTGGGCTGTCCCTGACATGGCCCACTCCCACACGTGTCACTGGAGGAGCCGTGGGAGTGTGGCTGGGGCGCCCCGCCCTGTGCCCGGGATCTTCAAGGCAAGCACCCCGCTTAGCTCGTGGCCCGACCCCACCGTGCTTGGCGGCACCGAAATGCTGGCTGTGCCCACCCAAGTGCAGCACGGAGGCCGTGCTGGCCACGCTGCGGAGCTGGAAGTCGGCCCCGGGAGGCACGCACTGCCCGGGAGGCCCGCTGGGCTGGCTGGCCTGGGTGTGGCGGGGAGGCGGACATGGAGGGGGCCGCCGGCGCTCCTGGGTGGTGTGGCTGGGCCTGAGGCGCGGGCTCCGGCCGCTGCAGGGGTGCGGCCGGCTCCTGGCACACCCCAGCCTGGACCCGCGCCAGCCGTCCAGACAGGCTCGAGCGCACGGGCCTCGGAACACCGGCTGCACTTCACCCCTGGTTACCGGCCCCACGGCCCGGAGCTGCAGCTCCCGCCTGGGCAGGCGCACACACCCAGCGTCCCGGCGGGGTGCCGCCCAGGAGGGGTGTTCGTAGGTGGGAGCTGGAGAACTCCAGGCTAGGGGCCGGAGCGGGAGACTTGAGGACCGGGAGAGCCGGGGCCTCGGGCAGGACCGGCAGAGCCACGGGGCCTCAGGATGACCTGGGAGGCCAGCTCAGCTTGGGTCCTGTGGGCCGGTGTCAATGGAGGGGCAGAGGTGTGTGCGAGGGGGCGGGCGCTGCTGGGGGCGGGTCTGGGACCGCCATGAGGTTCCTCCGGGCGGGTTGGAGAGGCTGGGCGGGGGCCTGGGGGAGGCCCCTGGGGACTCTGGGTCCGGGCCAGAGGAGGGGTGGCCCAGACCCTGGGAGCAGGTGCCTCCTCCAGGGCGGCCTGGCCCTGGCCGTGAGGTCTGAGGCCGCGCCCCTGCGGCCTCCTGGAGGGCCTCTGCGCGGGGTGGGAGGGCCAGGGCAGGGCTGCATGCGGGGTAGAATTCTAACACCAGAGACTGACTGACTGGGTGACATGGGAGTGGGTGAGGGGCTCCGTGTGGGGTGGAAACCATGCGGTCTGATGCTTGAGGCCTTGGGGGAGCCGGGGGGCGTTGGGAGGAAGAGGACCCAGGCTGTCTCCCGAGGCGCCTGAGCGCCTGAGCCCGGGCCGGGCTGCAGCAGACCCAGGCTGGGAGACCAGCCCCGAGCCCTCACTGTTGGCGAGCCCCCGCGCCCCCTGCGCCCCGGGAAGGGCTGGCTCAGCAGGGCCCCTGGGTCTCTGGGGTCAGCCCAGCTGGAGGGCCGCCCGGCACATGTGGCTGCGTCTCCCACTGGACCCCCAAGCCCCTTCCCACAGTGGGGGTCAGCCCGGCTCAGGCCCCACTGGGTTTCCTGGCCGGGAGGCTTTGGCCCTTCTAGCCCTTTGCTGGGGTTCCTTTCGCGGTGAGGGGGACAAGCGAGAGAAGCCGTTGGAGGGGCTGGCTCGTGTCCCTGGGCTCCCCTCCGCAGGCCCAGCTCTCGAGGCCCCGCCCCGGCCTTCTCAGGCTTGCGGACCTGGGAGTCGGCCGTTTCCAGTGCCCTCGCCCAGTGGGCTCCTGACTTGCCTCTGGGCGTGTCCCTGGGTGGCTCACCCGTGGGGGTCATGGCTCAACCGTTGTCCTCCCAGGTCACCTTTTGTTTAAGAGGAGTGCGACGTTATGTCTAAGGATTTATTTTACGTACTCAGGCGTGCAAGAGCTGTGGGCCAGAGGTGCAGGGGCGAGAGGGCTCCCCAGAGGCAGAGTGGGGAGCGGAACAGGCGGATGAGGGAGGCACACTGCTGCGGGGGCAGCGGGAGGCAGCAGAGGTCTGTGCGCCCTGGGGCCCCCGGCCGGGGATCCTGCTCATGCTGCAGGGGCTTACCCCGGCCAGCAGGGAGGGCCCTGGCAGCACGTTTAGCTGAAGGACACGTGTCTGGCGTGGGCTCGCCCCTCTCTCCGGCGGGCATGCTCTAGCCAAGCTCTTGCAGCGGTGCAGGCGCTGCAGCCGCAGCTCAGCCGCTGCCGCCTCAGCCGGGGCCTGAGTGTGTGAGCAGGGAGGGAGAGCGGCGGTGAGCGGGCCGGGCCGAGCGGGGCCGGCACAGGCCCCAGCCCCTCTGTCCCCTCGGCCTGGTGTCCTCCGTGGAGCTCAGGGTCGGCTGGGTTCCTGGAGGCGGCGGTCTGCCCGGGCACCCGGCAGGGAAGTCCCAGCCCGCCCGGCCCCCCTCCAGTCCTCTGCTCTTGTTTGCAGGTCCCAAGTGCCCCTTGGCCCGGGGACCGGCCTGCCCCATGTCACCTCCGTCCCCTGAGAGAGGGGGAAGCTCCCTCTTGGGAGTTTGGGGGGCAGGGGGCAGCGCCTGCGTTTTCCAGCACAGCCTCGAGCGTCGGCCGCGCCCGGCCAGGGCGGAGGGGGCCTGCGCGCCGGAGTGTGCTGCAGCCCCGAGGCCCGGCCACCGCGGTCCACCTGGCTCCCCGGAGTCGAGTGCCAGGCTGCAGGGCACACCACGCCGCAGACCGGGGAGGGCTAGGGCTGTGCAGTTGGCAGCTCCTGGGGCTGGGGCTAGGAGGCAAGGAGAGGCTCCTCCGGTGGCCAGTCCCGCTCCGCCTGGTCCTCTGCTACCTGGGGGTTATGGGCAGGGGTGCCGCTGGGCAGCAGCAGCCGGGCGGGGAGTGCTCGGCTTGGGCTCTGCTGGGAGCCACCCTCGGCGGGGTGCAGGTGGCCCAAGGGCGGGGGAGAGGCAGCGTCCTGTCAGCGCCCACAGGGCCTCTCTCTGGGGTCGGCAGCCCAGCTGGGCCCCTCTGAGCCGGGTGAGGCCGGCCCAGAGCAGCCCTCTGCTGGCTGGGTTCAGAGGAGTGCGGGAAGGCCGGCCTCACGGGCGGCGTGGAGTGTGGGTCCTCCTGGACTGTGGCCCAGCCGGCCGGGGTTGCTGGGTTGGCTGCCTGTCCACCTGCACTCGGCTCAGGCGCTGGACGAGGGGGAGCAAGTGGGAGGAAGGGCAGGAGTCCAGAATCTGGGTGTGCGTTCGGCGTCGTGTGGGAGCAGCAGGGTGAGACCGCTCTGCTGGAAGGGGGCCTCCCGTTGGGGGTGCCAGGCCCCGAGGGGTGGGGTCTTTGCAGAAGGCCTTGGTCCTGGAGCCAAGGGCCTCTTGGGGCGCAGGCCTGCGGCAGCCCGTCCCTGCCTCCGCCCCACCCTCCTCCCGCTGGCATCTTGGGCTCCTTCTGGAGCAGGGGCTTAGCTCTGAGCTAAAACAGGTGCAGGTGAAGGCTGGCCTGGAGTTCCGGGCCCGCAGGAGGGGGCTGCTCCCAGCGCCCGCCAGAGCCGAGCCAGGGGAGAGCCCCGGGGCTTGGGAGCCCCCGCCTGCCCGCCCGCCCGCCCCTGCGGCCTCTGCCAGGACAGCACCCCGGCCCTCCTCCAGCTGGCCGTTCGCTTAGGACCTCGGCCAGCCCAGTTGTCGCCTTAGAACTTTCCCTAGATGGCAATAGGTGAGGGCTTGACCACGCTGGCGCTTGAGCACACAGCCCTGCACACCTGGCTCCGGGCTGGCGCCTGCCCCTCGGCCACCAGGGAGCCGCCCGCCCTGGTCCTGCGGCTCCTCTGCTTCCTCCCGCCCCGCGCAGGAGATCAGGGGCCGGAAGTTCCACCAGGACTGCGGGGCGGTCTGGGTGAGCTGGACAGCAGTGGGGTTCAGGGGCCCGACCTCCCTCCCCGTCCTCTCCTGCCTGGCCTGCCTTCCCGCGCCGGCAGCTGAGCTGCGGCCTCTCCTCCCAGGCGCCCTGCCCTCGCCCATGTCTGCATCTCCCGAGGGGAGCCGCGAGTGGCGTGGAGCAGCCGGGCCCGAGGCAGCGAGCTCTGCCTCTGCTGTCGGCTGGGCAGCAGCCCCTCATGGGCCGCGCTGCCCCTCACCCCCAAGCAGGCTCCTCCCGCTGGCCCTGCTGGCCCGTGGCGTGGGCTCTCGGGCGAGAACGTGGCTGTCCGGCGTTAAAATGTCTTTCTGCCATCAGATACTCTTCAACAGTGAGAGCCTCTGACCGCTGGCGGGCTCTGCGGCCCCGGCGCTGCGGCTGGGCCTTGGCCACTGGCGTCCTCCGCGTCCCGAAACTCACAGGAGGGCTCTGGCCACAGACCTGCCCCTGCGCCGGTCCGCAGTCTCCTGGGCATTCTGCCCATCACCCCCCAAGCGCTTCCGGATGGGGGCGCTTCCGGATGCGGGGGGCCTTCCAGACCAGGGGCGCTTCCAGACCCGGGCGCCTGCTTGGGACGGGCAGGAGCCACAGGAGGGTGTCCTCAGGGGCCAAGCGTGAGCCTCTGGAGCAGGGCAGGGCGGCCGGGAAGCCGGGATGGTGTGGGGGCAGGACAGGGCCCGGCTGGCGGAAGCGCACGGTGGGGAGGGCGAGGGGCGGTGGGAAGATGTCCAGCTTGGTGGTTCCCGCCTTGCTTCCTGTGGCTGCCTGGCCAAGGCCGCGAGTGCGGGGCCCGGACGAGACGCCTCCCGGTCAGGAGATGCCGGCCTGCCTCAAGGAGGGCCACGCTCCCTCTGGGACGCCGGGGTGGTCTTCCCGCCCTCGTCCCTCGCAGCTTCCGGAGGCTCCAGCGATCTGGGCCCTCAGGGGGTCCCTCCAGTCTCTGTGTCTGTGGCCTCCGTGAGGCCCCTGGACGGCCTCATGTGAAGGGGGTGTGCAGCTAACACCTGTGTCCAGAGAATCACCCCGCGGCTCCGGGAGGATGAGTTCTGGGGGCCCCGTGCGGCCATCTGGCCTGAGTGGGGCAGCTGCTGAGCCGGCGTCAGGGCCCCGTCCCTCCCTGCAGGTGCTCTTCTGCTGGCACCTGCTCCTGACGGTCCTCCAGGCCGGGGCCCGCCCCAGTCGAGCGCGGCTGGGCCCCAGGAGGTGCGGAGCCGGCTGGGCAATGCTGGGGCGGGGCCGGTGATGCAGGAGCACCGTGTGGACCTGGGAGGTCGGGCCCAGCCAGCTGTGGCCCTCAGGCGCCCCCACGAGCCGCCCGGAGCGTGGGGGCCCCTGCGCCAGTTGTGCAGCAGGCGGCGTCCGGCCTGCACCTTCCTCGCCGACAGCCACACCCCCACTTGGAGGGGTCTGGTCTCCCGCGGTGGGACTAGGGTCCCCAGCCAGAGGCGGGGTGTCAGGCGGCTTTGGAAGCTGGGGCGGGGTTCTGGAGGAGAGCGGGGTGGGGCTGCCGGGGTCTGCTGGCCTCTCCAGAGACGCTCGGCGGCCTGGTGTGGCGAGCCTGTGCCCACGCTCGGGGGGACATGTGCAGAGGGGCCCCGAGGCCACTTGCAGAGGGCGGGACCTGCTGCTAGCCGCAAAGGCCCACCTCATGTCTAGGCACTGGGGACGGACTGGGAGCATGTTGCTCCGGGGAGACGTGCGCTTTCTGGAATGTGCCACTGAGTGGTCGGGGCGTCCAGATGCTCCTCGAGCGAGACACGCTGGCTGCGTCTGGCGGGGAGCGGGGCGAGAGCCCCAGCAGACAGGCCCCCTGACCGCGGCAGCCCTGAGACAGGTGGGGGCAGCACGCAGCCGCCAGCTCGGCTCCTGGGTGGGCTGGTCTGTGTCAAGCTGCTCTCCTGGGAGCTGCGCGGCTCCAGTGGATGTGGCGGGAGCTCGGCTCCTCGCCAGGGCTGGGCAGGAGCTCACTTCTCTGTGGTGGATGCAGCCGGGCGTGTGAGGGGCGGACGCCACCGCACTGGGGAACAGACGCCAGGCAGAGCTCGGCTCCCCTGACCACAGGTGGGGCCACTGACCTGCTCACGCGGCTGCGGGACGCCCAGAGGCTGTTCTGGCCCCGGTGGGGAGGGGCCGCGCCACAGACCCGGGAATCAGCCGCGTCCCCCACCCCCTGGGTCAGGGATGAGCTGGGTCTGGGCTCCGCCACCCCCAGGCCACGATGGCGCTGCCTGGACCCAGGACCCGTCTTGGGGACCGGGGCTTAGACTCCAGGGCTCCCGTCGGGGTCTCCCTGCCTGGCGCCCCAGAGTTAGACCTTCGGCCCCACAGTGGGCAACCTCCGGATCCCGGGGGGCTGTGGGGGCCGTGGGGGCCGTGGGGGCCGTGGGGGTGCGAGCCGGCAGCCTCCATGTGTCTCGGGCAGCTCTTCTCCCGCCCTCCCCGCTGCCCGCTCAGCCCCTGGGAGGATGCGGCCCATGCCCGGTGGATGCACAACTGGGCCCAGGGTGACCCCGTGATAGCTGAGCTGCGGGGGGCTGGGCTGAGCCTCTGCCGGGGGCCAGGGCGCAGTGGGGCGTGGGTCCTGTGGGGCGCAGCGATTTCCCTCTGCCCCTCCCAGATCCAGAGTTCATCGGGTGGGCGGGGTGGGCTTATTTTGTGAGTTCTCTGACTTTATGGGTTAAAGATTATCTTGAGGTCTTCAACACGATCATTTCTAAGGGAGGAGGAAGAGGGGCTGTTGAGTTGCTGTCCTGAGGACAGTGAGTTCACCTCCTCACTGACTCGAGTGAGTGTGAGTGTGAGGGCGGCGGGGCCCGGGTGTGTGTGAGTGTGGGTGTGAGTGTGAGGGCGGCGGGGCCCGGGTGTGTGTGTGTGAGGGCGGCGGGGCCCGGG